>VXBT01008804.1:36065-48081 GCA_013400235.1 Oriolus oriolus | reverse complement strand
AATTCACAGAGGGTCTAACCAAACTTTATCACATTTTCAACTGTGCAACAATAGCTTTGGTTCCTCTTATATTTTCTCAGGCAAAGACACCTCATTAAATTCTGCAATTTATTTCCTTAGGAAAACTTTTGGCATTTTGTTTTGTTTTGTTATGTTTTTCTATTTGGTCAGTTGGTTGGTTGGTTGGTTGGCTGGCTGGTTCTTCTGTTATTTGTTTTGTGGTGGGTTTGGTTTGGATTTTTATTCAATCAAACTAATATATTTCATTGTCATAAATCTCAAATAACTGAAAGGATTTTTTTTTAACTGTTCCGAGTACTCACTTTTGGGATGAGACCAAACATGGAAAGTTGCCACCCTAGAAATGAGTGATCTGTTTTGAGTGTGTGAGTTTTACAGCCATACAAATGCTCTGCTGTGTGTACATGCCTATATTTCAAAGCGCCGTATGTTTTATATAGTGATTCACAGCAATATCATCATGCCAACAAATGGCATATTTTGTGTATTTATATTCATTAAGTGGTAAGTCCAAGAGTGATTTAACTGTTGCTTCTAGCCCTGATTTTGTGCATTACACATTGGAGAGGCAGAGTGACTCAGTGCTCTGGTTGCCTGTCTCTGCGTGCAAACACCAGTCAGCTTTGCTGCCTTTCGCTTACAGCACTTTTCAGTAAGTGCTAAAGAATTGCTTTAGGAGCTGGGGAAAGCTGACAGATCCCCTGTGAGATTAAGTGAACACACTTGCCAGAACAGAAAAGAGAAAGAAAATTTGCTTGTTCAAGGCGTGCATGCTTTGGCTTGCTGCTGTCAGAAGAGAGGTTCTTTAGGTGTTAGCTGTAGAAATGGACTGTTGTTTAAATAACTGCTTTTATATAATTAGTAAATTGTAAGTAAAGAGTAACCAGATTAAGTTCTGAGACATTTCTTTTTCAAGGCACTCAAACCCACCAATACAAAACTCCCCTAAGCTGCAAGAACTCCAAGACCAAAATGAAATATGTTGACATTTTTGTAGTGAGTTGTGAAAGGTAGGTGACAATTTAAACCCTTATGCCCCATATGTGAGAATTTAGACCTATCATTTTCTTCCTTACAGTCTGGCTATGACTTAAATATGTATTCAGAAATATTCATTCCATTCTGGTGGTGTTATTCAGTCCTACTGTTGGCTTACTTGCCAAGGACAGGGATGCATAAAATAATAATAATACTAACAAAAACATTGTGGATTGACATGCCAATCTTTCTCACAGGTACAGTTCTATTGCCTTTTTAAAATCTGTCTGTAGACTCATTGGCCATGTAAATGCATTGAAATAAACTTCAGCTAAAGAAGGATTTCTCTTGGGCACACATCTTGGTTTTCAGCTCAGACAATGGAAACAGTTCTGTCTGAATTAATATCCATATGGAGTCAAGGTTTGAATTAGAATAATTTAAATCAATGAACTTATAAACAAACTTGAAAACAAAAGTACTTTCTTTGCAGAAGTTCTCCATTAAACACTATTGCTTGGAAGCTGTTACCCAGGATGCAGTAATAAGAAAGGAGAACACTGAAAAGCCTGTAAAGATTGCTTATGCTACTGATGTAATATTTATTGTAACTCTTTGTCTCTTGCACCTTGCTTTCCGAATACTTGCTGAAGAGGAGTCTCCTGGAGGAGACTGTGTACTCTTGGCACTTTCAACTACTAATTAGGCATCCCTTCCTACCAGAGTCTAACTTATTAATTAAATTAGTACTGAAATTTCCATCAACTTTTCCATGGTTCAGAATGAAAGGATGAAAAGAGTTCATGGAGGTTGTTATCTCTCAAGGTTCAAAACAAGTAAGATCTGTGTCTTCCTCTGAACTGGAAGCAGGTTTCCAAAGGTGTTTAAATCTGGGGCTTGTCCAAGGGCCCCAAGCAGACTAAGGTAAATCCATTAAATATGAAGCAACACCTTTTAAAAAAAGTAATTTTATGTAAGCTAAACCATAGGAACTCTTAAACAGCCAAGAATGATTTGATGTGCTGTAGGTGCTTGTTGATTCATGAGTCTGAGATTAGGCATATCACAGGCGGGTTGTTGGTGAGCCTGTTCATTATGTTTATGATGTCTTTTGGGGGCATCATGGATGATTAGGAGGTATGATGTAGATGGGCAAAGGTTACGTGCAAGCAGTGACAAATCTGATCTGTTCTGCATGGTCATGGAACACAAAACAAATACATTTAAATTCCTCCATTTGCCTTTGTATAGTAGAGACCAAATGTAGCTCTATACAGGGAGGCAGAGTGAGCAAATCACTGTGCAAGGAGGCAGCTAATTGCTGAACTTGATTGCAACTGCTAATCAGAGTCACAGGGAAAAAAAGTGTTGGGAATTAATTAGGCAAGGACCTTCAGAACAGCAGCAGGAAGCCTCCAAGTGACCTTTATTTACAGTCAGTTAAACAGAAGTGTGACTAAAAATGCCAAGGAGCAAATCAGATTATTAATATTGATTGCTTAAAGAAAATGAATAATTTAGGAGCAGTTAGAATAAATATGCAGTGACAGAGATGAAAGAGCCCAATGTACTGCCTTTCCAACATTCATCTATCATGCAGCAGTGCCCCTTCACACAGAAATGGAGAATTTCCACCATCACAAAACATAATTAGTTTCATGACCTCGCATGATTGCTGTATTGCTGCTACGAGAAGTGTTTCTTTATTATTATTTTCCCAGGGCAGCAAGATGTGGAGGGAGACACAGGTCTGCTCAACTGTAGCTTTGCTCTTGGAAATTTTCCCAGAGATCAAATTCAGGTACCATGGGATTAACTTTTCATTCTTTGTCAAAAAAAGGAAGATATGTGGTATGTCATTTTTTCAGACATGCTGCCAGAGTGACCATTTTCAAGAAAACTTAAAAGCATCTATAAAATCTCCTAGTCCTAAATTCCCACTCCTGCTTGTCTACACCCTAGGGTTTTTCCTAGTGATTTTTAGACTGATTATTTTAAATCTAGCCTCCATTTTCCCCAGTTTTAGTCTTATACCCTAATAAATTGACCTAATAGATTGCAGGCAGATAGCAATAGATATTTGTTTTTTTCTGGTGGGGAGTTGTACAGTGATTTTTTTTTTTAATTTGCAAATTTGAATAATAATAATAATGTCATAAAATACAATCATAAAGTTAAAATATTATTATAATATGAAAGTAGAAGACAAAAATAAAATATCTGCATGTATATTCACCTAATCGGTCCCATTTTTCATAATCTTACCTGAAAAGGAAACTGGATAGCATTACTTCTGTGTCTCTTGTCCAATTTTTTATGTCAGCTATTTCTCTCATCTTATTTTCACTTTTTTTTTTTTTTTTAAGGAAAGTAGGCAAAAATATATTTAACCACAAGGAGAAGACCACACAAATATAAGACAAAATTGTTTCCCGTCATTTTGCTGCTACTCTGTGCCGTGATTTTTAGAACTGAATTTGTGCAGAGAGGAATGATTGGAAAAATTTTCTTTTTCCTTTGAGAAAAATAGAGTGCTACAGAAAAAGTTTTCACAAGGTGGTGCTTAGATTAATTGGGCAATATGATGTCTGTATTTCCACCTTTACTGTTAAGGGTCTCAAAGGTGGTGGCACACTGGCTGTCACGGTGCCTTTGACTACACAGGGGAATTCCCTGTTGGCTGTGTTTTGCTGTATTATATTCATATAAATTAACATAAGGATCTGATGACAGCATCCATCTGATGACTATGGCTCAAGCTTTCATGATCATATGTGCCCTTGTCCAGAGGCAATACATACATGGCCCAGGCAAAACAGGTCAGCACATGTTTTGTGTGTGTAATGTATCCATGGAACACAGGTCCATGGGGCAAAATTGTACTTCAGGCAACATTTTGGATGAATCATAGGGAAAACTGAGCATTTAGTGCACAATCCTGCTCCTTTCCCCCGACAACTGGCTGTCGAATGCTGTCAAATGTGAATGAGCAACGCAGTCTGTGCAGAAAGGAAACCTGTGCTGGTTATCTGTAAACTCATATACCTTCAGTCCTGCTTGAGCACTGCTTTCTTATGCAGGTTTAGCTTGTTAAATATGGAAGGTGGACCATGCAGTAAGGGAAGTAGAAGTACATTGAAATATGTGGTGTTAGGAGCCGTAAATATTTTAGTTTTCATTTTCCCTACTGCCGCAGAAATAATTACTTATGGATGAAACAATGAGTTGGCGTCTCAGATAATTGTTTTTATTTCAGATGACTTTTACTATTTGCATTCAAGTCACTGCCCTGAGTCCCTAAAAATTACAGAAACTGATTCACTTTCTTGCTTTGGATATTCTCCAGTGAAACTGAGTGATGATACCAGCAGATTAATAATGCAAGTTAAGAAGCAATGAACAAGGAAGTCATGGTTTCAGTATGAATATAAATATATTCCAGCTTTGTAAGACCTTACTTGTGTGAGTTAGCCCCATTGATTTCAATGAAACTATTCAGATGAACAACTACTCACATTTTGAACACTAATATGACAACAGACTACATCATGATACATTCACAGCGTGGTGGAAGAATGAAGTGCTGAAATCCAGCTCGTCTATGTAGCTGTAATTAAGCCCCTTAGCACGGAAGATATTCTTCATTAATAAACCAGTGTTCTTCTTTATTTTCCTATGGACCATAGAAACATTCACAACATACGACGAACAGACAAAGACAACACTAATGCATGAATAACATTAAATGTGGCACCAAGAGCTTGTCTTTGCATGTGAAATAGGACTCATTTAAATGCAATTTTTAAATGAATGTTAGTGTAAAATTTTAGCTTGTATGACAAAATGAATTTTAGTTCATATATGAACTTTAGCTTATAAAGTAGATTACATCCTCATCTTAAGAACAGAATATATCTGGCAAATGGATGCCATTGTAAAATAAGTTGCTTTAAGACATACATAGCCTGGCTTATATCCACCAGATTCATGCCATCTTTGTGAACCTCCTTGTTTCTTGATGTCCATCAACCACAGAAAGATGCGAACAGAAAGAGAGCAGATTAGATGAGTTTCACTTTTATTTTAGGCATGTAAAGGTGCTTGGTGACCTCTCATTCTTTCAAAATCATCTCATTATAAAATCCACTGTGAAGTTTGGAAAAAAAGAAAAAAAAAGAAATTGACAGCTCCAGCTATGGAATGGTGCAGGATGGGGATAGCAGGCACCCTGCTGCTCTGGACCAAGTGGCATTGGCAGCGTGGTGTGGTAAGCCAGGCATGGCCCTCGCCCATGTGATGTGATACCTGGCTCCTTTTCAGGCAGCGCTGTTCATCTCTCACTTTCATGGATGCTGTAATTATGCTGGTTGCCGCTTAAAAGTCAGCATTTGCCAAGACTTGTCACTGAGCAGCTTCTGAAGCACCAGAGCTTTGCAGGAAACAACTGCAGTAACTGTGTGGTACCTGTTGACAAATGCTGGCTTTTAAACGGCACCCACAGTAAAGGATGCCCTCACAATCTTCTATAACTACACCAGCAGGAAGTAAACTATTTGTTTTTTCACATACCTTTCTGTACAGCCTTCCCCTGGTGAGCGAAATGTCTGTGACTTGAGAGAAGTTCAGGATCTTCTTGGGAAGTGCAGGCTCTTAAAGCTCCTTTTTCCTGAGTAAAACATCACTATTCAGGGAATAGTCCCTATTTCTTCTCTGCTAACTCCTTCCTGTATATTTTAAATCAATCTGTTACAATTACTTTTTTATATATATAACTGCTATTCAAAGAAAATGACAAGAAGAAGACAGGGATTTAATAAAGTACAAGCTAAGAAGCTTAATCACATTAGATATCAAATAATACATTTTTTTATGGAGGTGTGTTAAAATTATTACAGCAGTTGACAGATGGGTTACTGATGGTTTAGAGATGATGTGAGCACTGAATGAGCTGCTATTTGCTCTCACATCATGCCAAGACTTTTCACCCTCCTTCCCAAAAGAGGTTGTTCTACTTTTCATTGTACCACACAGTTATGTCAAGTTTTTAATATCACTTGATGATAAGCATCACAATTAATGCATATTTTAAAAAAAAGATGTCTCAACAATGCAAATATACTTTTTTTTTCAGTGCAAAAAAATGAGACAAGATCTTTTAACAGAAAAAATCCCTGTTGAACAGGCCAGTGTGCTGCACTCGGCAATGGAGGGGGCAGAAGCAGACACTGGTTGAAGCAAGTGGCACAGAGAGACTTCCGCCTACTTCTTCTGTTCCTGTGCTTGCCATCCTTTAAATGCTGTCACAGCACTCAGACTACTGCAACTGGAGGGGTGGAAAGCAGAAAAAAGGAGGGAGTGAGACGGGTGGGCTAAAAATTAAGAATTTATACATGCAAGGGCTGTTAGCTCCAAAATTATTCTTTCTCTCCATGGCTCTCCCTCCCTCACTGTTTAGCTAATCAAATTGTGAAAGTACTTAAGCAAATGCCAAAATCCCATGGTATTTGAAACATGTGTCTTGAAATGAAGCATGTGTTAAAGTGTTTTCTGAAACTGGAATAACAATAATGGAGCTTGGGGAATGTCAGCATGATTCATAAAGGAATCTTACTTTAACGTGGTGGAAGGCTGTCATTGCTACAGCCCAGCCAGATCTCTGCAAAGTTACCTTTCCTCTAAATTTACCTTGGAAGAAGCACTCAACCCTGAGTGTTAAAAAGGCACTGGCAAACGTGGAAACTGATTCCAGACACACTGATATGTGAGCATGCTAACGCTTGAGCAAAAACGTTGATTATTTCAATGGAATTAGTCCCCAGAATAATTTCTCATATCCAAATAGTATTTGAAAAATCCTATCATGTTTAGAATAATGGTCTAATCCTGAATAATTCTGGGAATCCTCCATCTCATGAAATTTGTGCTATCACACAACATGTAGTGGATCAGAGTCTTTGTGAGCCAGATAAATGACAGAGAAGCAGAGCGGTACGTGCGCCAGTCTGTGCATAAGACGCAGCCACAGCCCAGCAGACAGTTTAATCTCATCCATTTTCCAAACCCAGCCCGTATTATTGCAACACTGACTGATGTCTCACTGTAATAAAGTATCATCTTTAGAATGGTACATGTTTCTGTTTTATCCCTTTGTTTGTACACAGATTAAAGCATGTTCCCCATTGACTGTAACCTATAATTGAATCAAGGATTCTGTCAGTGTCACGGAGAGCAGGATTGGCGCTTGAGTGGTTTATGAGCATAAGCAGCACAATCTGAAGATTAAACTTCATCTTTGATCTTCAGGCTGTGACCATGAATTTTCTGTTGGTAACATATAGAAAGAAAAATAATAGAAAAAATCATGAATGGAAGAGCTGGAAAGGAAAAGAGGTTAGCTAGGGATCAAAGACACTTTTGTTTGGTGTGAAATTTTGATGCAAACCAGTTAGTTAAAAGAGTGGAAGATTTTTATTGGTGAAATTTTTTTCATATATATATATATTTTAAAAATCTATTAAAATTCTTGGAGGGGAGATCATTGCATCCAAGTGGGTGAAGTAAGCTGCTTTCTTAGTTCTTAATCTTCTGAAGTCTCAGCACAATTTTGAATGAGGAAAAAATCATTTCCCTGCTCTTTACATGCAAGTCACAGTTTTCTTATGGGTTCCAAAGTACCCATGGCCTCAAAGCACTACTGCACAGCTGCTGCTACATATGTTGCTGCTGAAAGCTAAAACTTGCTGAAATAATCATTCCCAATGTTTGAAGAGAACGTGTTTTAGGCACCGCTTGATGCATCTTGTTTCTTCAGGGAGCATGAAGTCACAGCACAAAACAGCAGCGACATCAAAAATTCAGGGTTGATGTGGGCTTTTGTTGTCCCCCCTCCCATCCTCACTCTGGTTTCTGGCAGTGTGAAGGACTACAAAAAGCTGCTTGCATCATAAACCTTTATTTCAGGGTAAGTGATAGGATTGATGTTTGTACATAATTGTCCGTGTTGGATATAAGAGCTGTAAATTTTTAATTTGTACATGAAAAAAGGACAATATAGGGAGCACAGTGTAAAATGTTAAAAGATAAAACAAAGGAAGAAGCAGTTTTACACTATTCCACTGTCACAGGATAAGAGATGCATTAAATATAAGCTAGCAGGATCAATCATACATACAGGTAAGATCAAACAAACCATATAGTAACCCTGAGAGACAGATGTCCTTCCCAATTCTTTCACTCCATCAAGATAAATAGCTGCAGTTTGGTTACTCGACTGATGCAAATCAATAAAACTCTATTGAAATCTGCAGCAGTGTTGGGGCTTTTTTTCTTCATGAATCTGTTTCTCAAGTTTGGCCTACTATAAAGTATTCAATGAGAGTAGCTCAATATGTTTTAAATTTGTTGCTAAGCTCCTTTTTCTCCCTTGAACTTCAATACTGGCAGCTATGACAGACAGTGAGAAATGTTTAGAGAAAGAAATGGAGCAAGGAAAATATTGCTGTTCCAAAGAGGAGAAAAAAGACAAAAGAGATTTAAAAAAATTGGAGGAGGTGGGGTGAAAATTTTGGTTCTGACGCATCTGAAGCCTTAATTTGTCACAAAGCTAGGAGTGATACAAAAATATTGGTCATGTGTCTGGACCCACCAGAAGTGGGAAATGCCTAGCTATTAAGCAAATTAAGCTCTTTGGGTCTGATGGCTGACCAGAACATTCAGAAACTGACTTTAGTCAGGGACGGTGGAAAAGTCACAGCAGTGCATGGTGTATCTAAGTCTGTGGTATTTTTACTGCCACTTGTCTTTGGAACTAAAGCTGGAAGGTGCTGTCCACATCCATGCAAAGCCTGTGCAAACACTGTGCCGCACACAAGGGCTGAAAGCACGGACTCTGTGTGGTGCTGAGGCTGCATGATGCTCCAGTGCACAGACATGATTTTAATCCAAGGAGAAAAGGGCCATACACTGTATAGCGAGTCTAGTCACAACATGCTATTGAGGAGGACAATAATAAGGACACAGCATCTGGTGGAAGGAGGGACACAATTACTCTTCTTTTTTTCTCTTTCAACAGCCACTCTAATTCTCTTCTGACACCATTTTTAATTTCTGATGCTGTAATTTTAAGTTTTCAGTGAGGCAAACCCAGGGTGTGGCAATATAAATGGAGCCACCTGTAATTCAGTGTGAACTCTTGATTGTTTTTGAGTATGTAATTGCAGCCATAGGGATGGTTAAATCAAATTGGAGTCGAAAGCCACCAGCCAAAGACAGTGCCTCTTTACACCAACAGAATCTGTACAGAAGAAAGGCTTTTCCATACAGGCTAATGCAGAGCACAGAAACCCTGCTCTGTGCATTTGAACCAGAGCTGGGAAAATGAGCTAACAAATGGTGCTCATGAATATTCATAGACATTTTCAAAGGAAGGAATTTATCCATGTTGACATCTCATTTATGTTTTCGTTCTGCCAAAGTGTAATCATGAACAATCCAGTATGCACACAATTTAAAGTAAATTTCAAATTAAAACAATGGCACATATTAAAAACTCAATTCTTTCACTGAAACTATGTTCATATCACCCTTCATGACATATTTAAAAATAAAGAGGGCAGAATGAAGATTCTGCGCAGGATATCTTACTGGGATTTCCGACACCTGCAAAATTATCTCATGAGAACTGTGACTTGGAAGGGAAAGGATTTTGGCTTATTTGTGGACATATTTCCACATTTATCTACAACTGTGCTATAGAGACCAGATACCTGAGAGGTTTAGTTCCCTAAATCTCAGAAACAGTCCAGTTAAATTACAGGTTATAGATCAGCATAAATGGTTTTATTTTATGTGGATTAATAAGTGTTTCTCTGCTAAAGTCTGTGAACCTGCAGTTTTGTGTGCAGTTGGCTTGTTCTTCTTCATACAAACTTCCTCTGAAGATTTCCAGAACTTGGAAGAACCTTGGCCTGTGCAAGTAACTCACACTTGGCATTGTACCTAAATGCAGTGGAACCATCTTTCCTCCCCAAACAGCTCCCAGAGTTCTGAGAATTTTCAGTAAAGCCACAAATGTGGCTTTATTCAGAAGTGTAAAATCAGCCCCTGCCTATCAGCAGCAGACTGACAAAGGGTATTGTGAATGTGGCTACCTACAGGTTGAACATAATCTCTGCAAAGATTTAGTTGCCAGAAGCTTTACTTTAAATCCATACTCTCAGGACTACACAATGTGGCTACTATTTAAAGACACTCCTCTTCTGTGGCCTGCAGCTGGAACATGTACTGCAGTTCATGGTTGCTGCCAAAGAAATTATTTCAGTTTTTCATAACAAGCTGTAAGTGTCTGCAAGTTTAAAAGAAAATAATAATAATAATAATAATAATGATAATAAAAGAGACGGAGAGAGAAGTTATCTCAAGAAGCAAACTCCAATATATTCCAAGGTTAGTGCCGTATAATTAATGGCATTACCAAATGAAGCTGAAAGTGTAGAGTCTGCAAAAGGCTAATAACAAGGATTAGATATGCACTCTCTTTTTCATTCATGTTCTTACAGTTTCTTGTGAGCCTCATTGAAGTCAGGAGGGTTTTTCCACATGACATTTTCAAATGCAGCTCGGATCAGTGACAAACAGTGCATGTGCCCTATGGAAAAACCTCTTGCTATGTATTGCTAGGGAAAAAAAATTAAAAAGAAAAAAATAAAAAAGAAATCTTGCTCTGCTGTTTTTTGATTAAAGTTGTGGTCAGATATGTTACATTAGAAAACTGGGAGAAGCATTTTCAGCTGGGACTGGCACAGTGACTATATGCATTTTTTCTTTCTAGGATTACATGCGGTAAGGTTTTGTTGAGACACACATTGCCAAAAAACTGTTGAAGATATCACGTTTGCTTCAAAGCCTGTAAAACAATGGAACATAGGCAACTGCTGGAAAATCATTCTAAGTGAATCCTTCTGGCGTTAGATTATTCTGTGATTAAAAAATTCACTTTAGCAAGTAGGTCAGAGTACAGCTGCTAAAAGTAAGCAACTTGATGCAATAGAGGCTATGGTTTCAAACACTAGCAAAATTATTTTGGATTAATCACCTTCCTGCTGGCAGTAAAGGTTATTTATAGAACATACTTTAAAAAAAGAAGGAACCTGAATATCTCTAATCTCCTGCTAACCTTCTACAGCAAATAGCAAAGCATTAGCTCTGTGTGCATTTCTGAATCCAGTTTTTAATTATAACTTTCCCATGTTTACATGAACTTTGGTTTGCTTTTCAAAAACCTCACAAATAATTCCTGCAGCTGACCTGTGTGTAGTGGTGAATTTCTCCATAAAGTGAGTATTGATGAGCTGAAAAGTTCAGTGAACAGGAAAATTCTGCTGCTTTTATTGCCAGTGTGACAGGTTACTTTATTACCATGCCTTTCACAGCAATTTAACAGTTACCCTGGTAACAGATTCAGTGAGGTAATGGGATCAGAGGCATTAGAAGAGAGGAAAGGCTAGCGACAAGAGAAAACCATCTGCTGGCTTATGTTCTCGGGGCTGTTTGCTCACTGCGAGCTCCTGACAATCATTGTACTTGGATGTAAATGAGGCAGGTTAAACCACAGGCCTGCCCTATTTAGCCGTACTCTGGTGATTTGTCTTTCTAATTCTATTGAAATAATAATCAGGATTTGTTTCTGATTAATTAACTAACCTTTTGGTAAAAAGATTAGATAACGAAATTGCTGCCTATTCAGAGATAATGAGATTTTTATTACTCTGTCAAAGGGAAAGAAAAAAAAAGTACATTTATGTGTCACCAGCCACCATGTCAAGAGAGAAAAATAAAGATTTAAATCTCTATGTCAGACATTTATTTCCTCCACAGATTAAGTGTATATTGTATTCTATGGGTGCACATAATAGTGTTTAAAACTTTTCAGAAGAGCTTTTAAAACACCAAATAAAACACTAAATATATTTAAACCATTATGTATTTGTCATTAATTTGTTTCAAAAGAATTCTCCTT
>VXBT01008804.1:0-36038 GCA_013400235.1 Oriolus oriolus | reverse complement strand
TTACGGAAAAGAAACATTTGATGATTCAGAAATCCACCTGTACTATGTGGGTGTATTTATGTAAGTGCAAAAATGTGAAGAAAGCAGTAAAATTTCAGTGAGCACTACAGAGTGACATATGAAAGTAGACTGCTATTATATCTTGCCTGATAGAGTAGTTACAGCAGAAAATGCTTTTACATATAGAAGATTTACCTGGGTGTTTCAAACACCATGCAGGATACAGGAAGCTTTTATAATTAAATAAGTAATATTAACAAATCACAGCTTTTAGAGTCTCCTCACAAAAGGCTCCTTGTGAGGATGCAGCTGCCTCCCTCAGTGAGTGACCCCGACCCGCAAAAGGTGCCTGCCAGACCCTGTGGCTGGGCTGCAGACCGAGCAGCACCTGTCCACCAGCACCTTGTGCCTTGCCATGGTCACCCTTGGCAAGGGACTTAAAACACCTGAAGACTTGCTCCTGGGCCCACAAAGCCAGTACAGCTGTGAAACACGTTAACCGTGCGTGGGCGGCGCAGCTGTGGGGCCATTGGCCACATGCTGCACCAGTGGTGTACAGGCAAGCTCCTAGTGATGGAAAGGCAATGAATGGACAGCACTTGCTGTGCCAGGTAGGGCACTGTGGCTTACCCACTGCAAGAAGAGCTTTGCGCTCTGCTGACTGTCAAGACAGCAACCGTGATTTGTTAATTAATAGATCTCTACAAACAATTGTGATGAGAGCATTTTCCATCATGTGTACAAAGCAAGAGGAAATATAGGGCACAGCAGAGCATTTTGTTGCCGTGGAGTTAATGAATGCACTCTCAGATTGGAGGTGACACTTACATTGGTGGGTTTTGGTGTGCTTCATTACTTCTACTTTTACAAGTTAACATGAAAAGCTCTCATACGCTGAAAGTCCCTGCTTTTCCCCAGTGGTGTATATAGCTGAGAGCCAGCCAGAAGAGCGACCCAGTTAGAGGAGATGTCTTTGGTAAAGAGATCTGATGCTGAGCATGTTCCTCCCTGTTCCTCTAGGGGAACCTCGTAGTTTCCAGTTGCTGATTACCGAGTAAGGCCAGCACTTCTCCCTTTTTACCCAGGCTCTCCAGGGTTGCAGCCCTCACAAAGGATGCTTTCTTCTACCAACAGAACATTGTATCCCCTGTCCTCCAAAAATTCTTACTGCAGGTTTTTGACCCCTGATAGCCAAAACCACTTGAAAGGCAAGCAAGCCATTTGGCTCAGTACCACTTATAAAGCTTTGCTCTCCATCTCTTTTTCCCCTCCACCCATGTAAAATTTAGATTTAACATTAGTAATTATTACTAAAATTAGCAAAACTTTATTAAAGTATCTCAGCTAAGGAGAATAACTATAGTTTTCCTTTTTCCAGACAATGACATCTGCAGTTCTACATTTTCATGAAATGTCTATACTTAACAAAAACATTACTTCATTTTCATGGTATTTCTTTTGTGCCTAGGAGCAACCCTGTAATTGTTCACTTCAATTACAACATTACTATTTTATACTGAAACCCATTTTATCTGCATGCCAGCTTTTTATTTGTTTTACCAACTATATCTATTTCCATTACTGCAAGGCTGATGGTTTGTCTCAAGAGGAAATCAAATCCATTAATTCAGAAATTTCAAGCACGGCTGCCTCTGCCATAAGCAGCATTTCTTATGCTAATAGCAAATGTGCTGAGACTGAAAAGAACTGACACAGCTCTGGTTTTTATCATAACTTAAGCATTTATGTAAAAAGGCAAATCCAATAGTACTAGGAAACTATAAGTGTTATTATATATAATTCACTTTACTGAGAACTACATACAGCCTGGTTTGTGCAACTGTGTCTTAAATCATGTTGTTTGTGGTTTTAACTCGCTTGACATTTGGGGTCTGCTTTTGATCTTGGGTACCTCAATGAAAATTTGCCATTGTTCATCTGGCAACAATACAATTATTTCAGATTTACCACAGGGAAATGGAGATCAGGATATGTTCAGCTTGCTTATTGTATTTCATGTCACAATCACAATCTGCTAAACTAGCTTTGCACTCTCTGTATTTACAGACAATGTATTATAGAAGCAGGACATCTTTTTTCCCCAGCTACAAAAAAAAGCCATTTCAAAGCTAATTTAGGTATTTCCAGGAAGCTGCGTCCTTCCAACACCGTACAGAAACAAATGCATCCCCCACCTCCCACTGCCTCCTCATTTAATGCACTTAGTCCTGTTATATCACATGGGCTGTGTTCAATTAGATAGCTTAACAAGATAAACTCTGACTTTGACCCAGAAAAAGCAAACCAGATTGCTGCTGAATTCTACGTAAGCTTTTCCAGGCTTTGTGACCTGTTTATGTCAATGAAAAATGCAAGAGATCCTTATCATGAGGGCCAAATTGGTTTCTGAGGGTTTGGGTTTTTCTTAATATATGTGTGCACAGATAGAACGTACAAGAAAACTGTGCCATTCTTGCCCTTCATTTTTGCAGCAAAACCCTCTAGTGCTGTAAATCAGATCTCATTGGGAGATCTTACACACTGGCCGCTGATAAGCTGTTGAGAAGTAGACAGGGCTTTTAGGAACTGCTGAACCATGAAGCTGACCTGCTTAGTGTTTTGTTGTAGGCTATTAAATCCAGGATTGGTGTTTTAAGATGATTCTGCTTTCTTCTTCCCTTGGCCTGGTTAAGCAACTCTACCCCCACCTCATTATTTAGCTGATTAAAATAAAAACTAAAATGGGGAACCTGCTGTTGGAAAATCCTTCCTTCACCCATCAAATTAATGAGAGTGACTTACGCCGACGTAGTTTATGGCCTTTGCAATTTGACACTAGTTTTGCAACGGAGAAAAGATTTACTAACTGTACACAGCACTCGGCTTCGGTGGCAGTGGAATGACATTCCTTGCTCCAAAAACAAGCTCTAGGTTTTCGTAAACATGTGTTATTTGGTTGCCTCACTGTAAATGGATCCCAGTTGGATAATATGACTTCTTCCCACTAGCATTTTGACAGTTATGCACCAAAAGACCAAGAAAAAAGATTAGATTTCAGCTGCAGTTCTTTCATTTTCAGATTTTTTCAAGTGGTGTAAATATGTTTTGCAGTGTGCCTGTTACTGCCTAGTTAGAAACATGCTGGTTCTTTGCACATCTCTTTCATACTGAGAGAGAAATTAAATGTACCCTTTTATTTTTTTCGCTCTTTGATGAGTGTTAGCAAGTGCAGCATTTGAGAAAACTCAACCAAATACAGCTCTGTAGTTGTTGCTACTAAATAAAGCAAAAGCCACCTGGTGACAAAGTTCACTGGGGCGTCATTTCTTTGTGTGGCTGAAAGAAAGAGAAGAAGAGAGAAAAAGGGACTCACATGCTCATGGAAGTAAATCTCACTGAATCACACTTGGGAGACAAAACCATAATGTGTATGTTGTATATATATGTGTGTTTATACATACATACACACACACACACACACACATATATATATATATACACATACAAGTAGATATATCTTCCAGATTCTGTTCAGTGTGAATTATGGCATTCAAATTCAGGAAGGGGAAGAAAAGTATTTAAAACTAGATATCACTCTGCTACAAAATGCAATTTTTCTGAAGTCAGACGTGTTTTTATCACAAGTACGTTTTTATCCCCATTTTATTTGGACCTCTGATTGTAAGTTCAATTGCCATTGGGGCTGTTTTCACATGATCACTCTGTTTATTTTGCGATTTTTACAATTACTTAGGAGATTTGAGCTCGTGTTATAATGGTCTTTTTTAACTAAGCTGTCTGGTTTTAATTTTCTCATAGTCAAAAAAGAAAGGTGTGAGAAGCAAAAGAATCACAAAACAATAGCGGCCATCACATTAGAATGAAAAAGGAGTTAATTTGCACATCATATATGCAAGTACTTATGCTTTTCATGAATGAAATTTAATTATGGTGCAACCTTTCTCCCTGTCTGTTCATCTATTGTTATTTTTGTAATTGCTCATTTATTACTTTTAACACAGACAAAGAACCAAATTGAAAATTCAGCTTCAGTATCCTGACCACATCCTTAACACTGTTTCTCTTTATAATTTCAACAGCTGTGCATGAGACTGCTGGTATTTCCCACATTCTAAGGCAGCAAATTTTGTTTCCCTCCATGTATTTTATAGGCTCACATTTCACTATAAGCCTTATGTGTGTATTCAAGCTTGAGATGATGAACAGGCTTCCAGGGCAGTCAGATCACAAGGTTAAAGGTTTGTTGTCTGGGATTTTTAAACAGCATTCCCACAACTGCTTCTCAATTTGCTGTAGTGTCCTATCTGCAAAATAGCGAAATAATAACTCTATTAGAAAATAACATTATGTCCTGCTGTGGGACTACTTCCACTCTGCCTGGAAAAAGGAACATAGTAGCTTATTACTGAGAAATCATGTGAGGCTACTGCAGGGAAATCTAGATTATTTCCACAGTAATTACTGATTTCTAGTACCATAGCAATAAATATTTGTGCTAATACCACCTACACTGCATGCCTTTAGAACAGCAACAGTTTCTTCTAATGATTCTTTCCAGTTTGGATACTGTATTCCTCCATTAATCACCTGTCTTCTGAGCAACACTTGCTGATTCAGAAATGACCTGTTTAATTAGATATGCACTTTTTATATCATTTGGATCAGAAAAAGTATAATGAGATTTCTTGACACTTTTTCAGACATATTCAGCAAAAGAGAGAGCTTATTTGCACTCAAGGATCCCCCTAAGGTGTCCCACATTTCCCCTAAAATGTGCCACACTCGGGATGTGATTCAGCTCATGATTTTAGACATTAAAAGATTTACATCCTGCACTGGTCATCCAGTTATTGGAAAAAGACACAAATATTTCCAAGTGGAGGTTTACTTCCTGTGCTTCTCCCCCTTGGTTAGAGATGAGGCAAGATTAGCTAGCCTACAGGAGGCAGATAAATTCTCTTTGGGAGTGAATTCCACTCTGTGTGAGCCATGTGGCTCAAAGAGCTTTCGGGGGGGTGCCAAGTGTGATCATTAGCTTAGGATTACCTGAACTAATGCCTTTGTGGTGCTCCTGTCCTAATTTAAATTGTTCACTTCCCTCTACCCTGGCCTTTGGAACTCTTTAATATCTTTTTCTAGTCTAAATACAACTTGTGATAAGTAGTGCATGAGAATATCAGTTTGCTCAGTTGGTCAGCAATAGCCAGTCATCTGTAAAACCACTTACATGATATCTGAGAGGTCTGTTCTCAAATCAGTGCACAAATAGAATTCCCATTAACAGTAATACAAGTTTTGAGCAGGCATGAAAGTAAAGAAAGTCCATAATTAGAGATAATGAAACACCAGTCTGTTAGAGTTCTGAAAGGTAGTGGCACCCATATTTACTTTGATATAAAACGAACACAAAACTGAAAATGAAACATTAAACTGACAAAATCAAGTAAAAGTAACGTAGCGCTTGAAGTCCTGTGCAGCCCTACATGCAGTCCCTCCACGAAGATGTGCTGAGTTTAGTATCCTGCTGCAAATATCTGCTTTGCAAACATTCACTTTGCAAGATGAAATGGCAAAAATGTATATGGACTTGAATATGTCTTTGCTTAACACAAAAGCACATGAAAGAAGAGCCAGAGGATTTATGTCAGTACACAGGGAGTTCCTGATGGCTGACTGCCATC
This sequence comes from Oriolus oriolus, assembly GCA_013400235.1. Classification (NCBI taxonomy): domain Eukaryota; kingdom Metazoa; phylum Chordata; class Aves; order Passeriformes; family Corvidae; genus Oriolus; species Oriolus oriolus. The sequence goes on along the minus strand of VXBT01008804.1, from coordinate 30,336 downwards.
CAGATGCTGCTGGATACCACGCTCACTCATGCCTTTCATAAACACATCAAGGTAATTCTAACTGTTTATATTTATTGGGTTTTTTTAATAATTGTCCTTATCCTAGACATTTTAGCGTGCTACTTTGGAGATGAATTTCTGCAAGGTCACCATGAACTTACGCCAACCTCTGGCCCAGGTATGCAAACTTATTTCTATTTTAGCTTAAAGAATGTTTTTTCCTCAGAGGTGTTTGATATACATTATATTTAGTGTATTTACAGAATACAGTCTTCATTTCTTCGGCTGAGGGAATCAATTGTTTTTTAGCAGTCTCATGTTAGATAGACTGTCTTTTATATATTGTCCCGCAAGAAAACATTATTTTCGAGGCCATCCTAGAAGACCATATTAATTTTGTCTAAATTTATCTTGTGGGAATGTGGGTTCCGAATTGTTTTCCAGACAACATTTCCCCATTGATTTGCAGATTAATATTTCCTTTAAAGCAATATGTTTTGAAATACACTAGGTTTAAATTAGTTTTGTTTCACAAACAATTTACATTAGTACCTTGTAGTCATTCTCTTTTAAATAAATACTTGCATCTCTTTGTTTCTTCATATGCTTGAACCTGATGAGCCCACAGCATGTCACAGAAATTCTTGTTACCTTCAAGTGCATGACCTTGACCTTTGTATCCTTTTTCTTTGGATAATCAGTCCTCAGAGTAAGCCAGTTTGTTAATGAACCTACTGTGAAATAATAAATGTTTCCTATTTAATCCTCCTTGAGAAATATGCTTCAGTTTGGAATATATTGCTTGGAATATTATACCGATATTATTAACATAACTATCAAATGAAACCAGTCTAAAGCCTAGGTTATCTTCTTCTGACCAAAGAGCTGTGTTCAAGCAACCTGTGGAGGTTTCCATTTATTCAGTACCTTGGTATTCTTTCATTGTTTACTTCTCTTTGGACTTTATTGAATATGTTTACAAACTTTTAAGAAATATCAGTATATTTGAAATTAATATATATTCTGAAAAATCCTGGTTTGGGAAATAGGTGGCTCACTAAGTCTTAACTGGAAATATTAATGTTTGTATTGATTATTTCAGTATTTAAAACCAGAACAGTTGCCTATGTTGTTAAGTTCCTTCACTATATTAAATTCTTAGCAGCACGTTTTGCTAATAACTTGTCACTACTCATTTGAAAATTCTCTCCATATATATTCAACGATAGCTGCTTAGGCTATTCTGTTTCAGCACATGTGACTGCAGGACATTTGTTCTGTTTTACTAAAGTGTCTGTGAAAAGCACAAAATCAATCACTTAGAAACAATCAAGGGAGATTTTCATAGCAGATTTTCTATCAATAGTTGAAATTATTTTAACAGTATTAATTGTACTACTTTACATTGACAGGAATACAGTAATAATAAGTTTGCATCTATAGAAAGCTTTGGCTTCATTTCACCTTGGAAATGTTGAGAAAACACAAGTTTTTCTGCTAAATTAAAATGGTTTATCTTGGCAAACATAAATCCTAGATCCTGACAGGAAAAGAAAGTGTGACAGGCTGATGGCTAGGCAGTTTTTACAGAGGCCATGTGAGAGGACATGATTTTGTTCAATTCAGAGACCACCCCATTACCAACCTTGGGTTAGTGAGAGTTTCTAGGAAAGTTTCTAAGGTAGCATGGTGCTTGTTTTCTACTCTTGTTCACACACTTTATTTCTGTGGATCATGTGGGCAGTTTTAACTGGAAATAAAGAATATTATATTGAGGGACTTGTGTTTGGGAAATGCTGGAAAGAAGACCCCAAAAGCTGGCCTCAGGAGAGGCTGAGTAATAAATAATGCAGTTGGACCTCAGGATCCAGTTGGAGACAGAAGACATGATTTCTTTTTCAGACTTCCACCACAGATTGCTCAGCACTGGCAGAACTGTGTAATCATAGCGTTACTAGACTTCACGGTAGTTTTCTAAAGAAAATATATTTGTTTTAGCTGTCTTTTGACAATATGTTTAGAATTGCTGTTCAAAACATATGCCTTTCTTTATCTGCTGCATATTCTATTGGTGAACACATGACAGTGTATGCCCATCAGTAATATAATTTCTGTATCTGGAGTGGATAGTGATTTCTAACTATGTCAGTCTTTTTTCTCTACCATTAAACATTAAATGCTTTTTACAAATAATTCTTTTAATGAGAAAACTGCTTTCCAGGAAAAGCTCTTCTCAGACAATTAAATAATTAAATTCCTTGGACCATCAGGTAGTATTTGCTTGGTTGCTCTGAAATGAGGAACTGAACAAAATTTTCATAGCCAAATCTAGAAGCTATTCCTATCTAGGCAGCCTTAACTAGTTCTTGACATATGCCCAACTTCCTTAGCAGTGGAGAAAGAGTGTTTAAAGAAGGATAGATCAGCTGAAAGGGGAGGAGATACCCAAACATCCGCAAGGAAGAAATAAGTAGTAAATTGATGTGTATTTCACTTGTTTTGGTTGTATCACATATCTTCATTTCTTTAGACAGTGCCATGATTTTAATTTATCCATTGTTTATTAATTTAGAAAATCTGTCAATTTTTTTCTCTTGCTGTCCAAGGGATTCCAGTGAAGTCAGAGGTGGTTAAATCTCCATTAATTACAATTTCTAAGTACTGTCAATATTCGGCAACTAAATATTAAAATAGTTTGAAGTTTTTGAGAACTTAGATTCACCCACCTTTTCCCCCTTATTCCACAGAAGCCAGACCTACAATATCATTTCCAGTACTTTCAACTTTACAAGCTATTGTATTTCTGAGATTTCACCAGCCTTGGTCCTACTAATTGCTCTGAGCAAACCCTGCTTGTTCCATGCTGTTCGTGACACTTTTAATGCTATGTGAGATTAACACTTCTTAGCCTTTGCAAGATTTCTTTTTATACCTCTCTACTTTACTGAAGTGCGACATTCTTGAAGGGAAAGCCCTGACAGACTTTTTACAGCTGTTGTGCTCTTCTGTAGTCAGGCCTCGTGGGAAACCTTCTCCTTTTTTGTCTTTTTTTTTCTTTCTGCCTTGATCAGTTTATACTACAGCTATGTCCTGGGTTTTAGAAATTATGTTTAAGAAAACCAAGTTGTATATTTGCATTTATAGCCTTCATTGCAACAGATATGTCCAGTCTGTAAGTTTATAAAGAATATGGAAAAAATTAAAAATCTGATTTCCTGAAAAAATGAACTGAAGGAAATAGTTCTTAATGTTGGATGGTTTCTAGCAAGTTATGCTTTATGCTTCTTACAGTGCACTGTGTGAGGTCCAGCCCAGAAAAGTTAGTGGAGCATCATAGCAATGTCCTTTCTTAAAACCCTGCACAATCTTACATTGGTCATAAACTACTTCAGTAGTGTCATCACAGAGCAACACACCTCAATTCACCTTTTGCCTGGGAGTATAAAAAGATAAGCAAAAGCCAGAGTATCAGTGTGCAGCAATTGATGTTGGCTGAAGATTTCTCCAGGCTGTGGTAATTGCTTGCTGTTTTCTCGGCTGCAGACCAGCTGATGCTCCTTCCAGGCCCCTGTACGGAGGGCAAGCACCGATGTACATTTTATCATTGTTTGTTAAGCTGTTCAGGCCAGTAGAATGATCCCAGCAGAAATTCCCCTTTATGGACTTTTTCTCCCTGGCTTCTGTACCAGCTCATCTCAGTAACATTCTTTTTTTCTACAAAGCACTTGTCCGCAAGACAATTTAAAAGCAAGACAATCAAGTACATTGAGGACATCCTCTCAACACTATTTTGCGAGTGCTCAGAAAGCCCAAAGTTTTGTGCAACTCCAGTGCCCAGGGATCAAATCTGCCTATGACCAGGTTAGAGCCTGTGAGCAGGTGTGAGCAGGAGTAGACAGTGCAGTGCTATAAAATCTTGCAGCTCTGTTATGTTTAGCCTCACATGTCCACATGAGCCATGTCTCAGCTCCTGTAAGCCAATAACTTGTTTGTTCCTCCTCTGAAGTGGGATATTTGCCTCTCTGCTCCAAGACACAAAAGCCAGCAGTACTGGCTTGAATGGGCCTGCGACTGGGTATTAGAAATTCAGTCCTCCCAGCAGCCCTCCAAGAAATGATCAGAAATCTGCCTGAGCTTTTACTGCAGCCATAACATTTTGTTCTTGATACTTCCAATCACTTCTAAATACAATTTCCAGGCAGCAGTAAACATAAGTAAATTTAATTTGTTTGTAATTAAGAAATGCCTGCTGTTTTATGTGGGCACAGGTAAATGTGCATATCCAGGTGCTTATCATCAATGGGAGTGCAGGGAAAAGCATGCCTTAGTGTCTCGTTTGGTAATGACAATATCACTGGTGCTTGCAGGAACCAGCTATCTATGCAGGTCACTAACCCCCATCTCAGCCATGGTCACTGTGTGGTTGATAATTCTGGTACAGATAGCCCTGCAATCCTGTCCTGTTCCTAGTTTTTTATGTGTTTATCACTTCTGTAATATTTTTTAATTCTTTTTTCTTTTTCTTCTTTTTGACCTCAACTTGCATAGCAGAGGTTTAATACGACTAAATTATTCAGCTCACAGTCCTTCACCTTAAAACATATTTTACCTTTTTTCTCTGATTTCTGATCAGGCCAGTGCTGCCAGGATGTTCTCTGAGGAGAATCCTCCATTTGCTCTTTGCATCATTCCCCTGGGTGCTCCTTATCGGACTTCTTCATCAACAAGAAGCAGTAATATTTATTTCTCTTTAATGGGCAATCCCTGGTCCACAACCGCTGGAAGTACAGACTAATGTGTTTTGGCACACTCTGAGAAATACAGGCTCTAAGCATTTTTGTCTCCCTTTTTTAGGACTAGCCATGCTGGAGGCCTGTACTCTCTCTCCAGCTGTGAGGGAAGTGAACTTGCATAACCTTTCTTCAGTACAGGTCAGCAAAGAGTGTGCCATTCTCAGTCCTCTCCATTCATTCAAGAAAGGTTAGTGTAAATTAGGAAGAAAGGACTGAAACTTCGATTTAAAAAATATTTATTGTAGAGTTTGTAAGCAAGTGAAAATAACATTGTGTATAGGGAAATGCTAAGAATGTCTCACCGTTTTAACATCAATCTACCACATGTTTATGATCCTTGAGGAGCTTGTAAATATGATGATGACATTTGAAGATTCATGGAAGAAAAGAACTCTATAAAAATCATTTGTAAATTTGCTAGAAGTGATGGGGAAAAGATCCTACATAAAAGTTTGGTTTAGATTAATTTCCAGATATCTACGTTTCTAAAATGCTGCATTTTGTGACTCTGTTTGGAAAGACCAGAAAAATATGTTATTTCCTGAATATTGCATGTTACACATAGATTATGCTTCTTCTCAAGTGCAATAATTTCTCATTACAGACATAATTAGAAATAATGTTGGAAATAAAGGTATATAAGCACACATTTAAAACATTTTCACTGATTGTCGATCTTTCATTTGAAAGATCTATAAAATCATATTTCATCTATGTATATACATAACGCTAGATTAAAAGTTGAGGGATTTTTACCTTCATTAGTGCCTTATAATGCATTATAAGGCACTAGTCAAAAATATATGTAAGTTCTCTTTTCATACTTTCTACTGACTCTCTGCTGATTCTTCACTGCGAATCAGCCTGACACATATAACTTCTAATAATTATGTTATGCTGTGGCTGTGAAGCGAGTACCACAACCTCTTAGTGAAACTGGCCCAGTTTCACATTTTGTCTAGGAGGTAGGTAGCAGGTCAAAAAGTGGCATACCACAGATGTCTGAAAGAAGTTGTTCCAGACAGAAAATTTTTAACTGCTAAATGCATAATCAGTGCTGTAGAGTTAGCTATTGCTCTTTATAGGCTTGTGAGACTCAGTGACAATTCAGTCTTGCAAAATCTTGACTTTGATTTTTGTGAAAATCTAGCAGACAAATTTTGCCAGATTCCATGTTATTTCTGGTGATTCACTCTGGTGAATTCATTCTGAATTTCTGGTGAATCTCCTACAGGTCTGTATGCTTCTCACTAAACAACCTGCACTTCCAACCGGGAAATGATGGATTTTGTAGCAGAAATCAGTACAGAAAATGGGAATGAGTGTTTTGCAACATTTCACATGCAGGCCCAACTCACACTGCATCATGAAGAAGCATTGGGGAAGGGCTGGAGGTGGGGGAGAGAAATTGCTGTAAAATATTGGAAGAATTAGTAAAAATTGCAAAAGTACAATCTTGCCATACCAAGAAATCTAATATATTGGAAAAAGCTAGAATGGGGCAATGGCAGAATAGTACCTGCATTTTAACCAAGTGGCAAAGGTGGTATGTAGAAGAAGCAGAGAGTGTTCTTTCTAATGCAGAAGATTTTATTCTGTCCTGTGTAAAGCATTAAAAAGGTTTTTGTAGTAAAGCAGAGCCAAGGGCATGAAAGCAAATGAAAATAATAAAATATAGTGCAGTTTTATCAGAGGTAGATTGTGTGAGACTAATTTAATATTTTTTTATATATAAGATAACTGATTTCTTTGACAAGGTTAATACAGTGGACCTAATCTATTTTACGCAAAGTGTTTCCTACAGTGTCCCGTACTAAATCAGCACACAAGATGGAGATGATGGCTGCTAAGATGGGAATGATGAGGGGAAGAAACTAAAAAGGAAACTGCAACAGCATGTATTTAGGGGTGAATTATCTTCCTGGTGGCTTGGCATTTTCTTTAAAATATTCTGAATATTCTGCTTTATAAGGTTACTTCAGACTAAATAGGTTTCAAATACATGTGGGTGAAATAGATAGATGATGCATCCTGACTGTCATGTTACTGGGAGGAAAATAAAGGAACTTATCTATAAAAGAGACAAGACTGGGAGTGCAGGAGCTGGGGGCAGGGAATAAGAAACCATGATGGCCCTCCTCTCCAAATACTGTGGTCCTGTCCAGAGGATGGATAATGACCACAGGTCTGTTCAGTGGGTACTCCAAAGAAGGGCAACAAGGTTGTGTAAGGGGCTAGAGCACAAGTCTTATGAGGATCAGCTGAGGGAGCTGGAATTGTTTGGCCTGGAGAAAATGAGGCTCAGGAGGGACCTTATCACTCTCTACAGCTCCCTGAAAGGAGAGTGTAGCCAGATAGGGGTTGATCTCTTCTTCCAGGCAACCAGTGACAGGACGAGAGGAAATGGCCCCGTGTTGCACTGGAGAAGGTTTAGATCGGACATTAAGAAAATTTTCTCACTAAAAGGGCTGTAAAGCATTGGTACAAACAGCCCAGCAAAGTGATGGTGTCACCTGGAAGTGTTCAAAAAACATGTACATATGCCACTTGAGGACCTGGTTCAAAGGTGAACATGTGGGTTTTATGTGGTTGACAGCGGGACTTGATGATCCAAAAGGTCTTTTCCAGCCTTAATGATTTTATGATTACATCATTCCCATTTCCTTGCTCACTCATGTCCCTTCAACTGTGGAGCACCTCACAACACATTTGTGTCCCTCTCCTAAACCCAGAAAGAGAGTTAAGTTAAAAGGGTTTCTGCCTACTTACTCTTGAATGAACTGCACTCACACCAAAAAAAACCCACCAAAACCCTAAGTTTAAGCCCACTCATATGTGAAAGCAACATGTCTTCATATATGAAAAGCAACATTTTACAGATGTTTCTCATACCCATATTTACAGGAGTATTGGCCATGCCTGCATTCTTGGCCCTGCTGGTGGCGGGGACCTGGCACTAGGCTGCATGTCCCTTGCTCAGGCAGCAAGGGACCAGAATATTTACCAGGCTCTCTGCTCTACCCCTCATTCAGAAACCCCCAACAAATGTTCAACTTAGAAAGCAAAAAACTGGCTGCAAATTTCAGAGTGAAAATGCAGGCATGTGGTAACTAAGTGCTATATTCCTGATGAAAATATCATTTGAGAAGTATAGGATGACCTTGTAGACAAGGAATAGAAAAAGGATCAAAAGTTCAGAGTATAAAATGCAAACTCATATACTTGAGCACTAATAACAAGATATTTCAATGAAGTCTTGATCAACTGCAGTGATGATGAACTATAAGCGTACTGGTCATGGGATGACTGAGAGTTGTGTTCATTCAGTTATGAAAAAAAAAATGCAGGAGGTAAGGTGGCTAAAATGTTATAAACAGACACAGCTACATACCACTGCTAGTCTGTAAAATAAATTCTTTTTGTACTGTTGTTTACGGTTCTGATCACTTATATGCAAAGAATTTAAACAGAAACACAAAGGTCTAAACTCCTAGGAGAGATTTGAGTCTGCTGAGGATGAGAAAATAAAAACATGTTGTTATACCTAACCTACGAAACTAGAAACTAGAAGTGGGGAAATGTATGCATTCTGTATTTTTGAAAGGCCCAACTGTTTCAATTAAAAGATAGCTCAAGTGTAAGGTAAATACTTAGGTATTTGCCATAGCTCTGTTTAAGCTAGAAATTAAAATATTACTAATCGTCGGGTGTTTACTTCCCTTTCCTTTCCCACAGGAAATTTGAACTGTGATAGTTTAAAGACAGACTTTGAAAGTTGCATGGAAATGAGTCTATTCCACAAAAACAGTGATCTTTCAGTTACCTTGTGGTACAGCTTAAAAGTCACATTCTTTACCTAAGTGCCGAAAACCACTTTAGTTGCTCTGTGTCATGGATATAATAGGCATATGACTGACATCTGTAACACGGAAGGTACTCAGCCTTTCCATGTTGCAACTGGAAGTCCCAAGGGTGCTAGAGGGCAGTTAAATCCCTCTGAGGACATTCCGGCACTTATTTTCCACTAGATAGACTGGTTTGCTGGTATCCCTAAAGAATTTTGAAATAGAACTTCATCACAGATAATTGTCTTTGAGATATATTTATAGATTTTATTTTGGTTCTTGGTGACAGCAGAAAATAACAAAAAGGAATTCTCTCCTCATAATTTTCTCTTTTTCTACCTCTCTCCTCCCTGCCTAGGTGACATTTTCCAATACAAAGTTTTTTTTCCAGAAGGATAGGTTTTTTCACTTTTGCATCACAAACTGGTCTTGGTCAGAGACAGTGTATTGGTCTTCTGAAGGGTGTTAGTAATTTCTCAGGGTTTGAGCAAGACTTCAAGACAAGAAGGAATCTTTTCTCATTAGAGGTGGCTTGGACTGTCAGGATTTCTCCAGCTTTCTTTCAAATACAATGCTTCACCTACTTTCTGACTTACATGGGAATTTTATCTGGTGGTCACTTGGTTATTTTGTGGACCTAGGAAAATTCTATATTCTCATTTTCTGCACCAGACACTCTGGCCACTCCTGGTGTTGCTCTCTTACAGGCTTTTTTGTTTGTTTTTGCTGATGACCTAAATGTTGTGTTAAGCAAAACATTTGCATGTGGGGAGCAAGCAAGATGTTCACATTTAGGGCATTTCAGGAAGGTGGGTGCAGACCCCTGGGCTCAATGCCTAGGTGATTCCAGCTGCCCAAAGCATTTCATAAGGCACATCCAGCACTAAATTTCCATGACCTGCACCTGGTTGCACCCTAGGAAAGTGAAGTCAATGCAAAACTTGACAAAATTGCTTGACAAAAGGCAATTTCTCACATGAAATATAGACTGAATTTAAATCGGATTCATGTTCTTTCTGGTCCAAACCCAAATTCCTCATGACTTTTATTACTTGGTAGTAGCATCCATGGTGGTTTTTATTTGTTACCTCTGATGCTGAGATTTTTAGTGTGGAAAACAACTCCACAGCCTTCAAATCAGTCCCTATTCATGAATGCATGCCATTGATGAGTATAGCTTGACATTTACAGGGTCTAGATGTCCATCTTTCTGCATGATGTTCTCAGCACTGACATGAGAGTACGCTCTTCTTTTCTTTGACCTCGTTGGCAGATGTCTGTATCTGTGTCTTATGATCACATAGACTCTGCTACTCCCTGTCAGTGTCAGTCTCCTGGTTTCATAAAATGTTTCATTCATTGAAGCCTGCCTGATGTCAATATCCTAGGGAAATTTGTCAGAAGCATGTATAATGCATTCAAAGCCTGAGCCCAGAAAGGTTTAGGCCTGGGAAATTTGTGGAGAAAAAGATATGACACTGTACTGCCCAGAGACTGAAACTTCTGAGACCTTGATTTATTAGAGTGTCTTCTGCCCCTTTACATTATTAATGCCCAGTTTTCCACATCCAGGGGCTGTGAACTGCAAATGCAAGGAACGTGTCTTTGTAACTTGTTCTTTCCTGTTCCTCTATTCCTGTCTCAGTGTCTGGTTTGGAAGCAGAAAGGGTTGTCTCCCACATTCGAGGCAGCTGTTTCCTACACACTTGTTCCATGATAGAAGCACATTTGATAGTAGCTACATAAATAGTCTGGTCATTTCCAAGATGCAGTAGTCCAAACCACAGCATCATGACTTATTCATATAATGCTTCACTTGAAAGACATGAATGCAGTTAGTGAACAAAAACTAACAATCACAACATCTTTAATGAAAGATGTAGTTACACATTTCATCAGAAGTGCAGATCTGTATTTAGAGCCCTATGTTCCATCACATTATATTTTAGGTTCATTTTCATAGTAATAAAAGATGAAATATATCACTGTGACCACCTCCAAGCTGAGCCTAAAACTGATACAGTTTAGTTTTGCTAGTACAGTTTGAGGTCTCAGCCTAAAGTTGAAAGAACTAACAAGGGATGATTTGTAACTGTGAAAAATAGCATCAGCAAACATGACAGATAAAAAAGCTGGGTATACATAAGTCAGGGAAAAATAGAAGGAAAAATTTTATTGTATTGGGGTTTATTTCTGTGACACAAATTATTGCTTTTCAATAATCCTAAATTTGTCAAAGCACCAATACAGGAAATTTATAAATGCACAACATTTATTTACACACCAATTATCTGGATTTTTTACACTGGAAAGCATACTTGGAGATTTGTTCATTTCTGAAAATAGACCTCTTAGGATTCTAGTTTGCCCACAATGTAAGAAATTATACTGGAATATTTTTATTCACCTTTCTGTACCTCTTCTTTGAGAAGAATTGGAAAGTCTCATGAAAAGATGGAATATGCCAATTTTATTTTTTTAATGTGCAGTTCTCATTCAGTCAGAAATTGACCAGGCTCTATTTGTCAGTAGTGTTCATGCCATCCCTTTTTCTACCATCATGTACATGATGTGGTTTTGAAACACTTCTGATATCAGGTGAAGTAGAATTAGGTGTTCCTAATTAGAAACACCTCCCAGGAAGCTGCACCCTCCCAAACCCATTAAAGATAATTTTGGCTAAGGATAAAGCATTGTGCTAAAAATTTGCATATTGATCCCAAGTTCATGTCATAGATGCCACATTATGACCTCTGAAAGTTTTGATAGTAATGGGACATGACACATTCATAACACCAGTGTAATAACATATTTTGCCATTTTCACTGTCTTTTCAGATGCTATCCAGGAATTCACTTCAAAAGTTTTTTCCATGAGAATCACGGTATTATTTCTTTGATAACTTAGTACATAGTCTACATTTTTAAGGCTGCTCTGTGTCACAAAATAATTTACGTATGACAAAATGGCTATGCTTTATTTTTCTTAATAACCTACTTAATAATGGGTAAAGAAAATTATGGGTATGGAGGCTAGAAGTATGATGTCAGGTAAAGAAAGCATTTTATTGCTATCTCATCTATCATACAGATTTCTCCACAATGGCAGAAAAAAAGTCATGAAAGAAATGACATATCATGACTAGGTATGCAGCACAGAAGAAACAGTTTAATTTTGACTAGTAACAATGTCACTAGAAAACAAGCAAAACATTAACTAACGAAGACTTTTCCAAACATGCCAGACTGGGAAAAAGTATGGTTTTGACTCTGCTCACAAATACAAAGAGTCACGGAAAAAGCTGTAGCTTTCAGTATGACCCACTCTAATGCTTCTGATTTACAACACTATTGTTGTAGCCTTAAACTCATTCTGTTATATATTAAACTGATTTATGCCATTTGCAAAAGCCTGCTATGTTCACAGAAACTCATCACAGAAAGCAACTATAAGCCCATTCCAATATGAGTTTCCTAGACCTATTAATTTGCTGAGTAGGTTTGGAAGATTTCCTAATTACTACTTAGTGTTTTGCAATAGTCATTAAAACCTCCTACTACATATGTAGAATGCATGATTGGACAAAGATACAAAGTGAATGTGTAGGTATATATTTTTTCCACCTACCTTTCTGTATGACAGTTGATCTCTGTCAACCTTTTTTAGCTTTACAACAATTTTAGCTTCCTTTGGTCTCCTTCTTTGTACTAAGCATGCACTTATAATGATATCTATCATTGGTCTTTTTAGGTTATTTTATTGAGATCTCACAGTATTATTCATTAGTAGTATTTAGATGTATTTGCCAGCTTGCAGAGATCCAGAGCTGTTTTTTTAAAGCACTTGTGTTAGCATACATATGCGTGAGCCAAAGACTCACTTGGCCAACTGGGAAATGCCAGAGAAGCAAGGATAAAACAGAACTAAAAGAAGAACGAAAACTAACAAAATTCATCTGCAACAAAATTCATCTCAGACTCAGACACAGACTAATTTTTGTCAGCATGTGCTATATTACTTCATGTTAAAGATCTAGGGTGGATTCTTTTGTTACTGTAATGTTTTGGAAGACCTCATACATGTTAGAAAAGATATGTAGGATTTAGAGCTGACTTAATTGAGAAGACGAAGTGGAAAACTCCTGTTACAGTTTTCAACAGACTTCAACCTATAAATTTATCAAATGCTAGGGTATTAATTCAGCAGCGGAAGAAGTGCAATATAGGAGAAGGGGAACATTACAGAGGAAGGTTATTTGGTTGGGTTTATTTAAACTCAAATCTGAAGTGTTATATGGCTCTTCTTTCCCCTTTTAGAAAATAGTACTGTGAGCAGGGTTGAGGGTTAAAATACAGTAACGATTTTACAACCTGTGTATGGGTACACATCAATCCCAGCATAAACTGGAGCACTACAAGTCTGAAAATTTCACCAAGGATCAAAGATATATCCTGGATATCGAAGCAGTTGCATTCTCATGAACAGCTGCCTTCCCTTACACAGCTCCATCGAAGTGGATCCCAATTCATCACTGTTTAACCCCAAAGAAGGTCTCCTGCTTTCCAGCTTTTCTGGATACTGCCCTTTCCATGGAGGTCAGGAAAGAGACATTTACGGTATCTGTAAGACAGTACTCCAGCACATTAATGAAGCAGAGTTTCACTGCTTTAAATTTTTGTACAATGAGTGAATAGATTTATGCCAGTTTACACAAGTTGTGCTTCTAGAGCTAGACTTTGAATAAATATCCCAGCAAGCACAAGGAAGAGATGACTATTTTTCCTGAGCCATAAACAAACACTTCCCTTTTAATTCAGCAAGAGTACCATGAGTGCTACAGAATACAGGATTTCACCTTTAAACACTTAGCACATGTAAGCACATATATGCACAGGTACAATCAAGTTTATTTGTCCTCAGCTTTGAAATTTCCACAGCTTTGTAAGCACTGTAATAGTTACAGCTCAAGAGAGGGAAAAGCAGTAAAAAAAATCCTGCTTCATGTACTTCCTTCTGAGGTCTAACCCTGAGATTTACAAGTGCGTTTCCTAGTAGAAGGTAAAACATAGGAACGTAACTCTTTTTCTGAAAACATAGGGAAGTAGCTCTTGTGAGAGCTGTAGCAATGGTTCTGAGACTAACAAAATTTGATCAAGTTTTGCTTGTTTTTTAACATGTGTTGCTTTTGTACACTGAAATACAAAGAACATTTAAGTATATTAACCATTAAGAAATTCTTGACCTTTTGATGAAAAAGAAAAAGCAAAAAAGAAGAGAAAAGAAGAAAAAGAAGAGAAAAAAAGAAGAAAAAGAAGAGAAAAGGAAAAAAAGAAATAAAGAATAAAATTTTAAAAAGCATCATTGCTTTTGGAAAAAATTATGCATAATAGACATTTTATGTGGATTATTTGTATCATTAAGGAAAACTTTTATGCATTTTTCAATAAGCAACCATAAAGCAAGAATGAAACTTGATGGTGAAAGACCATTTCCTTAGCAGTAATGCAGGTGTACATTCAAAGTGAAATAGTTAGTGTACATGATGATATAGACAGAAGCATTTGAAGTCCATCTAAATGTCATACAAAACACTTGAAAACAGATTTTTTATGATAGCTGAAAAAAAATTTTACACTGCTTTCAATTTGTAATGTACTTTGGTTCCTTTTCTCCTTCATAATAAATTCAATTAGTCCCTGGAAAGAACTGATACAGGTGCTGGGTTTTTCTCTACATTTTTCAGCCAATGTTCAGTATTCAAGACATGGATGGACCAGCTCTCCAGTATTATGAATGGTAATTTAATCTCCATCCTCAATCCACCGTAAGCCCAGAAGCAAAGGCTGCCAATTATCTTGAACTGTACCAAACTATGCATAATTCTCTTACAGAGATTACCTTTTCAGTGATTTTATTTGTATTTCACAAACCACAGCTTTTATTGAATCAGCCACTTTGACATCCTTGTTTCTTAACTAGAGAGGAACAAATGTGACGGATGGACCACCTGGTGGATAAGCAATTAGCTGTGTGGTGGCACTCAAAGAGTTGCAGTCAATGGCTCGATGTCCAGCTGGAGACCACTGATGATCAGTGTCCCTCAGGGGGTGGTATTGGGACATCACTGTTAGCAGCAGGGACAGTGGGACTCAGTGCACCCTCAGTAAGTCTGCCAATGACACAAACTGTGTGGCACCATCAACGTGCTGTAGGGAAGGGATGCTGGGGAGGTTCACAGGCCAGTGTAATCCTCATGAAATCCAACAGGCTCAAGGACCTGCATGGGGACTGGGGCAATCTCAAGTACAAGCTCAGGCTGGGCTGAAGATAGATCCAGAGCAATTCTGCCAAAAAGGAGTTGTGGCTGTCGGTGGATGAGAAGTTTCAACGTGACCCAGCAATGTGTGCTGGCAGTCCAGAAAAACATTTGTATCCTGGGCTGCAGCAAAAGAATTGTGGCTAGCAGGGTGAGAGAGGGGATTTTCCCCTTCTACGTCACTTTCAAGAGAACCTACCTGCAGTGCTGCATCCAGCTCTGGGGCTCCCCACATAAGAAGGACATGGACTTGTTGGAACAAGTCCAGAGGAGGGCCACGAAGATGATCAGGAGGCTGAAACACCTCTTCTCTTGAATACAGGCTGGGAAAACTAGGGCTGCTCAGCAACAAGAAGAGAGAGCTCCAGGGAGATCTTATAGCACCTTCCAGTACCTAAACGGGGCTTAAAAGCAAGATGGAGGGGGATTTTTTCATGAGGGCATGCAGTAATGGGACCAGGAGTGATGGCATTGAACTGAAAGAGGGTAGTTTTAGATTATATATATAAGAAAGGAATTCTTCACTGCAAAGGTGGTGAGGCACTGGAACAGGTTGCCCAGAGAAGCTG
This sequence comes from Oriolus oriolus, assembly GCA_013400235.1. NCBI lineage: Eukaryota > Metazoa > Chordata > Aves > Passeriformes > Corvidae > Oriolus > Oriolus oriolus. The sequence goes on along the minus strand of VXBT01008804.1, from coordinate 14,813 downwards.
TGGATGCCCCATCCATGGAAATGTTCAAGGCCAGACTGGATGGGACCTTGAGCAGCCTGGTCTAGCAATTGTCCCTGCACATGGCAGGGGGGTTGGAACTAGATAATCTTTAAGGTCTATTCCAACCCAAACAATTCTGTGGCCCTATGATTCTCTGAAAATGGAAAAAACCCTGTACATATGGAGCAAAATACCAGTACTTGGTTGAAACAAATAGTTCAGCTATACTGCAGAATACCTATCTTTTGAAGAGAGCAGACAGCTAGACCATGTTCTTGTAAATCCCAGTGACAGACGAGCATGTGAAAGGCATAAAACATTCTGATTTTAAATAGTCTTAATCAGTTTTGTATTTCGGTTTTGTATACTTGGATTAAGGCAATCTCATTTCTCAGACGTTTTACTTACTATCTAGCTAGTGCAGCAGTAAACCTGCAGTCCCTACTATTATAAATAGTTTGAGAATTATATACTTACGTAGATTATAAACTTTTTGCAAAAGGTTTTGCAGTAGATTTAAACCAAATGTTATGAATTTCCAGCTGTTGTCTGGGGTTATATGAATTGTAAATTTTTACGGATGAAAAATACTTTAAAATTTCTTCTCTGTGCAGACAATGGCCCCTAGTAAAGGAATTCACCCTTTATTGTTAAGTTGATTATACTCACTCCCTCAAAACAGATTTATACATTACATAAATGCATGGATTAATTTTATACCTCATAGTTGTTGAGGCAAAAAGTCGTAAGGGTTTACCTTGAAAATTTTAATATGCTTGTACTTAACTATCCTCAGGCAAATATCTGCCACCCTGTTAAACGAATCTATGCTAGCCATTACAGTATGGAGAAAAGTGTCATCAAATAAATATTTCAAATACTGAAGTGGTGTACCTTGCTCTTTCTACTGTGGAAGAGTACTTTTTTCTAGGATACCAGATGGAAATGTTATAATTCAAGCCACATTTTACAGGAATTTCGTGCAATGCTTCCATTTTCAGAAAACAAGCAGAGCCTATCTGTAATCATAGGTCTTCAGAAGTGCAACTTCAGTAAAATCCACAGAAACAAGAGAAATGGATCTTGTACCACAACAGCACAAGCAAGCAAGATCAAAGCCATGTCAAGTTAATTGAAATAATAGGACTTAATTGTAAAAGTCAGCTGCCCATTACCTTGTAGTTCTCACTTTTTATCACAGATTTTCAAAACAAATACCTGAATCCATACCTTGGCCACTCAAGGCTGAGTCTTTTCACTAAGCTTAGATATAATCCTCTTTTTACAGAGGTACAAGACACTGTCCTCTGACAGACATGGCTGTACCTTACTTTACATGTTATTCAACACATACTGTACAAGTGTAAATAATATGATCATAGCTAAGACAACTTTATCTACTTAAATTCATGTGAGCAAATACCTAATGAAGCGTTCTGTTTTACTAAAAAGATTTTTTTTATTTTTAAGGAGTAGCATTACTCAATGATTCTTTAATTTTTTCTTTTAACAATTTCTCCTCCATTAAAGACTATTAAGCCACAGAAACTGGATCAGCAGCATAGCAGATTCAGTAACAGTAAATGAAGTGCTGTAAGCTTACATCAGACTAATTAGTCTGAGGGATAAAATATGGGGAAAAACTTTTCAGGTTGCTTTGTGAAAGGCAGTTTGCTTAATTAAGCCAACCACTAATTGTTAAATATTTTTCAGGCATTAACAGAGCTGTGCTGACGGTAATTAAATTTTGATTTTAGTGGTATTTGCAGGGATTAAGTCACAATCTGCTGAGGCGCTGAGGTTAGTTAATATTCACTTCACTGCCACAGCTGTCCTCCATTACATTACAAAGGACAGGAAAAGAGACAGCAGAATAGGGTGAAGTAATGAGAAAGCTATTCATTCATTTGAACCGGCTCCACATTGTACAGTCTTGTACAAATGGATCTGATCTGCATGACACGCAACTAGGTATTAAATCCGATTTAATTTGATACAATAAAGGACAGCGTAAGCCCTAAATGTATTTTTATTTTTACACATAAGCACTATGCACTGTATCAAAAAATATGATCATGTGATTATCATATGTTTCCATTCAAATGGTATTTCTTTATTTATTAGCTCTACAGGAGTCCTCAAGGAGTGTAAACCAATTCCTGCTAAACCCTTATTTCTTCTAGTGAATGGATCCTTCAAATTTCTGGATTGTGAATTTTTGTTCCTGGTAGAATATTTACTGTAAAGATCAATGTTTTGCTTTCTTTTTCATGTGGTTACACAAGGGTGCCATGCATCTGGAGTAGATAAACAGGGCTTGAGCCTTGTCATAGCTACAACAGGGTCTTGGTGGTTTTTCTACACCAACAGTGCTTCACTCACCATGATGTCCTTTTGTAAAGGTAGTACTGTCCCATGTTTGTATTCAAATTACTTCATGTTTCCAAAAAATGCCAAAGGCAGCAACTGTGCAAACTCCTACAAAATTGTTCCTTTCCATTTCATGGAGTGCCTTGTATGCTCTTCATTGTATTTAATCCTTTCTCCTTGCACAGCCTCAGAACCCTCAGTCACTGTTGGTGATCTCAGCCTGGCCTTAAAATTGCCAGTATGAGCCAATAGCAGTAAGATCTAATCTCTCTCCCACAAATGTGCCAGACAGGCCTAATTCTCTGATTGGGCACTGACTAATGTCCCTTCTTTCTTTCTGCATGTGGAGAGTTGTCCTGGAGAGATGCTGCACCACTGGGATATGGAACAACCCTAAGTGTGACCTCATTCCTTTCCGGAAGGTTGAGGCTATACCAGACACCATCTATTTCACTACATTTTATTCTTCAACACTGTCTCCTTAAAAGTTGCACCTAGCCTACTTCTTGATGTTTACTCATCAATCTGTTTCAGACCAAGTACCTGGTTAAACCCTTAAATATGAAGAGGTGTGCTCCTCTTTACCACAATGTCTGCCATAAATTTCATTATTTCAATTCAAGTTTTCCAAGAGAGGCTTTCTTGTTTTATTTTAGAGGGAACATTGTCCCAGAAAAATGAAAACAGGCATTCCCAAAAATTCCTACCAGCTCTTTCAGTAATCTTCTAAACATAATTTCTGAATCATAACACACTGAGAGATGGGTTTTCTTTGTCATTTCCTGTAGTCCTAATGAGACTTATTTTTCCATCAGCTAAGCTGGTTTATGCCTGAATTCAGGAGAAATATACTCAGTTTATACCATACAAACACATTGTATTAGGACTAGTTGTCATCAGCAATCCTTTTTGCATGCATTATCACACATCTCATATTTCAGCTAAGTAGCTCAGAAATTACTGGTGTGAATAAATTTATGGATGCAGATAATTTTTGCAGAATCAAAACATGAGACTGGATAGTGGAAGTCACAAATAATACAAGTAATACTGCCATGCTTTCAAAGCAAATGGAAAGCTAAAGAGTGCCTCTTCAAACAAATATTTCTGCTAATTATAGTAAGAAGCATGGGAACATTTCCAAAAAATCTTGAGACAGGAATGGATTTATGTTTGGTTATATTATATTTCAAAGTTTTCTCAAGTACAAAGGTCTGTCTTTAAATAGGATCTTTTCAATAGCTATCTAACAAGTCATATTGAAGAAAAACGAATATTAGAGAATATAATTCATACCAGAACTATATAACATAGGTAAATGAACAATAAAAATGATAAATTGGGCAATAGAAAAGATTACAGCAATAATGCTTTCACATATTGGGCATTCATTAAATTGACTTTCCAGGGTAATTACTTTAACATTTCTGCCTCTGATCCAGCACAGGCTTTTGGATCATTAAAACAAGATAGTAAATATTACAGGGTTTCAGAACCTAATCTTGCAGACCTCTTTCCTGGAAACTCAAGAACCGTGTCAAAGCCTTTGCTGAAGGCTGAGTCTCTTCTGTAAGTCCAAATTTTCTGGACTGAAAACTGAATTCACCAATAACATTTTTCTTTTTCAAACTCTGCTCTTTCTATGAAAACTACTAAATCCACTGTTTTGTGTTGACTGAAATAACTTTTAACAGTATACTAAAATTAGAAATGAATTAATATAGCATGACTCATACTGTCATTTGTATGTATTGTGGTAAGACCTAAAGGAAGGATGTATTAAAACAGGTCATTCTAAAGACACCAAGGATTTTTAGCAATTCTGCTGTGGGTAGAGTTGGCATTTGATATTAAATACATCGGGTTAATAATTTTTGTTAAGAATTTTCTCTGGAGAATGTTGAAGCTCCTACCAGTTCCCCTATTGCTACAGCTCCATCTCCTTTAATACTTCTGCCGTCTTTCATTGACTAGTACAACTTAAACTGTGTGCTTTAAGGACTTTAGAGATTTACAGATGCAAATGGAGTTTGTGGAAGCATGCTTGCAATTTTTAGTATCTGGCAGTCTGAAAAACAAGAAGATTCATGCAATCTTAAAATTGTATTTTTTATTTATTTCTCACTTAGGTTTATATATAAATAAGTATAAAAACAATACCCCTCCTGAGCTAAGGTAGCTTTCCCTTTGACCAAACCTAAGGAATAACACATACCACACTAAGGCATGCCTTATGGGGAGTTTTCAGTTGGATTTACCTGTCTGGCAAGTGGGATATCCAGGAAAAATTTGGCTAAGGACCTGAAATTCAGAATTATTCTCTATAAACCAGTGAAGCAATGCACATTGCACTTCCCTTATCCATAAGGTTTTTCAAAACTTCTTAAACTAAGGATACTGACACTAATCTGGCAGTCTAATGTTTCCTCCCAAAAAGATCTATTTTAACCAAGTACTTCTTACTATGGGATGCCATTGCTTTGTAAGGTGACGAATATAGGCCAAGACACCAGAGCCCAAAGTCGGATTGCAACAGCTCTGTTCTGGAGAACAGAATGGACATCTGATTGTTCAAACTACTAATCCAACCTTTAAAATTTAACAGGTATACACTGGCAGAAAAACTGCTGCTTCTTACTAAGGCTTTGATCCATGAATGTGTTAAAGTCATGCAAGTTCTGAAAAAAGAGAGACCTGATGAAGTCCAAAGGATAGTTGGAAGGCTCGAAGCTGAGCAGATACTTAGCTTTTCCCAACTTAAGACTTCAAGAACCGGTTATACCACCAAAGAGCATATTTACATGGACATATAAAGGAAGTGGATAATAGAAGTAAAGCTCTTCAGTACCATGAAATGTATAATTCTCTTCTCGTTACTGTGTTACACTCCTACATAATTCATCACCCAGTCCCTTGGATTAGTAGATTAGTATAATCTAAGCATACTCCTACTCAAGATACCTGATCATAAATAAGAAGTTGAGGATATTAATATATGTCTCTAGTGTCAAGTAACCCCTTTTCCATCACTTTAATTAGAAAATTATTCTCTTATTGAGAATTACATTTAGAATTCCTTTTTTTCTTTTCCTAATTTCATTAAATCAAGTATACATCCTATCAAGAAAAAAAGTTTCCAGTACAGCACAACATTTTCAATATTTTTATCCATAGCCTAATCTTTCCCTCTTTTCTTTCAAAAGCTATTTAATTCCGAGTATCTAGATGGATCCTCTTTCCTACATTTTCCTGCATCTGAAAGGATGTGTTCAGATCAACTTGCAAGAGTAACGTAGGATAAAATAGTGGTTTTCTACAACTTTATATAAAACATGCAAGCTAGGATATTTTAAGAAGTTATAATTCCTCAGTAAAAACTACCTCTGAAAACTAAGATCACATAAATACAGTAAGTGAACAAATGCAAGAATGTTTTCAACAACAAAGGCAAGGCAATACGGTGTGCTGATATCACTTTGTATGTGAGGAGGCCATTTAATGTTGTCTGAAAATAGAACATAAGATGCCTCCCTGCCATTCTGTGGTGTTCAATTATGTTTCCAGGGATATTTCTATCATTGGCAGTGCCAGGTTCAGCACTTGCTTAGTCCCTTTTCACTACCTAAAAACGCTCTTGCTCATCACATACCCTACAAAAAAGCACAGCTGAGAAAGTACTGTTGAAAATGATGTGACAAGAGGATGTGGAGGACATGGAAAGGGGAGTACTGCTTTTATTGGTAACAGATTAGGGGAAATGCCAGTAAGATTACAGGCTTAGTGTAGGTAAAAAATGAAAAAAAAAAAAAATAGCTTATAAGTGAGCAATTAATTTTCATTATGTCCCTTCTATTATTAACACTTCAGCTATTATTCTTTTCATGACATATCTCTTTGTATATATTAAAGGATAGCATTTATAATGTAGTCTGCAAAGGAATATTCCATTTCATAGTGCAGTAGTGCTGGCAGAAAAGTAATTTAATTCCGAAGTCTGCATATACAAAGTAATGGGAGCTATATATACTCAGATCATGGATATTTGCAAGGTTTCAGTATAGGGTAAGCAGCCCTTTGTCAGAAGTCCTGTGTTTTTCAATGTAGAATGGTCTCTGCTCACTCAGCTCGTGTATTGCTACAACACCAGTCACCAAACCTTCCACTCTGAACAAAAAATATGTGAAGCCATGTTTTACACAACGCTTTCACTGCCTTAGTCCCATCATTTCAGCTTGCTCTACTGGAGGGAACTACTGAGAGAGTAACATATTGCTGCATCCCTTTTTCCTGATGTGGAGGTCTATTTCACTTTCAACTCTTTCACCCTTCCTCACACCCTTTTGTAAGGTGTCTACTAGGAAAAATATATATCAGCCTGCCTTCAGCTTCAGTGGTTGCTAAAATACAGTTGGGGCTTGTAAAATTAGCCTGAAAAAATATTTTTTTCTAAACTAAGACCTATTCCCCAAGTTGTTACAAGTAGGTTGGATGTAATTATGCTGTATTTTATGACAGATTTCCACATAAAGAAAAGAAAAAAGGAAATTATCTAAATTATTTACTTAAATCTGTAAAATGCATGCAGGTATTCTCATAATAAACATATTACCTCTGGCTGTTCCTCCTTGCAATGTAAATGGTTTATTTGGCCAAAACCAACATGAGTTATGCAGAGGAGAGAGTATATCATAACACAGATTTTCATCTCCCCTCATGCCTGTACTGATGATGAATTAAATAGTCAGCAATTTAAAGTATTTTCTTTATTTTGATCATAAGTGTAGAATTCAGTATTCCAATATCATGAATCCAAGCACTGTGTAGGACCCTAATGAGGCTGCTTTCCTAACAAGAATTCTAAAAAAATCAGAGGAGAGACATGTTTCTACAGTGTCAGAATGAGATCTGCTGTGACCAGCTTAAGTTCCCAAGTTCCTTAACTGAAGAGGACAGATTCTCTATCAGGGAGTTTCCAATATGTCCATGATTTTTTCTCTGAGTAGATAGGGAATTAGGGACTTTCTTTAAGGGCACTGAATGGATTCCCTAAGTCTTACATAGTATCAGATTCTCTGCAGGTTTTTATAGCATAACTGAAATAGGCAGATAAGGTTTAATTTTTATGCTCTTCTTCTGGAAAGCAGAAAATTTTAAAAAGCTGAGATGTCAACAGAGAAACTTCTTTGCATCCCACCCCTTTTTACTGCCTCACATCTATGCAACCACATCACTTTTGTTTACTTTTTGTGACTCATTTGTCGTGCTGAGAAGTTGAAGCAACTCCTGACTTTTGGGCACAAAAGTAGTGTTCTCTGATAAAGCTTTAGAAGAGCAAAGTTGCAAGTATGCGAATCACTGAAGAATAGAGGGACACACCCTTTGAGTCTGGAATAATTATAAGAGCAAGATTGGAATGTAATTAGATTTTTCCATAATTAAACCTTAAAAGCTGCTATTAATTGTGTTGCTCCAGCAACAACAATCTAATGAAAGAGGAGAAAACTGACAAACACAATCATGGTTTGCACAAAGAAAGCAAAGTGGAAGAATAGTCAAATTTACATCTGCAGAAATGATTCTCAACTAGTGTAGTGCACAACACTACTGTGTCACTCTGAAGCCCACTGCCACCAAGATATGGCTGGCTATTTACCCTGTTTTAAATATTAATTAGGAATCTCAGAAAATTATGTACTGGAGCATAACACAGATTTTCGTCTTTAAAATACTGTAAGAGGAGAAAAAGGTGATGACAGGCTACTGAATGCGCTTAGTGCAGCATGCTCTCTCTCTCTCCAAAGTGCAGCATGAGTAATGCAAGGTTACTGCAGTAAGTACACATTTCTTATTGGATATCAGAGAATATAGGTGTGTAAAATCCATGTAATTTGATAGCACATACATCACCACTGCCCTAGAGAGTACTGAATCATAAGAATCATAAGGCTACACATTTAGCACAGTAAAAGAGTATTTCTCATCCTTTCTCTCAGAAAATTCTATGGAAATGAGTGGGGGATGGGAGAGAAAGCTTATAAATCAAGTGTTAAAACAACAGGCAAACCACAGAGTTGCTGCAGAGACACAAGGTATATCCTTTCCTTTTATTTTATGACTTTTTATTTTAAGTGCCCCTCTACCCCCAATATTTTTAGTAGCAGTGTTAAATTACAGTAGCACTCTTAGGGAAATACATGTGAGATTCACATGAATACCAAGTACATTCATTACGATCAGTGCTGAATTCCAAATGAGAATAGCTCCACTTTTTTTTTTCCTCCTCTGTGTTAACCTTCAAGGCAAGTCAACACATTTCAAACATCCCAGCCTGATTTTAATTTGGAAAACAGTCTTAAATATACCACTGCCAAGTCTGATCGAATCAAAGCCGTGAGGAATGAAGGCAAGGAGGAGGAGGGGAGGCAGGACTGCCACAGCAAGGAGACACTGTGTGAGAAAGAGAGGTGAAAATGAGAGCTAACATCAACTCCCCCGGGGTCTGCTGTAATCAGCAGACAAATGGTCTATACTCATGGCATGTATTCATTCTGCAGCAACCGGCTGCCAACAAGAGCCTTCCTGTGTCTGTTTGGAAATAAAGTACTAGTCTTCCTCTATTCAGATGCTTTGAAACTAAAAAGAACTGCTGACAAACACTGCTTTGGGCATTTGACACTGCTTTTTGATCTAGTTAGACAGTGTAAAATGAACAAATTAGGATTCTACTACAAAAGAGTCTCAGTCTTAGCTTGCTAAAATGTCAGGGTTTAAAAACTGGGTTTTTGTCTTTTTTTCCTCCTCCTCCTCCTCTCAATTGTTTAAAATCAAGAAAGTACCTTGCCATTTTTTCATACTGGCAAAAGGATGCTTTCTTCTGTTTCTGAATTGTCATTTTGCAACTGCATGTCTGCATGAAAAGAACATCAATATCACACATAACAAATATATTTACATATTCACCATCTAGATATATTTTTAATTCATGTAGCTCCTGCCTTTAGATATGTGCTTTGGATTTTGAATCATGAAAATTTTCTTTCAACATCTTTTAAAGGAATTTTCACGCTCCCAGGAGGATTCTAATGTTAATTAAATTAACTTCCTCTTTTACTACAACAAAAATACCTTTGAGTCAGTGAAATGCACATAAACATGGCTTGACAATGACTCTGGAGCAGGACGAGTGTTCTTTTTTAAAAATTACATTATTTTTCAAATGTACTTTTATCCTGACATATTGTGTATTGGACACTAATGAGTCCTCTGTGGAGTGAAGTCACCTAGCATGCTTTGAAGTATCTTATGTGTACACATGTAAAAGGAAAAAAAACCCTTTGAAACCACATCTCATTTGAGAGTTAGAAAAATTAGGTAGGCTGTTAACATAGAGCTAAAAGCAGACATCATACAATGGTCCCCAAGACTAATAATGAAATTAGATAATTTTTTTAATTCAATTATTCAGATGGATTCATTGATGGAATAGTAAACCATTTCTGAGATCACTAATACTCTAATATATAATTGCAGGATAGCAGCTACTTATCCATTACATTCAGCTGTTCTGCCATGCTCCCAAGTTTAATTATCAGTCTGCCTTAGAAAATACATTTTACCCTCTCTTTCTGAAACAGCAAAATCAAATTTCAGTCACAGTTTGCATTTCAATACCTTATTATAAATCCAAAATTTAGGATGAATGATTATAGTCATAGGTACCTACTGATGGAACACATTTACAGTGCACAACTGTTCCCTGATATTCCAGCCCTGGTGGAAGAGGATGTGCAAGTGTGGAAGTTCATCACAATTTCCTGATCTGGCTGTAACAAAGAGACAGACAGAAAACAGGCTGCTTTTCGCCTGTGAGTATCCCACTTCTAAGCTGCCTTAAAATCTCGTAACAATGTAGTCACAAAGGCACAAGAACTTTGCAAAAATGTTCCAAGCAAAGGGTCAGCGGAGCCAGTGAATAAAAAACTGTGTGAATTTAATGAATGAGATCCCGGCTGTGTCCCACCTGCTCGTTCTTTTGGATGATCAAGCCTGCGCTCACACTTACGAAAAACAGAAAGGAACTTGTTCTAGATGTGTTTTTTTTTTTAATGTGGTGCATATGTATGAACAGTGCAGAGGAAGGGCAGAGCATGGATTGTAGATCAAAGGAAAATATTTTTGCTTTCCTACTTTTAAGTGAATGCTGTTCTTTCAGTAGGTAGTGGATTGGCAGTTTCAGAGGTTGTGTTTCTGCTTAGCAAGAGGAGAGACACAAAGGACACAGAGGAAACAGAAGCTTCCTTTGCCAAAGTTTTCTGCCCCAGATGAGAAGGATTGTGTTTACAGCTGCCATGGCAGGCAGCCCCTGCAACTCAATATTTATTTGCCTTGTCCAGCTGTGGAGTAGGGCAATAATTGCTGAGGTAAAATATTCTAAGGTCTTTCTATTCCCTCTGTACATTTGCAAGTTGAGATGGAGATGAGAGAGAGAGATAGAGAGAGAGAAAAAGACAGACAGATACATGGAGTGGCTGTGTTAATATCACTACCTGCAGATAGACCCTACAAGATATTACACCAGGAATGCACAACTCACTGTTAATATCAGGAGTAATTAATAATTAAAATTTTTCACTTCTTATTCTTCATTGCTTCTATATTGTTCTCTCTCTGGGAGACCCAAAACGTGCTGCCATAGACAACAGGCTATAGAGCAGAGATGGCACATTCTGTACCTATGGGTTTCCTTCAAATACTGACAATTTTTTGAAATGCAACTGCAATGGATTTTTGCATGGATATCCTGTGAAACTTATTGTTGTTAAGACTTTTTTGTTCTTAAGATGTGTTTTACTCTTCAAATTATTTTGCAAATCTGAGATACAGTATTTGTTCTACTACTTATGTCACAAAAGTAAGCAAATATTTCATTTATTTTCTAGGAATAACACAAATCAGATATAAGAACTCTTATCAGAGAATGATGATGACGACTTCCAAATCATCAGTAAGTAGTTAATACACTGATGTTAAGGATTATGATGACTATCTGCTGCACCCTTCCATGATCAGGTCACAAACATTGTGGCAACGACCAGAAGAAGGTCAAGTCAAGCTACAGTATGTTCAGTAGCACATCCAAAATATTCATGTTCAGAAGTGTGCAATACAATCTGAGGGCAAGACACGAGAAGGTCATGTTCACTTTATTTGAAGCAGACCATTTCAGTAATGTTTAAGGAGCTAAGGAAATTGATCGTCTCAAGCTCATCTAGAAATTTTCTGCAGGTCATGGAGCACCACACCCTAGCAATTCCTTCTTTGCACTTGTGTTTGCTTGAGATATCAGTCAGGCATCTTGAATGCCTTCACTGATGATTAGAATGATTTCTTGATTTGCACCATGTATTGTGCATAGTACTTTCTGAATACAGCTGTTACTGTGGGAGAGAGCATGAACTGAGATGGCCACACCACTCTTTTGGTCTCCTGTCTTTTTGCAGTTACCCAAGTGGAGAAATCCTGACACCTTTAAACCTCAGCAAAGAAGATCTGTTATCAAAATTATATCAGTCTCTATGACACAAAATCTAAATGGTAAATCACAGTAAAGAGCTACCACTGCAAGAAAGAACCCTGAGAGAAATGGCCAGTGAATTGAAACTTGCAGATGGCTTTGGCTACTGCTTCTTCCTTGTAAATTGTCCTGCTTGCTTCATTTATTCTGAATGCATCTCCAGGGCAGTGGAGAACAAACTGATAAACAGGCCTGTGAATGCTAGGAATGCAGAAGGATTGACATTTTAAAGGTAAACATTGAGACTTTTCATCCAGGAAATGCAACAGCTACTATATAGATACTGATACAACTTCTGACAGATAGTGATGAGTGATATGTAATGTCATTCAAGATGAGAGGCAACAACTTAGTTAAAAGCATTGAACATGAACCATGAGGCTGGACACAGCTGCCTTCAAACTCTTCTTCTGGAAAAATTATCTACTTAAATACTAGGGATGGCATTGAATAACCTTCAAATTTCAGGACAAGGAATTTGCGATCAGGTCCTTATGAGGCAGGTTTTAAATCCAGAATTGCCGCTGAAACAGTTGCTCAAACAATTGTTTGTCAACCAAGGCTAGTAGTCAAACATTATACTCTGGCCAAGGCCCTAAATTCCTCCAATCTCCTATGAAACAGATCCTGCAAAAGCACCGTACAGGTGGCACAGCTTCTCTGCTGGGTGAAGACAGGTCACGTTTGTAAGTGTCTGCACAGGTCACATTTGTATATCCGTATGTCCAGGATCACCACTAGACAGTGCTGAGCTTCACAGTGGTTAAAGGCAGGCTCCAGGGGACCACGTCCTCACGTGGTGTAACTTTTACTGATAGGTTTAATGACTGTTTTGCAGGCTGGCATCCATCTTGTGAGATGCCAGAGCAGCTGCTGAATAACCTTTCTGTAACTACCAGAAGCAGTTAAGTTGCAAAGAGATTTGGGTTCAAATCAGCCTCCAAATTTTCAAAAATATAAAGCCTGCTTAATTTCCATGACAAAAGAGTCACACTGAAAGAAGGTGAGAATAACACAATTCCTTGGTACTTCCATTCCAGTCAAATCCCACAGCGCAGAGGCAAAGGAAGTTGAAACAATATAGAAAGTGAATTTAACTAATGCAAGAAACAAATATTGCATGTTAGTTCAACTGTATATTGCAAAAAAGATTCCTGTTATTTTTCATTTTATACCACATCTTTTTGCCCAGTCGCAGTGAGTGTGTAATCATACACCTTTTCTCCAGCTTTGTACAAGGCAGACACAACTCTGTACGAAAAACAAGTCAAAGTAAATTACAAGCAGTTGAAGCTGTAAATCTCAGGGTTTTGTGAAGCATCTGGGACATTGCTTCATCTTTTGAATCCAATAATGCTTGGATTCTTGCCCTTTATGGATATTTGAATTCTTTGGATTCTTTTATTCTCCATTAAACTTCATTTGACTCTGCGTAACTGTGTTAGTCTCTAGTATTTTTACCAAAGTGTGAAGCAAAGATCTGGAAAGATCTAGCTGTTATCAAAATGAACATTAATAATTCAAAGAAGAACACTTGAACACATAGTTTACTCAGTTCGTGGAGTGTTTTCTTAACCTTTGACACCAATGTTTAACATGGAGAATTTAATGAGAGCTTTGAAAAGGAGAACTGTCCACCTGTAAATGTCTTTGGTTTTAATACATATGTGTATATGTACACTAGCACTTAAATAGTAAATAGCATTTTAAATCATTAACCGCAGCACGTTTAAGTTGGAAATTTCTTTCTTATGTAAATATTAGTTATTGCATAATATTTTCCATGCTTCTGTGGCTGTTTCCCAATGTTTGTGTTAAGAACAGTAAATCTCTCTGATTCATGAACATTAAATGCTTACACTGTTCTTTCACAGAAATTCTTCAGTTTATTTTTTTTTCTATTTCTGTGAAATCTTCTATGAAAGAACAACAGTCCCAAAAGCTTGTAGGAAGAAACAGACTCTGCATACATATTTTTAACAGTTTATTCCCTTATAAAACCATACTACTACTACTGATAACAATAATAATTAAAAGGAAATATTGTTATTTATTCAAGCCATTAAAAATATTTTCCTTTTCCACGTGGCTGGTGTCCACAAGACTGCTCTGATATTCTGATTTATTAATAGCAAATAAGTAAGACATAAGTAACTGAAAGAAGAAATAAGCAACTGAGAGAAGAAAGCTGTTTTTCAGATGGAACAATATTTTCAGGTGTTCTGCTTTTTTGCTTTAATTCTTTTGTGCTTACTTCCTTGATGATTTTCTTTGCTTTCTTTATTTATTGTTATTATTGTTTTTATTTTCTTTTTTTGCTCTAATACAGCCCTGAGCCAAACTTAGAGAGCAATTGGCATCACCAAGGCTTTTCAGCCTCATTTTGTGGGTCCTCCCTACCTCCACTCTTGACACTGATCAGCGCATCAAATGTTTGGTTGTAGAACAGCCACAGTGGGTTGAATTGTCAGCAGCCAAGGGGATCTCTGGAAGGCAAAATTAATTCTTCATGAGTCACACTCTCAGTCCCATTCTTCCTGCCTTTTAGCTGCATCAGACTGATTCATTATAAGAGTAATTTAAAAATACATTTGATAAAATAAAGTATTTTTACAATATTTCCTGTTAGTCATCCAATGGACCCATATCATATAAATTTTTATAACAGATAATTATCTTTTTTTTTTAAGCAAACACACACTTCAGCATGTAGTATAGGCCCTTTAAATGGGCTGCTCTTCAGAAGCTCCTGTTTTAGAAGCGGGTATTTCTGCGCAAATACAAACAGTAGCATGGAACACATGGTATGCCTATCATATCCAGTAAGTTATTAAAATTCACAGCTGTATTGGTTTTGCATAGCCTGGTT
>VXBT01008797.1:0-37648 GCA_013400235.1 Oriolus oriolus | reverse complement strand
CAAAGTAGTCCCTGGGCTGATCATGGGTTCAAAGTCACATGCCCAGGGGGTCGTCAGACCCCCGCTTCCAGAGACTTCTGAATAATCAGCAATCCTGTCACGTCAAGTTGTCCCCCCGCCCCGGTGCAGAGACCATTGGTTGTATGTACCCGGATTCCTCCCTCCTGTTTGCTTCCCATTGGCGTGCGCCGTATACCCCCTCCCCTCCCCGCGAGTCCATAAAAACCCCATGCCTGTCCAGAGATTCGGTTTTTTCCCCTCCTCCACGACCTTTTAATAAACTCTCCCGTGGACCGCAAGGGGAAATCTCCCCCCGTGTCTCCTTTGTCTTGGGGGTCTGTGGGACTACGATACTGCCGAATGTGAGCCAAGCCCGCTCCGAGCGAGCACGAGGCTTGCGCAGTATCGATCCCCGGTGGCAGAGCAGAGATGGCACTGCGTGTTTCTGAAGCTCGCGGGGACACGCGGGGCATGGCGCCGGCATGCGAAGAGAGCCCGTTGCTACGGCACTCAGTCCTGGCGGCAGGAGCGGCGCTGGAGCTGTGATCCCGGACCGTGCGCTCCGAACACACGCCTCCGGCGAACCGCGCGGTGCTGCACAGTCCGAGCTACCGTCTGTCTGCAAGGTGCGGCGTGCGCGCGAGCGGAGCGCGTGAGGACGGCGCGAGAGCTCAGAAGCCACCGAAAAACAACGCTGTTAGCCAGAGGTTACTTTCTTATGGTTCAAAAGGCTACTGTGTGTCAATCTCATTTTTTCCACAGACAGAAAATTATTTTCAAGACTTGTTTATGTTTTGTTCCTAGTAAGAGACAAAAATATTGGTAGAGATCTATGAAGAAATACTGGCACTTTCTGTGACCTTCCTTTTGAGTAAAAAATCCCACTTGTTAATCTGTGCAAACCTTGTGTCTCAGGAGGTAAATGTTGTTTTAGTCTTCTCAACCATGATGCCAAGCAAGTTATGATCTTATGATAGTGAATTCTTACTCAGTTCTATATTTAACTCAACAAACAAGTTTAAATTATGTAATCATGGGTTTTTTGGGCTGAAAAATTATTATTAATTCCTTTTCAGTCTTTTTTTCCCTTCACAAATCTGTGCCCTTTTAAGGCTGTAATTCAGACTTTATTGTAAAAGGTACATATTAGTTAACATCAAAATCACTTTCCTATGGCATTGTAGAGAAACATATTTCAAATAACCATGTATACTAGGATAAACAAAGTCACATGCAATATCTTTCCAGAAATATTTTAGTGTACACTGGAAATAACTTCCGAAGTAGAAATTCTTTGTTTGAGATTAAATTGTTTGAAGGAACTGGGCGTCTGAGACTCTGCCATGGAAAACCTGGGGCTGAGCTGGTGAGGAAACCTGGTTCAACTGCATGAGTATGGGAGTGTAGCTGGGAAGGGGCCTTGGTCCCAGCTCAGGTGATGTAGTGTGATCGCCAGAGTGGCTCCTGGATGGTTGGCCAGGAAGTTTCCATAACATTTCCTTGAGTTCACTGGGGTTTTATGAGGGTAGATCATGTAAATATTGCTCCTGCTTATAATAGTAGGATGATTGAATAGGGCATTGGTTTTGACTTCAGTTGATATGGCAACAGGGACTTTTTCCACCAGAAAATGACCAGTGTCCCCCGGGGAAAAAATAAAAGAAAAGCAAGAATTTTGTACTACTCAAAAGACAAGGACAGTGGAAGGAGGAATGAAAGAACAAGGAATGTACCTGGTGAAGCCCTGTGTCAGAAGGTCTTGTTGCAGACACAGAAATCATATAAGTTTTTCAAGGACTTCAGTGATACTCTTGGCTAGAGAGTTAAATATTGTAAGAACCAGGAAATATTGTTTCCAAAGTAGACAAAACTCTGTGGTCTCCATTTGTTTAGAAATACCTGCTCTGTTGATTTTTAAATTATTTTGCTTAGCAGTTCCAATACACAGATCTTGGTAGAGGTAATTTCAATTCTTCACTCTGCTTTATTGGAAAAGAAAATAGAACCAAGATTTTCACCCTTCCATAATGCTAGCTCATTTTTTTGTGTATACAGAATATTATTGTGTTTTTCTGTCTTTCCTGCAGAAACAGTTTCACTTCAATGAATATTCATTAAAATGGAGAAAATTACTTTGTAGCCATTTTTTAGGACACCCGTGTGAGAGGTGAAAGCCTGAGATCTCCTTTACATTTACTTAATAATAAAACACTTTTTGCAGTACAGTGCTCATGCAGAATACCTAATACAGCCCATTACCACGCAGCAGTAAAGCGGCAGACCTCAATTTCTGTTGTGAAGCAAGTAAGCAGACGAACATGAACTTAGGTCTCCTTCTGCAGGTTAGCTGTCCTGTCCTCTGGGAGTGTGTTATTTCACATTTCTCTCTTCTGTGATTTGAAGATTTCTAAATCCCTCTGCTAATTTTTAATTAAAATTCTGCAAATAAAGTATTTAACTCCCAATCCTTTTAGGTGAGAAATTCTAAAAGATGCTACTTTCATGTTGTCAAAATTAATTTTTAGAATCTGGTTTAGTTCAAGATGAAATAAGGAAATTTCAAGCTATTGTGTAATCTGTTGCTGCCATCAAAAGGGAGAAGAGTAATCTTGTAATCCAAAGTGAAGGTTTTTTGCACAAGGAGACTAAGCAAGTTGTGTGGAAGAGACTATAGAGAGCAGCTGCCATTTCAGATATATGCACTGCTTAAAAACTGTCCAGTATCTTACTAGGGATCTGAATTTGGTAATTGTATTTGATTAGCTAATACACAGATATTTTACATAATAAATAAAAGGGTTAGTGTATATGATTACAAATCTACAGAAGTGAAGGTTGCTGGCAAAAGATAAAGCATGTGTGTGCTTGTGAATCTTATACAACACAGTTGAAAACGTGGAATTTTTTCAAGGCTTGGAAGATGAAGTTTGGCTAAGGTAGAGATTAGGCAAAAAACCAAAACCTTACAGAAAGTTCTTTTCCTTTAGCCAAGGAGCTGATGCAGAACTCTCTCAGAGGTTGTATTTGGGATATATGAAATCTGGTTCTATGCTGCATTTTGGAGATGTGTATACACTATTCAGAAGAAAGGGTTTTTTTTTGCCAATGATAAACATCTCTCCTATCAATGAAGATGAATGATGTGCTCCAGTCTCTATATTTGGAATCCTCAAAATTCCAGGGGTTGGCACTGAAACGGCCAGAACTTAAAAGCTGGTTGAATATTCAAAATGGACCTTTTTGCAAGATTTTGATAATACAGATGTGTTGCTGAGTTGAAAACAATATTGCTTTGTAACATAACACACAAATGTAATGTACTGAACAGTATAAATAAGGGGGAAATATTCCTCTATTCCTTTGCTTAAAAGAAATGGAATGTTGGTGTTTTGCAGCCTGTTTTTTTCTCATTATTTTTGACTGTTGCTCTGTCTAATTTGATGTTTTCTAGTTGATGTATTTTGTTGGGGATCACCGAAGGAGAGAGGGTAATTGAGTTACTTTCTTGAGGGAGAACTTTTCTTCTGCTAGGAATTAGATTTATGTCTTAGCAGAATATGGTAGCTTTTGATGTATCTTTGTGGTATTCATATAGAGATGAAACTGTGTAATTTCCTTTAATCCTGCATGAAATATTAATTTTGTGCCCATCTTTCATCTTTGCAGTATACTGGATTTATGATGAAAATTTGGTGAAAAATTCAAATGCTGTGCTTGTTAAAGTACTACCTGTATCCAAGGTAAATCTATTTCTGTTGTGACACCATGGATTGATTGATTGTGTGTAATTAACTATAAACCTGTATTTTCATTTCAATGACAAAATGTGAAAGAATTAACTGAAGCAGAAAAGCATTGGGAAGGAAAGGAGGAANGCGGAAAGGCAAGGTGCGGAAAGGAAAGGTGCGGAAAGGAAAGGAAAGGAAAGGAAGGAAGGAAGGGAGGGAGGGAGGGAGGGAGGGAGGGAGGCTCTTATGAATGACAAACACAAAATTTATAACCTCAGATGCTTTGTTTTCTCTAATAACTCCAGCACACCAATATCTGCTTCTGTGATAGGATACTGTCCATAGAGAGAGATGTTCTAAATTTTACCTGACAAAAGAATACAGCTATCAATAAACTAGGGAATTAATACTAGTGAATTAAAAGTATTTGTGTAAAAGTATTTTCTCACTCCTTAACATTTACAGGCTTACAACTTTAAGTATTCAACTCAAGGTTAAAATCGTGACGTTGTTTGCAGCTGGTGGGATGTCAGTATTCCCAGAAGAGTTCTGAAAGTACACTCTGCACTGTGTTGATGTCACTTAACACACATTTAAAAGAAAAATAATCTTTCCAGTCTTCTCCAGAGGAACTGTATCTTTTTCTCCATTCCTTAAAAAAGACTTTTTGAGTGCTAGTTTAATTAAAACAGAGAGATTACTTAAACAGTGACTTTGAAAATTATTTCAACCAAAAATAAATCAAGATCATGGTTTATTTTATTACTTCGATTGCCATTGGTTATCACTGCAATTTTTTATGACACTCAAGTATTAGTAGCAATCTTCTCTTGACACTGAAGATGATATTTAAAATCCCTGGAGTATTTAAAACAAGAGAGAGCTCCCAGCATGTCCTGGTGCTATGGAAACCAATATTTACTCTGATATATCAAGAATAACCTGACATCTAGATTTGTCAGTGGTTTTGCATTTTATATAAAGAAACATACAGTCATCATAGCATGACACTGCAGTGAAAAAAAGCCAGAATTAAAACAAAGAAAACCCCACATTATTTGAAGCAATGAAGAATTGTTGGTAAATTTGCAGTACATGTTATTTAGAAGTGATCTTTAGTATATGGCATTAAGTGAATGTGCTGCTGCTGGATGAATCCCTACACTCAGCATCTTCATAGAGTGTGCTGCTTCAGGGACCAACAAATTAACTCTCTTCTATGTTCCTTTCTTCTAAAAACACTATGAGGAGTGACAAGTGCTCAGAGCTGAATACAGAAGAAAGGGGTTTGTGTTTCTGCACACCTGAGGAAATATGTGCTATTCTAACTCACAAAATCCTTGGTTGCTGAAGGTTTGCTCCTGTGGCTACCCAACTGCCATTCTGACTAATATATTTGTAAAAAGGTGGAAATAACAGCTCAGTGTGAGACTGAATGAGTTCAGCTTAAAGGAAAAAGGAACTTGCACTTGTCCCCCTGGAAAAAGTTTCTGTATAGGTTATTTTTACTGGGCTTTCAATTCATCTGCATCTGGGATACATACTACTAAGAAATGTAGCTACACCTCAGACATCTACTTAAAAGAACAGCAATACAATTTTCTTTCCCGCTGCATGTGATACTGAAACCCAAATTTAGAAAATGGTCCCTTTTTCTTTGAGTAGTTTGATGAAGTTTTCACAAGAAAGCCATTCTGACTAAGAACAGATTAAATCACAACTACTTTGGCATCCTTGGCTAATTTATTGTAGGTGTGCTACAATAAATGATATGTGCAGGTGGTAATAAATATTTGAATAAATGCTGTACTTTTGCATATCAATTTATATTTGAAATGAAAAAAGTGATAGCTTTTTTTTGTTGTGCATTTGTTTCTTTTCCATTGCTTGAATATACCTGGTCAGTTTAAGATGGTGACTGAAGCACAAAATTGGTCAAGGATGGTAGCCATTTTTTTGGTTAATGAAATATGACCTAATTAAAAAAGTGTTCAAAAAATTTGCCACAACAAAAAAGCAAAATTGATTGTTCCCAGCATCTCCAATATAGATTCAAACCACCAAGACTGAGTCCAAGCTCAAAGTGGCTGAATTGTTCTCAGCCCTAGGTGCTGGTTATGTAAAAAAGAAAGGTCTTTCTATATAAGATGTGCACAGTATAATTATTGAATGGGGAAGGGCTGAAAACTTTACCTCAAATATTTTTCTCTGTGAAATACTCTGACAATTAAGTCACCTCTTAACAAAATGTTGAACAGCCTCCTGTTACCTCCTTCCTGATAGCCAACTATACCAGAACCATGCCCATTTAAAACTTAAGATAAAGGAAATACAATTTGGCTGTTAAGGCATGTAGATGTTGAGCAGTGCTATAAAGCATTGTCCCACTCTTGCCTGACTGTATAAGATAGGAAAGTTCTTGTTGTATGGCAATAGGTTGGTTGGTTTGTAGTTTCTCAGTCTGACAACTGAATTGTTAGTGTTGGGGATTTTGCCCAAAACTGCAATAAATTGCATGGTCTCAAATTTTAACGAGAGGTTCTTCATACTTTTTAATACTAAAATATAGTAATACTGTTATCACTGAATGATAATGTATTAGAAAACACTTATTTTTATGGGCACTTAAAATTTGGGTGAATTAAATGCATAAATTTTTTGCTAAGCTTCAGTTACCACTTCAATTCTCTCTGCCCCTTACTGATTTCTAGTATCTGTTTTTCATTGCCAGTTTGCTTTTAGATTATATAAAGGAAATGTCTCATTCATGAAAGAAAGGATGGTATTTGTGGTTACAAATGTTTCTTGGCACATTCCCCATGTAGTTAGAATTGTTCCTATCTTGTTTCCCAGTGAATTAACTCAGGGGCAACCATTTAAATCAGTGGATTAATTGTTGGCCAAAGAGAATAACATTTTTTCAGAGAAAGCTTTTTTCTATATGAGCTACATATGTGAGTGTGTGCATATGTCTCTGTCTCTTCTCTTAAGAAGAATGGTTTTGATGAACAAAGAGGGAAAGAAAACATAGGGAGAATGATGGTCCTTGTGCAGTCAAAAACATCTGCCTTGGATTCTGATTGCTTCCGAGACAGCAAATAGAGAAAGGAATAAATATGATGTGTAGTATACTTCCCTGTCATAGAGAAGTTTCTGTGTAGGTATTTAGTTTCTTTAGACATCAGCTCTGCAAAAACACTAAAATGCACAGCATTCTAAGGGAAAAATCTATGCTAAAATCAGTATCGTTACACTACTGAAATAAATCTGGCATAAATGGGATAAAAGGATTTTAATAGTGGTGGGAGGTGTCAATTTAAATTACTGGGGAGAAGCAAACTAAAAAAACTGAAACCAAAACCAAACCAGAACATTTGGATGGTCAAAGCTGTTTGCTAAAATTTAAGTCATAAAACAGAGCTATTCCAAGTCAGGTAAATTAATCTATTCCTTTTGCCACCATCTTCAACATTTAGTCATAGAAAAAATAAACAGCTAACCAAAAATAGAGTTTGTTCATTTGATCTTTGCAACAGGTACTTTAAATAAAAACTTGCTACAAATGCATTTGTTTAGGAGGCTAGATGGATTTGTTCAGCAACTGAGTATATTGGAATGGTTGAACAATTTTTGTCCTTCCTGTAATTCAGTCAAAAGTAACAAGGTAAAGTTCTGGGTCTTGAAAGATTGGGATTTTGTCAGGATCTAGAAACTCAGCAGGAAAACCTTTATTTCTCAGTGCAGAGGATTCCATTTTAAATTGATAACATACTTTCTAGCCTCTGTCACCTAAGTTTTTTAACTAAGTTCCTAAGTTGCTTGATGAGCTGAGGAGATGTAAGAAGCTGGCTTTTGCAATACTAGTAACTGCAAATAACTTGTTTAGATTCTCCAGATGTATTGGAAATATTTAGGAATCTGTGCAGGCTTGAAAGTTGAACCAGGACAATTTCTATTCATGTGAGATTTATAGCATAGGTCTATAGATGCTGTAATATAACTGTGAGGGAAGAAAAATGGTCCCATATTACTGATGTAGACATTTTGTGTTACATTTCCTAGTATTGCACGGGTAATCTGTTTTTTAAGAACATCAAACTTGTTTAAAATTTTTCTTCTGTGTGAGAGTCTTGCAATATAGCCACACTTACATAGAAAACATTCTTTTTTAGCTGTATAGTTTTATTACTCTGGGCAAGGGGGGAAAAATTGAGATGGATTTGAAACACTTTTTTTTATGATAAGTGTCACAATGTTCTATGAAAAATGTCACAAAGAATTTCACGAAGTGGAAGGCAAAAGGTAACAGTTCTAATAATAACTCTTGACTGGTGAAAATTAAAGTGACTTAACAAACTCCTAATTGCAGTTATATATTTAAAAGTAAATTTTCCTGACACAACTTAGTGACATAAATGCCTCTGACTTGCAGAAAATAATTTCTCAGACTTCAAGGATGAGAAGGTAAGGCTGGTGTCTAAATCAGGGTTTCTGCTTAGCAGCCCAATTCTTGTAAGTAAATATTGAGTTAAGTTTCTGTTTTTCTGCCATCTGCTGCAATTAAAATACTTTTTACAGAAACTAAATATTTTGGTTTAGAATAAAAGATATAGAAGAGACATAACTGGATGAGCAAGTGTTTTGTCAATGTACACATGTGGATAAGAAGCATCTTAGCTTTGTTGCTTTTCCTTTTTTTATAGTCTAATGGTCTTCTAAAGTTTTAGTTCAAATAACTTTAATTTACATTTGCCATCTTTCATATTTTTGTCCTTTTCTTCGCATTCTCCTTGCAGAGTGCATTGCGTTTTGTGTATAGAAATTCTCTCAAATTCTATACTAACAGTCACTTATTTAAAGAAATTTAGTTATGGTACCTAGTGCAATGAAGCAAACAGTTTATTCCAACATTTTTCATTGTTTCTGAAGGCTCCATGACCTTTGTGTCTATTATAGGATAAGGTCAGATAGTTTATAGAGAAAAATTCTGCAAGTGCAGAGAATCTTGGGGCAGGTTATATTTTACAGATGTCAATAATGCAGTCTGTAGTTTTGTATTTTTGGGGTATAGTTATATATATTTCCAGATGACTCCCTGCTGATGATCAGGTTTTGTACTCTATTTTTATTTTTAAACCAAATAAATATTAATAACATTTCCTTTTGATTTGAGCATATTAGGTTAGCATCTTATGGGAAACTGGAAATGTGGAAAGGTAAGTGAGATTTAAACTCTTCAGGTAATTTTGGAGAAGTATTTTTAGGTGCTAGGATCAATAGATTAGGCTATTAATGACTAACATTAGCTTCTTTGCTGACGTACTTCAAAATTCCTACTTACATACTGTGACATACTCAGTTCCTACTTTACTTTAACTTAATCATGGTATTCTATTTTGAATGTAGATGTGTCTCTCTAGCTCATGATGATTCCATTAACAAACTTTCCTTTCTGCTGAATCTTAATACAAAATATTCATTGAATGTTGTTTTTTAACCAGAAAAGAACTTAATATTGTCTGTTAGGAAATCAGATTTTCATAATGCTTTCTGTTGACTACAACTCCAGAACTAACTGGTAGTGTGACTGTCTATGGGTTCTGCCAGTTCCAACAGTCAAAATTAAATTAAGCAATACCTGCAAAAATTAGTAGAGTAGGAAGGACTTCTGTAGGCTCCCATTAGGGCAAGAAAATTCCTGGAGTAGTCAAGAAGAAATGGTAATAAACTAAACATTAGCTCTGATGAAGTTGTTGGCAACATTGTTTTTTTGGCTGACTGTAGAGTTTGCCAGTTTTGGATAAATTAGTTTGTTGAGCCATAAAAGGTAACGTTTTTAAGTCCCAAAAACAACCAGCTCAGTTTTTTCTTCCGCTATGCACAAGGTACTCAGAGATTCTCTCTTGGAGCTACTGGCTGATGGAGTGATTATTGATGCTACAACTTGGTATTTGCTTTGTCATGCTCCATGTGATTTAAATAATAAATAAAAATAAAAAATAAGGAATTCTTTACCTGGGTATGTATTATGCTTTAGAAAGCATGAAAACCACATAGCTTTCTACTTTCTGAATTTAAGAGTGTTATAATATCTTAAATACTGCATTAACACTTTCTGGCTGTTTTGCTATTCTATGACTAAATAGAGGGGTTTATGTCTGATGTAATATATGAAAATATATGCATCTATTTCACAAATTCATTATATGGTTATTAAACGCATAAGCATTTTCCTACAGTTTAATATCCATATTAAAAATAATTTTCCTCTGCTGTGTTCAGTACATTAACATGCATTTGTTGTTAATTCTTTATAGTATGCTGTTAGAAACATATTTCACAGAAACTTTTTAGCTCTTCTCAGCTATAGCCCCTGTAGGTGGTAATTTTAGTAAAAGTAGTGTTGGGTTAGGGAGTCCCTGGACATATTTTATATTTTACATGATGGAAATCTAGGAAATCATGGCTTTAAAAAGCCTCCACGAAAGAAATGTCTTTATCCCTTTTTGGTTCTGTTTTCACTACTTATATTTTTTTTTTTCAGTTGTGTACATTTGAAGTGTTCTGGTTTTGGCTGGGGTAGAGTTGATTTTCTTCCCAGGGGCTGGACTGGGGCTGATTTGGATTTGTGCTGCACACAGGGTTGATAACACAGAGATGTTTTTGTTATTGCTGAGCAGGGCTTACACAGAGCCAAGGCCTCTTCTGCTTTTAGGACCGGCCACACTGGTGAGGAAGTTGGGGGTGCCTGGGAGGGTGGGAGGAGACACAGCCCGGACAGGAGACCCCAACTGACCAAAGGGATATTCCAGACCATGTGATGTCATGATGTGGGCCAGAGCTCAATAAGTGTTTTTAGTGAGAACACTGTATTATACAACTAATATTCTATTATGTTAAAAATGAACACTCTTGACTATTACAAAGTTGTACATGCTTCAGCTAACTTTTAAATTACTTGTAAACTGTTCTTTTGAACTTTTATAAAGGCTCTTGTCTCAATAAAACTAGTAATCAAGGAAAAACCCAAGCAAACCCAAAACACTGCAACTTTATTTCTAGCATTCATTTTCAAAGCTGGAAAAAATTAGATTTCACTTATATTTGCCTATTGACCTTATATAGAAATTATGCATTGAATTTTTATTGAAACCAATCTCAGCAGTTGTCCATATGTCTGCTATCCTTTTCCCTGCTGTTAAGAGGCTAAATCTCCCTTTTCCCAAATATTAATTAAAACAGCACATGTTTTTGTTAAGAGAATTTGTGTGCAACTCTCTTGTCCTGCAAGAGCACAGAGTTAATAAAGCCAATCTTCTCTAAGAAACTGTTATAAAATTATGACACTGCTTCAGAATGGTTTGTAAGTTTTGTTGCAAAAACATATGCTGTTGTTATGGAACACGAGTGAAAGGTATTCATTGCTTTATGTTCTTTTAATCTTACCTGGGTTTTGGGTTGTTTGGTGTTTTTTGTTGTTATTTTGTTGTTAATGTCCATTTCCAGTGTGCAAACCTACTGCTGTGGAAAGTAATAAATTGTCTGTATCAACCACTGATCCTTGAATGTCAGCTCATACTGCAATGAATTTTATATTCTTGTTTAAATTGCTGGTAAACTCGGGTATCTAATACTAGTTCATTCTTTACATGCTGTTAGAAAAATCCTAAGCTCTGTAGGCCAGGCAGAACTGTTGCTTATCAAAACTTATTGTCTATATTGTTTGTCAAAAAAAACTCTGTTTTTACTTGTGTAAAACTACAGATGTGGAGAGGGATGAGAAAATTAAGATGTAAACCTTGGGTTTTGCAAGAAAAACTAGGCTCGGTAGGTACTAAGGTCTATGAAAAACTGGTCTGTAGTCCTACACTTAAGTGGCTTTAATATCCAACAAGCCACAACTATAACATACACTAAATAATTCTTAATTCATAAAAAAGAATTATTTTTAATAAAGCAGATTTAGGACTACCCACTTTTATTGTGGTTTTGCTTAGCTTGTAGGTATTACATAGTGATTAATGGATCCTGCAGACTCCTTTTTGGAGAAATACAGTGTTTCTGTAAATATTTTTAAAAGTAGGTCCTGCCTGTATTCTTCTGGGCTGCCAAAATTTCTGAAATGTTTCTGGAGTAAGAAATTATAAATGTAGAAACAAAATAGTATTGTGATAAATTTTCTGCCTTCTTACTCTTGTCATATTTGCAGTGTAGCACAGTTTAGAGTGATTTCCTCCCTCCCCCACTGAACTACTGGAATATACTGCGTGTATATCCCAGACTTTGCACTGGTGAGACAGACATACAGTAGTTTTTCTTGAAATAGGAATAACTTGTAATTATCAAATTACCATAAACTTTATGAAAAGCTATAACATGAGAAGATAATGCTACTTAACCAATAGTACTAAGGGAGCTGATTAGACAAAGAAAATTGATTTTAAAAAAAAAATTGTAACAGCATGGATATTAACAAAAGCCCAAGCAAAATATTTCTATTTCACTATCCACTCTTTGGTGGAAAGAAGATTAAATGCTTCCATAGTATTTTAATTCTGAAGTAGCCTCAAACTTCTGAGAGATCTTAATTTAGACGCGTCATGTGTCTGGTGGTAGGTTTGCTCATGTTTCTTACATGTTTACATGTTTTCATTGATGCTGCCGTGGACAGATTTCTGCAGAATGCTTATATGTTTTTTCATCATCACATCTCACTGGTGAAAGTAAAGATTGCAGTAATTCTTCGCTTAAAGCATTATTTCAGGTTAGAAAATATTGTGCCTGCTGAATATGTTGCAGATGATTGCATGTTCTAGATTATTTTGTTTTTTATGAAATCCTTAGAAATTATCAATTTGAAAACCAGAAATTATAACTTCATGGTAAGTTTTCCTGGGTTCTAGCTGGATCAGGGGAGGGTGTGGTGATGGTGTTACTGTGAGATTAATAGTAATTTTATTTAAAAATAAAAAATAAATGGTTCTGATTCTTATCCTTTTGCTGTAAAGGTAAATGGAAAACCTGGGTGTATTCTTATGTGTGTATGACTTGTTTCACTATGTGAATTATGGGATGGTAGAAGAATCTTTCTATACGGCTGAGACTGAATTCCTGCAAGTTACATTTAATATGTTGGGGTGCTAATTCTGGGGTTTCTTATAATCCCAAATACATTACAGTAAACTTCTTCACTGGATTAGCAGTACTTTATTTTAACATCACCTTTGCTCTGATTTTAAGATCACACATTTTTGTAGTGTGTATTATTAGAAGGTTTTCTTGTTGAATATTAGTCCTAGACTTTGACCTAGCCTGGAAATTCATTATCTTCTGCCCTTTGAGTGTTCTGTTTGTCTCTGTACCTTTTATTGCAGCCTTATTTGGAAGAGTAATAATGTATCAATATACAGTTTTATAAAATACTAAGTTGTCTTGATGAAAGACTTCTTCATTTACTACTTATCTTTCTTCTTAAACAGCCTTTGTCAAGCTCAGTCAGTTTCTTAGAAAATGAAAGATGTCAATGATGTTTGAGATTATAATCTTGTTCTTTGTTCTTCCTTTCGCAGTTGGGAACAAATTTGTGGTTTCCAAGTTATCAGTCTAGGTGAGGACACAATTTGTCATTTATTTGCTCTTTGCGTATATATTTTTCATGTATTGTGGATCATTTATGTCTGGATGTCATGAAGATCATTGTGATCTGCTGTAATGTAGTTTTACAGTGTATTATACAATTAATTTGTACATACACACATACATAAAAGGAATGAATAGTTTGCTATCTCAATACTTCCTGTCAATATACTTCTGTAGGTCAGTCAAATGACTGCCCAGGCTCATACACAGTAACTTACTGTGCATGTATGTAAATAGTGTGTGCGGCTCTGCTGGTGTTTCACTGCACCTAACAATTATAATGGACTCCAGTGTCTAAAAACACAATGTCTAAAAACATACATTTATATATATGTATCATTATTCATTTTAATTGCAGCATTCTTGCTGTTACTGCAGCTTCTATTTCAGCTGTTTAATATTGAAAGAGCACTGACCACCAGCAAAATCTGTTTAAATTGTGCACCTTAATTCTGATATGCCCTTCTAAAGGCTTATTACTGATTGTGCTTGAAGATGATGCCAGGAATTTAAAAACAGCTGATTCTAATTTAGTCTTTCTTTCTCTGATATATTTCAGTTATATTCCCTTTTCTTGGAGATAAGTGTAATTTGGTACAATACCCTCTGAATGTGGAGTAAGGGCCACAGATTGTCTCATGGTGACTTATAGATGGAATGACAGTTCTAGCACCAGATGTAGAGCTCGGAGAGTATGGCATGATGGACAAAAGTATTAATGTCTACATCTAGTTAAAACTGAATAAAAATCTTGAATGGGTAGGCAAAAACTGTGAAAATAGTGGACCTCTAGAAAGAAGTAACACAGATAACATTCACATTTTTCCTAGCAGTAGTCCTCTAAACTACTTTTATGCACTACACATAAAATGTGCAGTCTAGGTTTCAAGGATGGAGGAGTACTATATTTTATTAGCAGAATAACAAACTGGTAGCACTGAATGACTTCAAAATGCCCACTTGGGGATGTATCATCCTTGTGTTTGAGTGGTACAACTAGGAATACAGTAAGAGTAGGAATTCTTTTAGTTGTTTGCAAACACTTTTCCCTAATAATGATAAAGTTGTTTTATATTTTGTTTCTGGTATGTTTCTATTTCTGAACTGGAACAGAGTCCCACTGAAGTTGCCAAGAACCAAGGGCCACTAAGGGCCACTTAACTGTCATGATGTCATGAAGCCACATTATTTGTAATCCAAGTAGTTAACCTGTTGAGATAAACTTTAAAAATAATCTTTGGTGTCTTCTCTACCCTTACCCCCATCAGAACTTTACACCTTTTGGAATTCCAAGTCAGTATAAACTGCCAGTTTCTTAGGTTTGTAAGACAAGAAATTTTGAAGGATTGCTTGGGAAAGATGTAAGGAGATTGTTTCATTTGAATGCTGAAAAAGCTGGAATTTTTTCTGTAGCGGAGAAGCACAATTAAAAGAACTACTTATCACTGTTCTAAAGAGCCTATACAAGAAGAAAATTCAATATTGAGGACTATGGAGGATATTTCAGTTCCAAGTAAAGGAAATACTTTTTGAAGTTAGAGAATAGGTGTTTTTTGACAAAAAACTAAATTTAGTGCTCAAACTCAATAAATTAGTAGGAAGGTTTTGCAGACTGCTGTATTTTCAGTGCTGGCCTGGAATAACCCAATTTTTTATTGCCAGTCATTTGTGACAGGAAAGTGCCAGAGACAGAACAATGCAAAATTACTAGGGTTTTGGCGAATACTTTGGGGTTTTCCGGCTGAAAAGTATCCACAGAGTACTGCTTTATAATAAAATGTAGCACTAACAGCCACAGATGCAAAATATGCACACATTCCTTGTTAGTCAGCCAGTGTTCTGTCTTGTGTTCTGCACTACCTGAATTAATTACCACTGCTAAAGCGCTTTCTTATTTCATTTTACGATTACTCCTTCTTAAGACTGGTCTCTAGACAGAAACAGGATAGAAAATGTTCAATTAAGATGCATCTCCTGTTAAGTTGAATTTTGTGTTTTGTATTCAAGTCTTTAAAGGTTTGA
Organism: Oriolus oriolus; assembly: GCA_013400235.1. NCBI lineage: Eukaryota > Metazoa > Chordata > Aves > Passeriformes > Corvidae > Oriolus > Oriolus oriolus. The sequence continues at coordinate 22,259 of VXBT01008797.1, read as the reverse complement.
GATGCTCTAACTGCTTTGGCTTAATTTGAGTTACCACAGCTGTTTCTCTCATTTGTCTTTAAGCCTTAGCTAAACCTTTCATAATTTCAAGTGCAGTTTTGCACTTGAGATTGAAGAGTGGCAGAACCTACCACTGACATTGTAGATACTCATATCTTTCTCCATGTCTGTGTTGCTGTCTCCATCAGTGTCTCAATCTGTTGGACTTCCTGATATGGAGTACTTAATGTGTGAAGATGAGATAGACCCATCTGAAGGCCTGGAACTCTAGTTCTTTGTAATTCGTTTAGTACTCCTTGTTATTTCTAATCCAGCAGTAAGTCAGCACCAGGCAAACAGAAGGCAAGGGATTTTTCTTTCCCTCCCTTCCTTCCATTGTATATAGGATGTAGTGGTTTGATTTGCAGCTTTTAACTGTTTGTGAGATAAGAATTAGAAGTAGGGAAAGCAGGCACAAACTTCAGAGAATATAAAGAAGTTTATTACTAACAAGATTAAAAGTTAAAAGAAATAATAAGAAATTAAATCAAGAAACCCTCTTTTTCTCCTTCTAGTACCTCCCACTTTACTTAATGTGCATAAAGAACAACAACAACAACATATAATATCGGTCAGATGCAGGTTTCAAAAGTCTTTTTTATATTTGAAAAAAAAGGTTTCTTCTGCTTTCGTGGTTCCCAAACTGCTACCAGCAAAACAGAGTCCTGCCCGGAGGAATACCCTGCTGCTGTAACATTTCGACACTGCTTTTACATGGGGTATTATCTTTTTAAGGATAAGCAAAACTCCAGCCTGGAAAGCAACGGCTCCACAGAATTTTTAAAAAGTCTTTTACAGCTCCAGGTGGCCGGGCGTGGCCACATCTCTTCTCTTGCAGGCTGCACATAGAATTCTCTTTTCCCCCCACGTCTTAGAGAGATATAGAACAGTCTGTGAAATTACAGTCTCTACCACGGCATGCAAGATATCAATTTAAGCTACGCGCGAGGGAAAACGCCGCCGCCCTCTTTTTTCAGTTCATTTTCAGCTCTAACTCATGTGATGTGGTGGTTTCTCTTTTTCTCTGACCTTGAAGCCTCCATGTTTGAAGAGCTGATCTTTCTTCTCGGGCTTTTACGTTGGAGAAAGCCTCATTTCTTTTATGCAGCTAGCCAGTTCGATGTTTTCTCGGGAATTAGCTCCTGCCAGATTTTTTCTCAGAGCCATGTGGGAGGGGGAAGAGAAGGTTATCAACTCTTTAAAGCAAAAACCGCTCTGGGTGGTTTTTGGTCAGGCAGCAGTTTGATGTGTCTCCCAGCTGCTCGCGGTTCCAAGAGGGTCCTCCCGCAGCCATCGGCACAGGGGAGCGGGCACAGGGGGCCCATGGCCCAGCAGGGCCCAACAGGGGCCCGGCCCGGCCCAACGAGGGCCCCAGCCTGGCCTCCCTCCGGTGAAAACCGGAAAAGAAGCCAAATTTCCCACCTCTATGCTGCTTTTAGATATGCAAAATTGCGGGAAGCGATTGGCTCAGAACTTTGTCACTCAACTCAGGTTCAAACCACGACAAGGAAGAGACACATTGTATGGCTACAGCGGTTGTCTTCATGTTTTCGTATAACCTCCAGTACTACATGAAACTAAAACTAGCTTACAAAACAATTTTACTTTCCAGAACTTCTCACAATACATGTATCAAAAAGGCCATGTGTGATTGGACTAGCACTGAGAGAGTTCTATGGAAATCTGCTTTTTAGAAGTATTCTCTGACTGTACTATTTTCCAACAGTTTATTATTTTAGTCAGGTCAGCCTTTCTAGGTAGAACATGCAGGGCTCTGGTATTACACTTTAATGACTGGATGCTGTTGGGTAGAAAAATTATCTAATAAAATGCATTTGTGTCTATTGTGGTTTGACATCTATCAGAAATGCTTCTTTGTTTTGTACTTCCACGTAACTTATATCCATTACATGCTTTTTTTGACTAAAAATTGCTATGAACTTCTGAGAATAATTTCACTTTGATTTTTTTTTCTTCTTCCTTGAACTGAATTGCTTAGAAATAGGTCTGAAATTTCAAAAGCTGCCTGAGCATTCTGAATGCCTGATTTTCCATTAATTTCAAATCATATAAGTGGCTTTGAAAAAGATAGCACAAAGGCTAAGTCACCCTAGGGTGACATTTCAAATTTGCTGAAGTTGATGGTAAAATCTACATTGATTTGAGCAAGACTAAGGAGTTTCCCTTACATGGTGCTGGGATAAGGCTCTAAACTAGTCAAAAATCCATTTATTTGACAAAAAAAATGAAGCAGGTCTTTAATATTAAGGGAGACGATCTCTATTCATTTGGATGAAGTTAACCTCATGCTTAAAGATAGGTAACTTTCATACTTTACCTGAGTGCGAGACCGAGAGAAAGTCAGTTTTGGTGTCATTATAAGTGGGAAAAACTTGCCTAGATTGTCAAGAGCTACAATGCCGAAATTGCTTGAAGCAGAGAGGATTTGACATTTCTCTTAAAATCTGTTGTGGTTTGGCTTTATTTCTGTGAACATAATTTGTAAAAGGAAAGGTCAAATAATCTCAGAAGTAGATGTCTGTCTTAAGCTAGGTAGGTAGTGGGTGTGGATAGCATAACCTTCAACACTGCAAGCTTTCAGAGAGAAAGTCCTATGAAAATTCAAGTGTAATTTAATAGGGACTGTCTTTTCAGTTGGAAGCATTTTGCTTTACACAAATATAGTCCTTTCCAAAAAGTTTAAGAGGCATAACTGGAGTCACTTTTGACAGGAAGTAAACTATATGCATAAACTCAAATAAATGCTATATTTTATAGGCTCCAGCATGGCCAGTATTGTTGAATAGCAGTTTCTGACAAGTATGCATATGCTTTCTTGACACACTTTCACTAGACCTAAGGGCCAGAGAACTTCATCAACTTCTAAAGTATTAAGTAGCAAAATCTTTTATTGGATTTTTCCTCTTATTAAGGAATATCTATTTATTTGCCGAGTTGAAAGGGACCCACAAGGATCATCATTTGTAATGTGTGCATGTAATGATAGAGTTCTTTTTTTACATTAAATATTTTTTATGCCACTTACATATCTCAAGACCATTGAAAAGATGAATAGAAATAATGTTAACCTAACCTTCACTTTTATAAGCTTTTCTGGACCTGTTTTTGATGTCTTGATAGTTTTAAGAAATAATAATGGAATGCATCCCCCTCCCTTTCCTAACGTAACACACAAAACCTCCCAAAACAACTGCATGTGCAAAAGGAAAGCTTAGGTCGTTAAGCTTATCGAGGCATAGAGAAGTGCTTGTAAACTGAAAAAGAAGAAAGGTAACAGTTAAACTATTCATTGCTGATCTGAGAAACAAATCCTAGAATGACAATGTGTGACTAATGAAAGTGCTAGTTGAAAAAGATCAGACTACTTCATTTGCATTCTGCCTTTTTTTTGCTCTGCAGATATTACAAAAACCTTTTAAAAAACAGCCCCACTGTATTCTTTTTTTTGATTCTTTACGTATTAGGATATAATATTCAGTGTTTCCATGTACCTACCTCTTTATATTTGTAACTTTTAGAGCCTGATTTCTATGCCACACTGCCTCGATAATTTATAACAGTTCTGCAGCAAACAAGCAATCCTATTACAAAATAAAAGCATTCCTCTACCAGTTCTCTTGTTTTTAGTGTTCATGTAATCAATAGTAGTGATTGGTGATTTTTTTTTTCTGGTTTTGTACATTGGCCTAGTTAGAAATTTAAAAGGTGCATTGGGAGAACTGGTTCAGTTCCATTCAGAAGTAAATATAAACATCTAGTAAAAAAAATAAAATCCAATTATCTATATTAAAGAAACCCATCTTCAGATCTTGTTTTTATGGAATTAGAAGGCTGATTAAAATGAGCAAATACTTCAAGTGCTACAGGCTTCACTATTTTTTAAATGAAATCAATGAAATCCAAGTGTGTTATCATGTTAACATGCTTTAGAGCCGAAAATTGTATAAGAAAGCTATGGAACAGCTTTTCCCTTTTTCTTCTTTTTTTTTTTTGTAAGAACATGCTAGAAAAGTTTTGATGCCTTATCCTGGTCTTAAAACTAAGAGAGCTGCACGCAGTTAAGAGGGAAAAGGGTTTTACCTTGGTATTTATTTAAGGATCCTTAGGTGTGATGAAATGCACATCGAAATGTACCCCGAAGTCCCCACCAAAGAAAATGGCCACAGACGATGTGATGAGTATACAATTATAGGCCTTGCAAAAATGAGCATATCTATCAAAGATTCCCCAATGAGGGACTCGGGTGAGACCCCCCCACCTGAGGGACCTTCCCCCTGGATGGGCCTATCTTTGTTTACAGAATGTGTTCTGGAGAGGACCTTGGTTTCTTGGGCTTTTAGAATGTTTAGTCTTTAAACTTAACGAAATACTAGGTCTAAGGGGAGTTATCGAACTTAAAGAATTATAACTATGTAAGCTAAAGGCACAAGGAATATATAAAGCTATATAAAAGAGTGTATAAAAGGGGTATAAAAGAAAAGCAAAAAATCATCATGGCATCAGTTTCAGCTAAAATCTTTCTGTTAAATCTGTCAATATCTATTTTTTTTTAACTTGCAGCTGACATATGAATTTGTTGCTTGGAACTTTTTTCAGATAAACTTGAGACATCAAGACTGGATGAACAGTACATAAATTGTGGGAAACAACATTTGAAATAATGAAATTTCACAATTTTTCTCCCTTCATGAGTTCTTTTTCCTTCAACCTTTAAATTTCAGTTAATCTTTATGAACTACCAGTAAAATACAAGAGAATGCCCAATTTTTAAGTGATTGAGATGTAGGAAGGAGCACCCCAGCCTACAGATTCTGGGTTCATCTGCTTCAGTTTTAGGGATGTCAAATTTAACCTTTTTCTACAACAAAATAGAAACCAGCTGGTTTAGAGCTCTGTGTAATTGTACCCAGGGCATCAATCCTGCATAAAATCTTGGCTTCACAGGCATGAAATCCATATGCCTCTGACTTCTAGGAGGCATCAGTGGTAGTGATTTTGGTACCTATAAGTAAAATAGAACGTTAGCGTTTGTAGGGTTTTTGTTCTCCCGTGTCCCCCCCATTCTACTCTAGTAACAAAATGGTGCTCTGGCTTAAGTCTTCAACTTATTACCCCCTTTACCCTTGACCTTCTTTCTCTGCATAGCCTGTGAATGAGTATGTCATGGATGAATAAAAAGAATAAAAGCTTTACTTAAAAATGATGGCCTAATTTTGTGTTGAACGTTATAGAATTGAATGCAGCCAGAAAACAACTGAAGTTCAGACAGCTAGTTGAAATTTGATGGAACAAGACTGAAGGAGAATAGATTCCTTCATGACACTAGCAAAGTCCCTGGTCTGTGTGCTAAAGGTTACTTGAATTTCTTACTAAGTGTTTTAATAATTAAACTTGAAATGTAATAAAATAATTACAAATAAGTGTGTTTGGCAACTTTATCATCTTTGTATTTTAGGATCCAACAGAGCGTTTCCTGTTATGGATTTATTGCAAATTTTTTATTGCTTGTGAATGCAATACTGAATCTTTGAACGTGCTCCCTGCTGTGGCATTTAAGTGCAATCGGTGTCTTATAATGAACCTACTGTCTAGCAAAAAAATACTTTAAAAATGCAATAACATCTTGAACTTCTTTATTAGAAAATTGTAAGTGTGCATTTAAATCTTTGTGAAGTTAAATATATGACCAAATAGAATGTTTGCATTTGTCACTCTGACTTAAATTAAACACAGTCATTCTCATTCTACATGTCTGTTGCACTATATTTTAAATATTGAAAAATTATGTTGGCAGTGAGTTTGAGCACTGTTGCTGAGGATACTTAGAACTGATCTCAAATTATTAAAATGGAAACCTAAACCAAGGTTCTGACTGCACTGTAGAATAGCCTTATCTTTCTTAAACTGGATTTTAGCTCTTTCTTTAGATTAAGCAGTGCTCACCTATGTCCTCTTCCTGGATGATGCCTTTTGTTTACCTGTAGTTTTGTGACAGAAAACTAAGAAGACAAAAAACTTCTTGCACAAGTAGGCAAATGTTAATCTCACTTAATAGGAAAAAATGTTGTACATACTGGATGCAATTATCCCATCTCAAGGGTACAGTGAAGAACATGCAGAAATTAAAGCAATGGACTACTCTTCCAGTTTATGGAATGTACGGTGTATCGTTATGGTAGTTCTATCATTTTGTTGAATCCTTTAGACAGGAGCTGTGAACTTGAAATAGACAGTGATTGATATCTCATGAGTAGTCTTCATTCTAAATGTAAATTCGACTTAAAAATGAGCAACACTACTAGTTTGAAAACAAACCAGTGGGAGATCACAAGTCAGAGTTATAATTTAAAAGGAAACTTAAAATAAATGCAATAGTACAAGAACACTGACAGAGTCAGGATACAGCCTGACACCCTGTTAGTCAGGGTGGTGGCAGCAGTCCAGGTGAAGTGGTCCTGTTGAAGCAGTGATCCTATAGAAGAGGGTCTGGTCTTCATTTGAAGATCCAGTGGTAGCTCTTGTCCTCTGAGAATCCACTAGGTAAGGGCTCTTTGTGCTGTTCCAAACCCCAGATTATATCCAGGTGGGAATTCTTGGCTCCTTCCCCCTGGGCGGAGCATCTCACAATGGGCTGATGTACTTCTGTGAGTCATGCAGTGGATCCTTGATTGCCCATTAAACAGAGAAAGCCCCCAGAGGGAGTTATCAGGGATGAGTCATGGTAGGAGATAATGAACATTTCCCCACCTGCTTTAACAGCTTGTGAAGATGGTAATAGAATACATACTATTGGTTACATTGTAACCTAGGACAAACACTTCCAGCTATTTGCCTAACACTATAAGCTGTCTGAGAAAAAGACCTCATTTCTTCAAATATTTTTCAGTTCTTAAAAGGCTGTGGTTGTAATTTGGCAGTGTAACATCTCTTTACTTGAGGTAAGTGGGCTTATAGCGCAAGAATTTCTAAGTAACAAGTCTAGATTTCTTCTGTCATAGAAGCTGATGTTAAGACTTACCTTCCCTGCTTAGAGGTATTTTCCCATCTTGCTGATTCTATAATTCCAAGATTATCAACACCAACCACTAACCTAAAACTGCCATGTTCACCACTAAACAGTGTCCCCAGGTGCCACATCTACATCGTTTTTAAATACGTCCTGGGAGGGTGACTCCCCTACTTCCCTAGGCAACCTGTTCCAGTGTTTGACAACTCTTTTGTTGAAGAAATTTTTCCTAATATCCAATCAAAACCTCCTCTTGTGATTCCTCTTGTGGGCATTTCTTCTCTTCCTGTCACTGGTTACCTGGAAGAAGAGGCCAACCTCCACCTGACTACAGCCTCCTTTCAGGGAGTACTACAGAATAAGCTCCCCCCGAGCTTCTTTTTCTCCAGGATAAACACCCCCAGCTCTCTCAGCTGCTCCCCACAGGACTTGTGTTCCAGACTCTTCCCGGGCTTCATTGTTCTACTCTGGACACGCTCTAGCGCTTCAATGTCTTTCTTGTAGTGAGGGGCCAAGAACTGATGTGTGGCCTCCCCACTGCTGAGTACAAGGGGACAATCACTGGTCCTGCTGGCTACACTATTGCTGATCCAGGCCAGGATGCCATTGGCCTTCTTGGCTACCTGGGCACAGCTGGTCATGTTCAGCTGCCGTCAACCAACATACCCAGGGCCTTTTCAGAGAGGTTTACTTAATGTAAAACCAGCATGCTTTTGTACAATTTCTCTCACTGTCCTAGGAGGTAGGATCTAGAACAATTAGAAGTCACTATCCAGTTTCCAGTCTCTATTTACTACTTTCCAGGCCCTATTTGCTTTTATCACTTATAAGACTTTCAAATTCCTAAATTTTATTTTTCTAAGAAGGCCAAATCTTTCAGGTTTTATTTTATTGTTTTGAAATCTTCTAGGCTTCTGTTGAAAAATATGTGTATTTCTGTATTTCTTTTGTTATATAATAACCTTTTTGGATAATTTTCAAATATGACAAACAGCCTTTTTCAAAGCTCCTACTACTTTTTGTTTACATATCATAAAGAAGTGTTATTATACTTGTTCCTTTTCCAAGAGTTTTTTTTGACAAAATTTAGTTTTTCATAGTAGTTCTTTAAAAAAACAGTCAAACTAGTGTGTTGGTTTTGCACAGCCTGTTTTTTGGTAGAAGAGGGGACCACAGAGGTGGTTTCTATGAGAAGCTGCCCGAAGCTTCCACCATGTCCGGCAGAGCCAATCCCTGATGGCTCTGAAGATGGACATGCTGCTGGCCAAGGCTGGGCCAATTAGAGGTGATGGTAATGCCTCTGTGATAACATATTTAAGAAGAAGTCAGAAGAAAAGTAGTGGCACAGTTTTAATTCCAGACAGAGAGGAGGAGGAGGAGGTGAGAACATGTGAGGGAAAACAACAGGCGACACCAAGGTCAGTGGAGAAGGAGGGGGCGGAGGTGCTCCAGGCACTGGAGCCGAGGTTCCTCTGCGGGCCATGGCGCAGCCCATGGTGGAACAGCTGTGCCCCTGCAGCCCATGGGGATCCACGGGGAAAGCAGAGATCCACCCGCAGCCCGTGGGGGAGGTGCCCACGCCGGAGCGGGTGGATGCCTGGAGGAGGCTGTGATCCAGTGGGAGACCCGGTGGAGAGAGAGGGCCCTGCTTCCAGGCTGGAGCAGCCTGTCCTTGGAGGGCTGCACCCCGTGGGAAGAGAGACGCACGGCACAGCAGTTTTGGGAGGACTGTGTGCCCGTGGGAGGGACTCACGCTGCAGCAGTTTTGGGAGGATTGCTGCTCGTGAGATTTGGAGTCACGCTGCAGAAATTCATGGAGAACTGTGTCCGGTGGGAGGGACCCCACGGCATAGCAGGGGAAGGACTCCTCTCCCTGAGCAGTGGAAGAAAAATATCAGGTGACGAACTGACCAAAAACCCCATGTCCTGTCTCCCTGTGCTGTTGGTGGGAAGGAGGGAGGGGTTGGGGGAAGAAAAGGTGTTTTTAAGGGCTTATTTTACTTCTCATTATCGTTCTCTGATTTTGTTAGTAATAAATTCACTTTGTACCTCTAAGTTGAGCCTGTTTTGCCCTTGGAGTGTTTTCTCCTGGTCCTTATCTCAACTCGTGAAGCCTTCATTAAATTTCCCTCTCCTCTGCCCAGCTGTGGCAGGGGAAGATGAGTGAGCGACTTTCGTGGGTGCTAGGTGTTTGGCCAGTGTCCAACCGCAACAGCTAGCTAAAAAAAACCCCCAGAAGCTTATTGCTTTAGATGACAGACCAGCTTTTAAACAGTTTTTCCCCCTGGTTCATGATTGATACAGGTAACCTGTATTCCTTTTCTGAATCTCTCATAATTTAATGATTATCTTTGCAAGTTTTTCTATAGTATGTGATTTTTGAAATTTGACTACACAAATAATTCATTAGCCTTGCATTTCTGTACTGACTGGTTCACTCTTGCCTTTGAGAAGTGTTTCTTGTTCATTTTCAGCTTCTGCTATACATTTTTAGTTTTGGTTTATGGCAATTAACAGATTATTCTGCATGTGATGAGTGTGATGTGCCAAATACCAGCAGATTAAAGAATTTGCTAAATACTTCATGTCCTGCTAAGAATCTGTTCAGATTGTGTTCATAAGAACAGACTTTTGTCTGTATCTGTACTATCTATAGCTAAGTATTTTTGAGCAGAAGCCAGTAGGCTTTTGTAGTGTTTGAGTGTGATGATGACAGGATGGTGCAGGAGAAAACAAAGAAACAAGGAACTTTAAGTTACATGTAAACTACTGGATGGCTGATGGAAGATGATAAAGATTTAGGAAGTAGACTTCCTAAATTTTCCTCCATGCCAGCTTATCTGGGAGAAATGTGTAACACTGTGTTTAAGTGCCATCTTTCTGTTTTGATTTTTTTTCTTCTGTCTGAAGGAAAAAGGCTTGTAAGTAGCCTAAAATCCACTTTAAAAATACAAAAGTTAAAAATAGACCAAAACCAAACAGGAAATAAAAAAGGGTACAAACCCTCACTTCTGTGATCTGTAAATTACTTGGAATCTACATTCAGACTTTGGAACAAGAATTTGCTTGTTGGGAGTTGAGATGGAATTCAATTTATGCCATCCATCACATGTATTGAAGGTTATATTCCTCTATTGATACGTGCAAATAGCTTGCTAAATGCCAGTAATGTCCAGAACACAGTTCTTTTGGGGAGAATATATTCTATTTAAAGGGAGCATATTTCTCTTCTCTTTATCAAATAGAGAAGTATAATTCAATGTAAACAAAGCTTGCTATGGGGTTTGCGATTAAGCTTTTTTCTGTACATAACTTGAAGTGTGTGCTCTTTATAAAGCAGTCACAGTAGCTTAGAGAATTTAAAATTAATCTTTTGCTCTTTTGCTTTTATACTTTACTAGAAGTTTAAAAGTGCTTTTGTAAACATCTGTAGTGTTTCCTTTTTTATGCTTGTTTGTGTTCTGCAGAACGAATATGTTGTCCCGGGAAAGCAGTATTTCAAACAGGAAAAAGTATTGCAAGAGTATCTCTTTCATTGCTCCATCTTCACGTCACGGAAGTACTTGTACAGGTTCTTTTCCCGTTTGTCCCCTCTTTGTTAGAGCAGAACAGGATGACTACTCTGACAATGAACTCCTTCACATCTCTGCGGAATGCTTAGCAACAGATGTTTTGGAATTCCATGGTGCTGCATTAGGCTGCTAAGTCAAAATTTGTCTGCAGAAAGGCAGCGATCTTCTACAGTGAGCAACTCTCATCACAATCTCATTGCTGCACAACATTGTACGAGTTTGAAAATGAGCGTGTGCATTTTGGTGAATCATTCAGAACTGACTTGCAAAAGCACTTTCCTTGTTAGTTGGTGTGACAACTTAGTGGATAATGCATGGTAAAAGAAGAACTTCTTCACTGAAATAAGGCAGTCAAGTTAAAATAATTTTGCCTGCTATTGCAATGCAATCGGGGCACATTTTCTTGTATTGAAGGTTTAATGATACCTTCTCTTACATTAAGTGTATCTTGCTCCTTGTGCCATACAAACAGGGAGTTCTGTGTGAGCTGAGCAGCGGCTGCCGCTGTTTCTCCAGAAGGTGGTAGCATTGCTCTGTGCTAGTTCAGAGCATCTGCATCCTCCTCTCTTACTTCTAGGCCTTTGTTCACGAATTCCTTATTCATGCTCCAGAGCCATGCTTCTGTAGTATATTTTATATTTAAATAACTAGAAGATTATTTGTAAATTCAGGTTTGTTTCCTGTTTGGTTTTTTTAATGCTTTAGAAATATATTTTTCATTTTGTTGCTTTCTGAGTCAATCTGCAGGGATTTTGCTCTTCAGTACTGAAACAATGAATGCACCATGCACACCAAGTAGATCTAGAAAATGCAAAGCCACAGATCCACAGCAGAAACAGTCTTGGAGGACCTTCTGCTTGAATTTAGGCTCCAAAGAGCTATTACCTTATTGTACAAGTGAAGAGGTAAAGTGAATTGATTTTAAGATGTGCTACACAATCCAGCTTCAGCCCTGGGAGCTGTGTGCAGGGGGCTCCAGGACTGTGCAAAGCCTGGCAAGGCTGGAGTAAAGGACCTTGGTCTGGCATGGAGGAAAATTGGTATCCTGTCCTTGTGGCTGTGACACTGAGAAAGCTGAGCCTATTGCTCAGCCCCTAAAATCCAGGCTGGTGAGGCTGCTTTTTGGTTTGATTCCTACTCTCTGATTTATCAGTGGCAGTGGATTGTACCTGGCTGTCAGTTCTGACAGCAGCATGTTTTTTAATAGTAGAAGGCTTTCCCAGTGGAAAAAGCTGCAGCAGAGAAAATGCTTGTTTTCCTTCTGTGTTTCCTTAAACCTCACAAACCTGATAATAAGCCTGATCTTTTCTTACACAGAAGAGTTAAAAGAAAAATTATTTATAATTTTTATGAGGAAATCCATACTGAAGTTAACAGTATACATGAAAAGTGATATTTCAAGAGAAGAAAAAAGAAATAAACTTTAGAACAGGAAAACCAGCATTACCTCAATACAATCAACACTTACTATAGTAGGAGGTCATCTCTATACCTAAGAATAAGAGAGAAGCAAGTTCAAAGCCTGTTACCTTGACAGATGAGGATTATCTAAGGAAAGAGAGCTTCAAGTGGCCTTTTGAAATGCTGAATTTAGAAATAGAACACTATGGAAAGCTCTCAGTTGTTATTATGAGAGCAGTTTATAAATGAAATAACTGTGTTTTAGATTGTTGTGCACTATATACTTGGGCGAATATTAATTAATCCTTGTCCTTTAAAGGGCCTTAAGGTTTCTCCAGGAGCAGGTGGGAAGTTCCCTGTAGGATGGTGAGAAATGACAAATTGTAGGAATGGGTGGGGAAGGAGATCACTTCTAGCCTGGAGCAGAACCTACGTGCCTTGGATTTGTATTCAGTGTAGTTGAGCTGTGTGAAAGCAGCTGTGGGCCATTGCAAAGATGATGGAAGACACTGGATTTGTACAAACGGTAGTGCTGGCATAGTAGTGGACTTCAGGGCACTGGGTTTCTGTTAAGAAGCCATAGAGTCTGGCTTCTGCTTCTCTGCAAAAATCCAGCCCTTCTAGCAATTTATCATAGCACCTCATAGCAAAGAAATTCCTATATCTGCACAGAAGGAGAGCAATTGTAGTGCAGCACTGAACTCAAGAATGAGTAATGCCAGTTCAGTTGCAAGATGAGGCTAATAATGTATTAAACAAAAGTTTCTTGATAGCCTTGATAGTTTCTTGATTTGCAAGGATTTTTCAATATGTTGCTATTTAACATGAATTTCTGTATGTCTTGAAACTTAGCTGAGGTGCTTAGTATATATGGGATTTATTCTGCTGTACACCTTAACCCACAATTAATAAATTAAATAATTGATCCGTCTGTAAATGCTGTCTTCTGGGCTGTGTAACTGCAATAGCTGCAAACATCACTTCTTCACCAATCTCTGTGGTTAAAACTGAAAAATATGCCCAGTTTCTAACTTTTGAATACAGTAAGAGCAACAGCCATGAGGATATGTATGCCTGACACCTCTTTAAAATAGAAACCCACTTCTATTCCCTGGGATCTTTTATTCTCTTGAAGTGTTAATTACTCTATTGCACTAAACTTGATAAATGTTCTATCAGTTGTTGAAGTATATGCCAAATTTTCTCAGTTTGAACTGCCTTCTTCCCATTTTACTGTTTCCTTGCAGCATGAGTTCAGTGGAAGCAGAGTCTTGTGTCTTCTATCTAATGGGGCAGCCCACAAAAAAATGTGAAAGACCACAGTGGAGCTAGGCTGGGCTGTATTATTTTTCTACATCACATTTTTCCAAGGAAGTTGCTTGCTGCATCAGTCTTGCCTTCGTAGCAGACCCCTACTATTTTCCAGAATTTAATGTTCAAAAGAATTCCCTCTAAATCACCTTTCTGAGCAGAAACAGACATAATAAATCATAAACACAGGAGGCAGGTGATGTAGAAACCTATTTGGCAATAGTAGTTGTTGCTTTTTCTTACTAATGACTTTATGACAAGCTTTTTGTTTGATGTTTCTGTTATCTGCTAAAGTTAGAATGGAAAATCAGACTGAGGCAAATTCCTAATGCATGCAGATCTATAGGTATCAATTAAACTTCAAAATTTCCAAGGCAAAATGTCTTCAAAGGAACTCGGGCTTCTTCCTGTCCTTGCCCAGAGAACTCCCCAGTGCTGCTGAATGCTCCTCTGAATGACTCCTAAATTTTTTTTCTGAAGACTTGAAGCCGATTTTCCTCTAGATGGCAGGACCACTTTAGGCTTCATAGTAGTCATTGAGTTATTGCTGGCCCCTGGTCCCCAAGGTGGTTCTGCTAATTTAGTTGCTGGGAGAACTTTATATATCGTGAATAACTGGGGAGGGGTAGGTGAGAAACAGCATGGAACACTTCCTGAGTGATACATCTGCTGCTCTGACATTCACCTGTATCTCTGAGCTACTCTTCAGTGATGTTGTTTACCATGGAAGAATATACTATCTATTGATATAGTATATCAATATATTAAGCTTCTCCCTTATGTGTTCGTAGGGCACAAAAGGCAAATTTCACGTGAAATAGTAATGAAAACTCTACTGCAATCTTTGTGCATTCATTTGTTTCAAGAAGTACAGGCTACATCAAGGTATTCTATCAGTCAGTGGTGCTTTTCTCACATGAGTGAAAGCAGCAATGGTTGTTTGTTGTTGGCGTATCAGGTCACCTTCCCACTGTTTGCTTATTTTGTTTTACAGTAGCAATTCCACACAAGCAGGATCAAAACCATTGCTCTGACATCACCACTTCCTTTTTACACATAATAATAAAGTAATAAAGGCTTTCTTCTATCTTTTGTAGAAATAATTAATCTGCTGAGAAAACCTGGGGATTCTGTCATGGAAGTGGGATTTAAACATTTTGGCATTCAATACCAGTTAAAGGAATTTAACAAAAAAGCTATTGTTTATTTTTCCTTTCATGAAGGGTTATTTTCTATATGTAAAATGGTGACAAACAGTATCTTTTTCTCTGAGATGCTCTTAGAGTTTTAAAAAATATAGGAAGATGCAGCAAATTGGGAGGCTTGGTTCAGGGTGATAAGTACAGTAGCATCCCCATTTTTATAATTATAAAAATGGTCTTGGTTACCACTGAAGGAGGTTTTTCAAACACTATTTGTAATAGTGTTACTTCAGGTTGTACCTGAAATGATTGCCATTATAGTCTGCTTTGAAAAACAGGATGAAATTAAGAATTCAGTAAAGCAATCTGTGAAAGCAGCACAGGAGTGCCACAGTGATTTTCTTAATATGCTCTTAATAGGCATGAGAAGCTCTGAGATGATTCCAAAGTTATCCAGGAATTTGAAATCTGCTTTGATTATGCTCATGTATTTCTATGATATTTGGACCAAATTAGGAACACATTTGTAGCTGATAATTTACTATCCTTATGAGGATGAAGTTAATGTTAATTCTCCTGACAACTGGGACAGGAGTAATTTTCTGCTTGCTTCAGTTTAGCACGAGTTTGAAAAGGGGGTTGTGTGGAAGTAGATAACCTTTTTCATCAGAGATAAATACTTAAAAAAATTCAGTTTTTCCTTTCCTGACACTAAGAAGTCTATAAAGCTTAGTAATTCTTACGTCTGCATAACTTATAGCTCAGCATATTGCTAAAAGCTTTCTTGAGGCTTAAATTTATAAATATTTCCTGACAATAAAAATTGGAAACTGTGTTTCCAGTTTTAATCTAAACTCCGTCTTGGTATCTTAAACATCATGGCTTTATGAAGCTAATTTTTCATGTCAACACAGAAAGAAATATCTGTTGCTTCCATAATATAAAATTGATAGAAACACTGTTTCAGAAGACTTTGTTGCAGTGGCTTCCAAGAGCTGATCTCGTAAGATCAGTAGATTAGTGGATCTAGGTGGTCAGTAAAACATATTATTGAATAATTGTCTTAATAATGTTTGATTTCATAAACTGATTAATGCAAGCATGATGGTGATGAAGATAATCCTGTGAAAGAAGAAAATGACAGAACAATTATATCCATTTTATACTTGAGATTGCATTAAGCAAAGCCTTTCTGACATTCCTATTCTTTAAACTTTAAATGAAATATCTCAGAAACAGATAGCTGTGAAATATTATCTCAGAGACAGATAACTGTGAAATATTTCTTATCAAATTTTTAAAGTATTTTAAATGCTTACAAATAATGTCTCAGAGTTCCTCATTTAAATGGTACTATATAATATAGTAAATTTTACAGTCTTAAGATTCATTTTATTTATTTTAATAAGCCAGTAAATATACTTTGTTAGACATCTGGAAACCTTGAATCAAACTCTAAATAAGTTGGAGAAAGACGAATGTGCTGTTTTCCCTGGAAAAAAAAATGCCATATTTGAGCTTAGAAAACTCACAGAAAATAAGGGCTTATTTAAACAAATTTCAATTGCTGTTCTTCAAAACAAGCCATCTTTGAGCATTTACTGAATACAGGAGTTAAGTACATAAAGACATTTTAAGGATTCCGTGTGTAAGTGCCAGGGCAGTGAAATCCGTTTCCCGTGAGCATTGTTCTGTTGGGTGCTTGTGAACTGACAAGGCTGCTTGAATGGCTGTGCAAGGAGAGCAGATGAACCAGCCAAAGTAACCAATATGTCAGCAAGTTGCGTTCCGAAAGAGATGCATTGTGTACCTCAGTGCTAGAAGAACACAATATTCTTGAGTCTTTCACTTGCATAATATGGCTTAAAAATAGAACCAAGACCAGAATAGCGACAATGTCAGTATTTTCATTTACCTATTAAATGAAATCTTAGAAAGGTGAAAAAACTAAATGGCATGCTGGAACTATTAAATTTCTAATAAAATTTACATGGAAATTTGCAGTTGTGAAAGAAACAAACAAAATACGGTTTCGATTACAGTTGAGTCACAAAAGGTTTTTTTTAATTTTTTTAAACTAAATTTTCATTCAAAAGTGGTCCTGGAGTGGTTCTGTTTCTTACCAGAAATGAAAGAAAGCTTACGCTGTCAGTTAAAAAGAGCTGTATCAAACCAAAGTTTTTAAATCAATACAGCTGAAGGAGTGGGCAAGGAAACAAGAAACTTCCCTGAGTTTTAACTCCTCTGTCTGAACAGACACTTAATAAAAGGACATGGAAAAAGTAAACAATGGTAAAATAAGTTCCTTGCTTCTTACAGGTATTGGCCATTCGTGTGCTAGGTAATTGTAAATAAATGAACTTTCATATGAACATTTTGTCTGCAAGAAGGGTATTTTCAATTTGAACAGCATTGGGAGGATTTGTTTCCAGCTGATCTATTTAGAAATGACTTGTTGTAGACAGAGCACTGTATCAATGTTGTGAGTTTTGAACATGCAAAGAGCCTTGCAAGTGTAAAGCAGTGACAAAAGTTCTGCAAGTCACAAGTTTATGTTATAAAATAAGTTTTAATTTAATTTCTTCAGATGATGACTTTGTAAAGGAAAAGACGTTCCAAATTGGATCTGAAAACTGCACATCCAGCTTTCTCTGCAGCTTGCAAAACAGACTATCAGGAATGACAGAAAAATATATTTTCCAAAGTTTTAAGGAGCCTGTTACTTATTCAAAGCCGCTGAGACTATCCTTTCTTGCTTTGCTTATGACTAGCATCTCACCACTGAATTGCTCCAAACCGAGCCTAGAGGCACTTCGAGACAGAGTCAGAGAAGCGGGCATTTGCTTTATTCAGCGCTGGGTGCGTGGGGAATCGCTCCTCCTAACACGCGCACACAGCACTCCATACTGCACAGTATATGGTCACATTTCATGAATATTCGTTACATTCCTTGGGATAGGAGTGGTTATACATATTACTTCTCAGACGTCATTAACGTCATTAGCATATGTGACTCGCAAGCGCAGTGTACCCTGGTGGTCGCACTGAGGAAGGCTCCGCATCTTCCTCGGGGATCGTTCTGATGAAGACTAGTGGTCTTCCTCACAATGCACTTTTCACCTTTCTTTTGGAAGCATGCGCAGTCCTTCACTGGCTGATTCAGCGGTTTCTGCACTGGTTTCAACAGGTCCTGTTCCTCTTATCTTGAAAAGGCTAAGGCACATCCTGCTTCTTAGGCTTGTGATTAGTATTTGCTGACTCTTAATAGTTAGCTCGTTCTTACATGAGTTAACTATTGATAACTCCTTTCACCACCAGGCTGGAGGTGACATGGAGGAACTCTGTCCTCCTGACATTTCATGGTACTTCTGTCTCTGTTAAATGCCAGCTGAATGTCACTGCTGCTCACCAGCCAAGACGGCAGAATAAGGGAAAACCTCTGTCCCCAGGATGTAGCAGGAAGGGCAGACAGGCTCCCAGCGAGCTGCAAGGCTCTAAAGCATGGCGTGATTAACACCTTGTCGCAAGTCATGCTGTGTCTTTGGCACCAGGAGTTACGGGATATGCTGAGTTTACTCGCTGACACACAAGGCTGCAGTTCAGTGAGACTAATCAGACCTTGTGTGGCTTTTTGCATACCTATGTGTTAAGGTTTTGTTCAGGCAGGATTTTCCTTCCCATCTTATCCTCCACCTTGACCCCGCTCTGCCAGACTCTGTAAAGGCTTCAAGCTGCTACATAGATTCAACTCCTTACACGGAGTCAGAGGCTTCATCATATGCTAGAGATGGCAGAGACATGGTCCTGTTATTTGTCCAAGTTGAAGCGAAGGACAGCATCTGGGTCCTGGCACTGCTCCAGTGTTCAAAGCCTTTGCCAAAATAGGATAGTATCAGTACGAGAGTTGAAACAGCCTAAAAAGTTCACCTGTGCTGTTGGAGGAAAGTGGTGTGGAGGAGGGAGTTTGGAAAGAGATTGCTGTGGAGAGCTCATCTGCCAGAAGCAAATGATCATTGAAACAACATCCTTTCGATGAAGGTGTATGTTTTCCAGTTGGTAAGAAGAAGATAAAAAATGTTGCGTTCTGCCAGTGAAATTGAATTTATTTTGGAGTTGGAAGTATATTGGAAACCTCCAATGTTTTTTATATCTCCTAAGATCATGGTATTTCAACAAATTTGAGTAAAATTAAGCCTGATTTAAGAAATGAAAGCCTGCTTTCAGCTTGATATTATAAACTAACACTGTAAAGGTGATGAAAAAAGATTAATGTTATCTACTGCTGAAATATTTTTGGTTTTGTTCTTGTTCTTACCTATCCTCTGAAAAGAGGCAGAAAAGAGTGATGCAAAATCCTCTTATCATTAGGTGCTCTAAACAGTTCTCTAAAGCCTCTGAAAATTAATTCTAAGGACTAAACTGTGCTTTAATGTGCCATGACAAGCAATGCCTTGTCTAATAATCTTACTGAAACAAAATCTGGTTCTTGCATTTCTACAACCTTCAGTGCCCAGATGGTTTTGATGTCAGCTGAAGGCATTCATATGGGAGTTTGTTGTTAGGCTCTTGCAGGCCTGCTCCTTTTTAAACAGTGTTGGCAACTTTGGGAAAAGCAGGAATGCTCAATTTTAATATGTCTGTTAAAAAGATGAAGGCGGAATATTTTCAGGGAAGTAGTAATGTAAATTCTAATCCATTCAAAAGGTTTATGGTCTTCTGATGTCTTGGAGAAAGTATTTCCTTGAAGGCAAGGTGAGAATTATATATTTTGAGAGGAATTAATTTCAAAGCTAATTTTTAAATTTGTCCTTATATCCTGATGCCTATGGCTGAGTAAATTTTTTGTGTTATAGGAGTGTCATAATTATGAATATCATATAAATTACTCAGTATAATCCTGGATTTAAGAAGCCTCCAACAATTAATGTAAGAGACTTTTAAGTACTTCAGAACCCAAAAAGTAAGTTGGGAGCACACTAGCTTCTAGGTTGTTACAAATGGTCACCCACTTCAGTATGCCGAGTAAAACTTTCCAAATATTGTTATATCATGCATGCTAGAAAAATTAAATGTAGTATAGTAACCACAAATATACTATGAAATCATCTAATAAAGAAACAAACTTATGAGGCTCTAGATTAGAAGCTTTTAATTTCTTCCTCTCAGTGCTGACTGTATGCAATTTCTGCCAGAGGTGTGCAGTGAAAATCAAACTGAACTTTGCAATTTGCATTTCAGTTGCAGGGGAACTTGGAGCCAGTCTCACTGGAAATTATCACTGTTCATATGTTTAACAGCATGGTGAAGGATGTTGTCAATAGTATGAAGTATGGCATCAAAAGTGAGTAATTTGACTTCCTAATTACCTGCTAAAAGTCTTGTTAAAAATGCATCATAACAGAAAGCTAGCAATGACTATGAGCATGTGTGGAAGGTGTTAAGAAAAACTTCAAAAATCTTCAAAGTTATTTGTACTCTGTGTACTAGTCCTTCCTGTTTAATAGACTCCTCTTTTTTTCCTTGACAATATGGGGGTTTTATGGTTTTCAGCATCTTTAGTCTTTTTTTTAATATCTCAGTTTTCTACACCCTTGTTTTGATTGTCTTTGCTCACCTGTTTTTAAAATGGTGTGTTTATATGTGTCTAGCACTGAGCTTTTTAGATAGTAGGAGCTTATTTCTTCAGAGAAATCAGGTAATATTTTAAGCTTATTATCAATCTTATCCATTTAAACTTGTTGCTCTGAACAGTTCTAATGAAATGCCTTGAAGATATCTTTTTAGGAGGCTTTTGTTTTATGAATCTCTCAATTTTAGGTTTATATTCTATTTAAATAAAATCATGTGTCTGCTATCCAACGCCATGTTATCGGCTTTTCTGAATCACTGGCAGTTGAAAAAATAGATTATTTTTTTAATGCTATTGTGAATCCCTTTCATGGTGTGAAATTTGATTTAAGCTGTTATCTTACACTGCAGATCTCCTAACAAATATTATTTCTAAGTGCCATGTGCATTATTTTTTTTAATTTCACAAAGACAAGCCTTTGACAGAATGGCTCAAAATGAAGTCTTGTCTTCAGCAAAATACATCCTATGAACAGAATACAACTTTCTTTTAAATAAGTGTGCTATGAAATAAATGTTTAACTAAAACTTACAGGAAAAATAATTCGTGATGAAACTTTATTGGAATACTAGTTATATCAGGGCTGAATTTTAGTATTCCTAGAATGCCGTATTCTTTCATTTGAGTGCTAACACCCTTTATCTGTTGTGAGTGTAATATTTCATTTAAACAGAAAAGCAAGTAGATTTTCATAAAGGAACTGCTGAAAGTGTTTTCACTGAAAATTTTGATTTACTAATACTGTTATATAATATAGTACAAATATAATGGAAAATATTTGGATATGATAGTCTGTTTTGGCAGTGAGGAATTGTTTGTGGACATAGGTATCCATATTAACCAAAGTTTCATATTTTGTTGGAAGCTTGGGATAGGGTGAGAAACATGTATACATACCACACTGACCTCTAAATGGTGGTCCTTGACTGAATTTGTTAAAGTGAAAATATGTACTTCACTGTATCGAATGTGTGATTAAATAATCTTGTAGGAACTGAAGAGAAACCTAGACTTTGTACTAAAAAACAGTCAATTCACCTTTCAAGCATTTCTTTATTAATAGGTGCATCTCAAGGTGGTTAAAAGGTCAAACTGAGAGTTACTTTTAAATGTAATCCAAGGTGCCAAATGACCAAGGATGCATATATTGGAACAGTAATGTGCTTTTCTTGAGACATTTTTCTTGTACATTCTATTGCTGTGATTTTCAAATACACAAAGAATAAATTATAAAAAAATTAAAATACTTGAGAGATTAAATTAAATTAATCTGTATAAAAGCTGTGAAATGATTGTACTAATATTTAAATATATGATAAAGCTATGACATTCTTGCTGACAAAACTGAGCATCCTTACACCCTCAACCAGTTTATTTAAGATGTAAGCTATAATCAGTACTTCTGATTTTTCCAGAAATCCTCTCTGGATCTTGACCAGTAATAACAGTTTCAGGAAGACCAGAGGCAAGAGAAGTGAATATAACTTGTTGGCTAAATTGTAGAACCTTTCATGGGGAAGTGTTTAGCCGTGTCAGCATGCTCAGAGTCCAACTGAAAATCACAATTTAGTGAAGATGATAATTTAGCAGGAATATCTGTGGTCTTAGGATAAAATACTGAAGCAAATACGATAGGAGGTTAGATGTGCTTCTTAGGTATTCTGCTACTTCAGAGGTGATGCATATTAGGGGTAGATGTGTGATCAGTGTAGGAATACAGAGGTAGGTCATATAGATTCTACTGGACTGCCCTTTCCTTGTTACATATGTCTGCTTCAGGCTAACTGCAGTGCGTGGGGGTATTCCAGGAAATAAGGTGCCAAAAATTGATTATTAAAGACAGATATTATTATTGGGTAGGTCTGACAAGCTTATCAAATGGAATTGTGAGTTCTGAGACAACAAGAGTGAAAAGATTCAGCTACTGAGACCTTCACCATTTCACTAACTCAGCTGGAAGTGTGTAGTAAGTGGAAGTCAATATTGCACAAGCTGTCAATTCAAATACAAATCACTACAAAAATTCACTTGCTTTGTCACTAGGATCTCATTACTGATAAATTACATTGGAAGGAGATAGTACATTTAAGAAAGAAATCAGCTGTTGTTTGCACAGACCTGTAGTGGGCTCCTTTTGA
>VXBT01008790.1:0-34198 GCA_013400235.1 Oriolus oriolus | reverse complement strand
ATCAGGTTGGCCAAGCAGGACCTCTCTTTCCCAAACCTGTGTGACTGGGACTGATCCCCTGGTTGTCCTGCATGTGCCGTGTGATGGCACTCACAGTGATCTGCCCCATGACCTTCCTTGGTACCAAGGCCAGTCTGACAGGCCTGTAGTTCCCTGGAATGTCTTTCCAACCCTTTTTGTAAATAGACATCACATTTGCCAACCTCTGGTTGCTTGGGACCTCTCTGGTAATNCCATGACCTTCCTTGGTACCAAGGCCAGTCTGACAGGCCTGTAGTTCCCTGGAATGTCTTTCCAACCCTTTTTGTAAATAGACATCACATTTGCCAACCTCTGGTTGCTTGGGACCTCTCTGGTAATCCAGGACTGCTGGTAAATGATAGAAAGTGGCTCAGTGAACTGCTAGCTACTTCTGTACTCTAGTGTGAATCCCACCTGGCCCCAACAGACTTGTGGAGGGCAGTGTTTTGTATCTGGGCTGCTAGTTATCCTACAAAACAAAAACCTTGGTTCTGCTTCTCAAACCATTTCCTTTCCAACTGGTGTTTAGGTGGCCAGAAGTTCTCTGTTCTTGGTCTAATCTTAGGAGCAAGAGCTCATTATATGCATAAACCACCGGGTTTTACTAATTGAGAACTTGAAGGCCTGTAATGTCTGTGTATTACATGCATCTGATTTCTTTCAGTCTGAATCAATTTATGCAGTACTTGACTCATACCATAGAATATTTGTGTCAATGCTACCAGCCACCAGCAAGTTATCATACATAGTCCAAGTGAAGATAAGTATTTTATTATTCAGAACGAGGTGATTACAAGCCTGTTTGCTGTAAATGAGTGGTTTAAAATGTCTTATTAAAATAAAAAATTCCATAAATTACAAATCAGCCAGATAAGTGATTTTGAGGAAGAGATATTAGGCTTCTGAGACATTAAAAAGGAAACAATGCCAGTGTACATTGCTCATAAAAGTAAGGTTGACTTTTCTGACCCTGATCCTATTTCAGGTTAAATAAAATTTACTGTAATTGGACTGTACAACTTAGCTGTTTGTGTGAGCTATCTTTTCATTAGGCATTCGGTGACTGAGTGCCCTGAGATGGATATTGGGGGTAGTTTTGTTCATGTGTTCAGAAAATACACAAAGATTTTGATTTAAGATTAAAAAGATCTTGGGAGCCATCTAGAGGTTCAGAATTGTGAAATATTGAGGCAAATTGTACTCAGCGGCTGAGTCACACTTGGAAGAAGCTTTTTTTCCCTGTATATTACAATTGCTTAATAAATTTGTAAGTTTTTCTTGATATTCTGTGACATATTCTTCAAGCATATAATGTAACAGTTGAATGTATGTTTACTGGAATATGTGTTCTTAACAATATCTTGATGATGATTCTAAAATTTTTGAAAGCAGACAACATGTGAGTCGGAGGGAAAATGATGATGGTCTTGATCCTGTGCTCTGAAGTATGGTTTCTCACAGGTGCAAAAGACTGCATTATTTCCTCCTGCTATGGATAACACTTTTATATGCCCAGTTTAGGGACTTTGTTGTTGAAAGGGTGTTAACTAGATAATGATTGTATTCTTCTTTGTTTTTATAGTTGGTAAGACTTCTGAGGCTATTTGGCTCATTCATAAATAAGAATTACGGGTTGCCTAATGAGTAGAGTAGAAAGAAATATCTCATGTTTATAAGCTAAAGACCTTTTAATCTTTGAGTGAACCTGAACAGTCAGCTTTCTAAATAAATTTTCTTCCTGGTTTGTACTTCATGGCTAGTAATTTACAGTTGCTATTCAGAACAGCCTGAGAAGCTGGGGCTGAGTGCATGTGTGTAAGTGAACTTCTCTGAATTTAAAGAGCAGTATCCAGTCTTTCTGAATTCATGGCAGAGAATTTGCTATTTGAGATATGGGTGTTGTGACCTGCTCCTTAGACTAAGTAAATTTGAGAACTCATATACTTTCAGACTTCTGACACACATAGCCCTGATATTAGGAACTAATGTTTATTAGGAACATTATAAATTCAACAGCCTGTTACTTCTGTAAGAATGAAGGGCAGCTGAAGTAAGTTTGGATTTTAAGATATGTGTGAAACTTCGCAGAAAAAAAATTTGGGGAAAAGCATGCAAGTTGCTTTCTGCATTACTTGATCAGTAGTGTACTTTAAGAATTCTGTAGTAGGCAGGTATTGCAAACACCAGAAGGGTGAACCTAATTACCCCTGAGGTACAGAGTTTCTGCACTTAAACTTAATTTAAACTAAACAGAACCACTAAATTGCAGCACTTCTGGATATTTACTTGTGGATGTAATTAACTTTGAAATTTTGTAATGTAAAATTATTTTTATATTTAGTATGATGAATCCTTCAGCTTGCATAACAGCAACAGTCCTCATCGTGAAGGAGACATAAACCGAAACTTTGAAAATGAGATTCCACAGGAGAATGGCAATGCTTCAATTACACCTCAGCAGATCATTCAGTCTTCAGCTTTCCCTCAGGCAAATGTTCTTTCAAGCTCACTTGAGGCAGAGCATAGGTATGTACTTTATATAACATTAAGAGTGTTACTTCAAGGTAGCTGAGCATGTTCATAAATTCTTACTAGTTCAGAAGTCAGAGTCTGAAAACTGAGAACACATAAAATGTTTCTTAAGTAATGTCAAATTTATCTTTTAGACATGTACTAACTTAACATGAGATATACTTTGTTTCTTAGACCTGTGTACTGACTTACATCCAATTTTTAGTGAAGAAAGTTTATTTCCTAATAAAAAATACAGCAAACTGCATAGTGACTTCGTCCCTCTGATTTTAGTCTAGGTGTTTGGGAGGAACAATGAGTGTAATTGCTGATTGTATTAATAATACTTTAAATGCCACATCTTATATAAAACTCCAGTGAGTTTTTCATCATTATTAAAGTAATTAATTACTTTTGTAGCTGATTTGTTGACACTGTTAGTGATATCACAAGACAGTCCACTGGAAGGTAAGAAAGTAATTTCACAAAAAGGATTGAAACAATTTTACTATCCCAGTAAAGCAACTGCAGTAGCAATTGGTAGATATGTGAATGATGCTGCTGGAAAATCACATCCCAGTCTGGAAATGAGCTAGTCATGATCTCTGTCAGATTCTACAGTTTCTGGCAGCTACAGAATTGCAGTGACAGATTAGACAGATTTTTGTTGGGTTTTTTTTTGTGATAGAGCCTATACATTGGACTAGAGAACTCTTTGTTTTGTAGCACCTGTAGAAGAAACTTTCATTTCCTCTTACTCCTCATGAGTATGGAGAGTACAAGGCACCCTGCTCTGTTCCTTTTTTCCACCATTGGCTGTGGAAACAGAAAGGCTTGGCCTAGTCTTGGAGTAGCAACATCACTGACAGAAGTGACACCTGCTGGGATGAGTTCTGTCACTGGAGTGTTATGGATGGTGGCAGGCTCCTCAGGAGGCGCAGACAGGCAGGAGAGGTGTGGGAGTGGCGTTGTGTCTAGTGGAGGGGCTGGAATATATGGAGCTTGTGGCTGGCAATGGCATGGTTAAGAGTCTCTGGATAAGGACTAAAGAGCAAACAAAAAAGCAGATGTCATTGCTGGAGTCCACTGTAGGCCACCTACCCAGGATGATGACACTGACTGTCCTTTAAGGAACTGAGGAACATCTCTAAATCAACTGCTGCTGTCCTAATGGGAGACTTCAACTTGCCAGATGTTAACTTGGAATACCACGGACATGGGAAGAGTACAAAAATGCTGCTTGGCATAGTAGGGAGAAAATCTGTGACTTCCAGAAAGAGAGAATGTTCTTCATTCAGAGGATGGCTAGGCACTGAAGCAGTCTTCCCAGGGAAGTGGTCACAGCACCAAGCCTGACAGAGTTTAAGAAGTGTTTGGACAGTGTTCTCAGTCACAAATGAGATTCTTGGGGTTGTTCTGTGCAGGGCCAGGAGTTGGATGCGGTGTTCCTTGTGGGTCCCTTCCAACTCAGGATACTCTGGGATACTGTATAATCTTTGGCCACTAGAGGCTGATGATTTTTTGACTGGAAGATGGCAGTCAAATCTAACTTAAGTTTTTCAGTTCAAATTACTGTAAATGGCCTTGTTGGGATTTCTGGTCAAAGTCTTTCTTTTGTGGTATCTCAGAGAGGCTGTATGTCCATACTGCCCCAGCCCTTTGGCTGTGAGCTCAGCATGCATGTGGGACAGATGTTACAGTTAGCCTTTTTGTGGTAAATTGTGCTTGGGGTACCAGCTTAGCTCCCAGGTTACTTTTGCATACCTAGTAACAGTATTGGCACATTTTGTACAAAAGGGCTTCCTTCCTGCTGGGGAAGTTTCCAACATGCAGCAATCCTGTTGGTATCAAGTTTGCTAATCCAAAGTAATATTTTATGTAGTTCATACTTTTAACCATTCTAGAATGGTGTCGATTTAAAGGGACAGTGGTGCTGCTAACTTTACACAGTGTTGCTTTAAAGTTAGTTAGCCATTACCCTAAATTTTGCTTCCATTAACAGGAGCTCTGTAACTATTTACTTCATTGACTTCAGTGTTAGTGTCTGAGCTTGCTTGCAGTAAAACTTTCTAACTCAACTGTAACTGAACTGCATTTGGCATTGTGCTTTTCTGTATGGCTGTACAAATGCATGTATTCTCTTAGAGTTTTGGATGACTTGCATATATTTTTACTGCTTCCTGATGGTTTGATTGTTCCTGCCTGGTAACACTGTCCAATTTGGTCCAAATGCTACAGGGGATCCAATTTCCATTTCTGTTACTGTCCTACTGACTTTTTTTTTAAAGCAGAGGAGGGCTTTTCTCCTTCTTCTACAATTCCAGGCTTTTGTTACAGTTCTTAAAGCAGTTGTTGGTGGCTTTGATTACCTGCAGGTTTGCCCAGTGCACATCCGCTGTATTGGGATATAGAGTTCTTTGTGGGGAGGTTTGTGCTGAAGGGCATTTTTTGCTGATGTCTGCCTAAATGGAGTGCCTGGCATATGATATCAGCTGTGAGTTTGTCTTACTTTCCTATTTTAATATATTCACTGTTTTTTAGCTTTTAAGTGTCAGCTCTGGCAAATATTTTAGAAACCTCTTTTTTTTTTGTGAAGTAGCTTTAGTCTGCTCTAATGCTTGAGGTCAAAGGATGCCTGGTTTGCCTGAAGAAGGTGCTAATCCTTTTGGCAAATCTTTGCAGCAGCAGACTTAATAACTTCACTGTTAAATATCACAGTGTTTTCACCCTCAGATAACCCCTGTTTTCACAGCATCTTCAAAGGTAAAACAACTTTCTTCCTGCTCAGATACTTCCGTCCCTCTTTTGGAACTAGCCAAAACATGTTGATTATTGCATCTTTGTATATCTCATGCTTAGTTACCAGAGGAATCTTTCTTCTCCTGATTTTTCTCCTTATCCTAGAATTCACTCCTTGGTATTTGAGCTGAAATACCAGCATGTGCTGTTGGCCGAGACTCAGTTGCGAAGAAGCCTGACACAGCTCTTGACATTAGCATTGTTATAAAAAAAGAAATTACATGAGTCCATTGCATCCTGAATTGGTTTCCACTAAGAGACACCACCAATATTCCTCATGCTTTTCTCTGCTTTGTTATTCAGGAAAACCTGCAGAGTCCCTCAGTGTGTCTTTGTCTCTTCATGCTGTTCTCAGGGGAGTACATTGCTGCTTCACTAACAGTTATAAGTTATGTTAAGAAAATACAGTCTTACTGTTCACCTGACACAGATCTCTTGCCTTAGAATGAAGGTACAGTTTTTACCACATATAGTGGTGGAATAGGATAATCTTTGAGAGACCTGAAAACTCAGCTTCTGTGCTTTACATATCTTTTACAAGACTTTGAACTCACACTTATGTAAGAGTTTGTTTAAAAAAACTCCACAGGCTGATTAATCAATGCATTTGTTACAGATCTTTAGACATGTATGTAGGCAGAGCTTGAAATGTCTGAGTGTGTGTAGCAAATTACTTAATGTTGTCCTTGTTAATTGAAAGGTTGTTAAAGGAGATGGGCTGGCAAGAAGACAGTGAAAATGATGAAACATGTGCTCCACTAACTGAGGATGAGATGAGGGAGTTCCAAGTCATTAGTGAACAGGTAACACTAAGTTAATTTTCCATTATAAACCTGTAGTTGGTTACCCCAGATGCCTACCTTTGAGGAGGATGTGCAGTAATTTTGCTTGTTAGGGGTGTTGCTATTCTACTACTATTTCAGTACTGTGCTTTTAGAAGTACAGTTGCTTCAAAACGATAGGATACCAATGCTGACTGTAGCTCAGCCTATTCACAGAGTATCAAGGGTAAGGTAGGGGGTTCTTCTGAGTAGTCTCAGTATTGCTGGTGGTAAAAGTGCACGGGCTTTCAAACTCCTCAGCCTAGGCTAAGGAAAGAGAGTCTTCTTCTAAGGTTTTTATGCAGTTTCCTTGCTACTCTGCAAGCTACATTTTCTTTTTTGGAAATTGAAAGACATTCAATTTACTAGTAACAAAGTATGAAAAGGCAATCTAGACTTGATTTTTCCTTAATTTTTTTTTTTTGTTGGGAGTGTTGAGTATACCTGGTGGGGTTGGTGAGAAGGAGTCAGAAAGGAGAATTGTGTGTGGTGCTAAATCTGAACATTCAGTATTTCTGTGTCCAGCCACACACATATTGAGTAGAGTGTTTGGAATATTGAGGTCTCAAATGCTTGTCTTAGTGGACACCTTCTGCATTATATGTGAAAATGCAATAATTCCTTTCTTTTCATAGAATCAGTGTCTTTGACTCTTCAGTGTCTTTGATTTTCCAGTTGCTGAGAAATCCATTCCTCTCTGCTGCGTCTCTTCTGGGCCCCTTCCCTATTGCCACTTGCCCTTCTGAGCACAGATGTTTTCAGCACTGTGGGAAAGGGGACTGCCTTGCAGGGAGAGACCGTTTGGGAGGAGGGATCTCTGGGCCAAGATGTGTGGGGACGTGGGTGAGAACAGGGTGAACTCTCGTTGACTGCAGGAGTTCAGCACAACTGGAGACTCTTGGATACAGGTGGCTGGCCAGGAGTGAAGGCTCGCAGGGGAGTTATCCTTTGTGTGTGTATCTGAAAAGCTCTGGATCCAGTGTAGTCCAGCCGTGAAGATGCAAAGAGCGTTGAATTGCAATAGATTGTTGTGTTTGGCATTTTCGTTCTCTAAATGTATCATGTTTTCACATTTCAGTTACAAAAAAATGGCCTTCGGAAAAATGGCATTTTGAAAAATGGCCTCATCTGTAATTTTAAATTTAGCCCCTGGAAAAACAGCACTTTCAAACTTGCTCTGGAGAATGAGGACTCTGAGACGAGCAGCAGTGATACATCAGATGATGATGATGTGTGAAGACTTCTGTAACACCTGTAGAAGCCCATTTGTTCTCGTGAAGATTTGGGGATGTGTTGTCCAAAACCAGAAATTCTAATTTATGTAGTTACATGCCCACTACAGGGACAGTAATCGGACTCTTCTGTGAAGGAAGCAAGGAATGTTTTGTTGGGTGTGTTGAAAATCACTATAATTTCTCTGTAAACGAATGTTGTAGAATGAGGCCTTGGGTTCATCCAGCATTGACTTTCATCACTGAAGCATTTCTGACTAGCAATGTGACAATGTTACAAATCAGACTTTCTCACTTAATAATAAAAGCAAAGAATTGTGTAATGTCTTGCAAAGCTTCTGTCTTAAAATGTCTAAGGAAAAAAAGGGCAGCTTAACACAGTGTTCTGCTTGCCAAGTCATTTCTTTCCTACAGTGGAAATCAACGAGTCCACTTTGTACGCAAAAAGGGCAATGTAGCATGTTGGCTAAAATGAGCAAAGTGCACTAAAACACTTTTCCTTAATTGAGCTGTTGAACTGTTCTACAAATAACTGCTCTTTAGCCAGTTGTAGTGTTGTCGTTGTTATTAATGGCAAAAGACCCTGATGTTACAGTTCCAAATTTCTGGAATTAACTTTTAAAGTGAAAGCTTTAAGGGGTATTGCAAGACCCTTACTCTCACAGTGACTTGTGGGAAAATAAGCAGTTTGATTTTACTATTCAACATGCAGAAAAATGGTTACACTGACTGGATTTGTCCACTACATGGGAAATAAACTGATTTACAGAGTATTGTCTCAGTGCATAGCATCATGGGTATTGTTTTTAAATCTGCTGAGTTTTGTTTGCATTTATATTACATGTACTCTGGCAGCAATGCAGTTCTGCATTTCAGAACAAGGTAAAAACACTTTTTTCACAAGATCTTGCTTTTATAGCTGCAGAGGTATATGTGTGCAACAACCACCTGTTTTGCTTATTCTGTGTGAGACTTTTTCTTTATGATCTCGCATTTAAAAACCAGTATTGTATTATTTATAGTTGTATTTGGTTTATTTTAGTTTTTAAGTATTTTCCACAGTTGTACAAGCTGTGTAACTTTAATTCATAAGCACAGCTGCTCTTGGGGATGTCACAGATGTTTATAACATAGCATATATATATATATAGATACTTCCCTTTCAATATGTTTTTGAATTCTACTACTACTTATAGTAAATTATTTCCAGTTTAGAACTTGAAAGCAAAAATATTTATAAAGTTGAGATTTTGTCCATATTTCTTTAGGAAAATACTTTTTTATAAGGTGGCATCAATTTTGGGCCAAAGTTGGTATGTTTCCCTTTTTTATTTATTATTAATTTAAATAGATATTTCTTTTCAAGAGGCTGGGTTTTGTATTAGAAGAGGCTTGCAAATGTTTATGTAGTTAATTTTGGCATGGTGTATTGAAATACTTCATTTTCTAATCTCAATTTAAGAGGATAAAAATGATTCTTTTTTAAAAAGTAAACTGCCATATTTGTAATGTTGTTTTTCTTAGCTGCATGCCTTATACACCTTTCTCCTTCCTCTCTCCTGTAGTTTTTTTTTAACTGACTTTGACACACTGGTGGTGTTTGTTCACTTTCTGGTTTTCACATACTATCAATAGGATCTTCTGCCCATCCTAATTATGTAGTGATATGTGGATGCACTATTTTAATACTAAGTGAAAATTAGTGGCATTTTGCCACTAATTTTGCGGTGGCATTTCTCAAAGTGGGGTGTAGGCTTTCCCCCGCTTCTTTATTCAGTTTAAGTAATAAGTGTCGCCTCAGTAATTAACACTTTGGGCAGATAATATAATTGTAGGAGAATTGTGTTAAAATTGTATGGACTTTGGAAATTTACAAGTTGCAGTTGAGAAAATTCTCTTTAGGGGAAGTAGAAGTACTAGTTATACTTGGTACTTCTTTTTTGCTCGTTTATATCCCGAAACTGGTAATGGAAGCGCTGATTATAATGAGCTGTGGTCAAAGAAGGTAACAGGAGCTGGGCAGTGGTTTTGCTTTGTAGAGTGAAACACTTTTACAGTCTTTGTAACTTTTCTGTGTGTGGTTTCTCCTCTTGTGTCTGCTGATACATATGGATTAATTTCTGGCCCTGTTCAGTGGTCCATTCTGCCAGTTCAGAGACCCCTCAGAGGTCTGGCTGGCCCCTGGCTTAAATGGTTATCTGCCTGCTCTGTCACTTCTGTTTGCCCTCACGGCAGTGTGGGAATGGGTGAGATTTGGTATTTCCACTAAGGAATTGGATTCCCTTATTTTATATTTACTCATCACAAACCTGAGTAGAGTATCTGTCATCTTTTGTGTCACCTTAAGAAACTTTGTCACTTACTGTGGAACTCTTCCAGTTTTTCATTTTCCTGGGAAATGTCACTCAAAGCAATGTTTGGTTTTCATAGTGTACTTCCATAAAATGTATGAAAGCGTTTTGTTGCACGGCTCCCCTCCCTTTTGTTCGGTGCTTGATGATGTAGAGAAGAATGAAATCTGATTTCTCTAGTATTTAACAATGAAACTTTATCCATCTTTAACTTTGTTCCTTTCCCAGGGCAATTTAAGTAGTGCATTGGCCTGTTTCTTCTCTCATGCATAAACCATGATCCATTTCTAGAGTAAGTCCTGTCTTGTTTTTCTGCTTGAGCAGGTGTCTGCCTTAAAGGATTGGGAAGTTGGTGGCTAAGCTTGCCCATTTCCTTAGTGGGTACTGGTAAGCTTTGGGGATAGTTTGTCAGTGGTGGGCTGATGGAGCCTGACTTCAGTGATGGTAATCACAGATGGCTGCATACAGACATGATTTGAAGTCACTACCATTTCTCTTCATCT
The DNA here is from genome assembly GCA_013400235.1 of Oriolus oriolus. Classification (NCBI taxonomy): domain Eukaryota; kingdom Metazoa; phylum Chordata; class Aves; order Passeriformes; family Corvidae; genus Oriolus; species Oriolus oriolus. Next base: position 23,960 of record VXBT01008790.1, on the reverse strand, counting down.
TCCTGGCTTTATTGGCAGAGAGCCCTGTGTTCCTGGTTCCCTGTTCCAACCCTCTTCAAAAGAAAACAGGAATGATCAGTCACTCATTTATTTTTCTGATCCACTGTTGATGGAGAATGTGCCCTCTGCCTGCTGCTGGCATGGAGGGTGCCTGAGTTTATGGTGGGGAGCTTGGGATCCTTTACCTTACCCAGAATGACCAGAGGCCTCCCTCACTGACTTGTACAGGGCCTTTCTCTCTTTTAAGGCATAAGAGAAGCTAGTTATCTTTGCTGAAAAGAGTGTTAAAAGTACAGTAAAGTTGTCCACTGATTCATATTGGACCCAATTAAGAGTCTGAAGAAGATTTTAATGGTCGTCCCAGTCCTTGAGAAATGTTACCAAGTGTGAAGGAAATTAATTTTTATTCCCCTGTGCAGTTGCCTGTGGAGGAAAAACATCTGCTTGGTTTGAGATGGGGACCTCAACTCCAGTGTTTCTTTTTTAAAGAATATCTGTTTTTCAGTAAATACATTTAAACTGCTGGCTGCTAGAAGGAACAGTTGCTGCGGGAAGGAGAGTTTAGTCAAGGATGCGTTTGTTTTTCCGTATCTGTTTGCTGCTAGGCAGCAGCTGGGGCAATTTACTCAGCTGCAGGGAACTTTTGATCTGATTGAGGATTATTGCACTTGAACACCAAGGGTTACTGGCTTATTAGGATAATAAATGTGCTGACTAGCTGGTCACCTTTCCTCCTGCTGTTGTTCTTGGTCATCAGTGAGTTTTATTGCAAACTGAATGAGGTTTGTTTTGTAGCCTGGATCTCTCTGCAGCCTTCCCTAGAGGTACTGGGAAATGCATTTGCTAAACCAGCACTGGCAGTGATCTGCAAAGCAGTCTTGCTCTGGATGGGGCACAGGGCAGTGTCAAAAACTCGTCTCCCAGGATGTTTGCACTTCCTCAAGAGATCTGTAAGCAAATTCTGAGGTCTGTTTCTTACTGGGTTGCCATCTGGGAAAGATCTTCAGACTAAAGAAAAACTCATTCCTTCAACAGTGGGTCAGTAGAGTTTACTGCTCTGTTACTGAGTTCAGTGTCCACCAGAGCCTGCTTCCATCGCAGTCCCTTGTGCAGATCAGATCATCTGATGAATGTGGGAGGTCTCACAGGGCCTGTAGCGGCATGCATTCTTTAAATTCCGGAAAGTACCTGACAGTAAGGTTGCTATGCAGACTTCGTTCTTCTTGGACATGTCTTAGTATGCAGCTATTTATTTCCCTGGCACTAGCATGATTTTTGTAGAGAAATGCTATTCCATACCTGCAGGACAAGTGCTCATTTACTTTGTCTCCTGTGCAGATGAAAGATACAGCTTTGAAGTAAAAGAGTATTTTTGGTAACTGATGGTTGCTGATGTCCAGGCAGGCATCTGCTTAACTGACTGATGGAGCTTGGATCAATATGGGAGAGCGTGAGTTCCCCTTAGGAGTTGTGGGGAAAGAACTCTTTCCGTGAGTACTAAGCAAAGCACTACCGAGTTTCAGCTTGGGAAGCAAAGGGAAGCTCCTTTCATTCTGCCAGGAAGAGTCAGATTTGAGAACTGTTGCAGGAAAGTCCACATACTTGAGGACTTGGACCAACCTGGTGGCCTAGGCTATTCCATTTTGCTAGTTTACCAGACTGGTGGTGTGCTGTCCGGAGTTGGGATCTGCTAAGCCCATAGGTTCTGAAACAGACTCTGCATCAGGTACCAGCACAGGGCTCCTGGCTGGCTCTGAAGCCAGCGAGTACCCAGTGTTGCTTTAGTGTTCTCACAGCTGGGTCAGGGAAAGCAGTGCAGCTTTTCCTCCAATCTGTTACTTGGTACAGTCAATACAGGAGATGATGTGCAGCTCTGATCCTGCTCACTCGAGCGTGGTGGCTTTACTATGGTGGCTTCCTTATCGCTTTTGTGTGATAGCTACATGTTTGGGGGCTCTGGGCTGTTGTAATCCTTGTATATGCAATCTACCATTGCTTTCTGCTGAAGACTGCTGAAATGTAACCATCTTTAGCAGGTCAAGGAGCATCCTGTCTGGGCTCAAGTGACTGCATCATGGATAGGTGAAATACAGAGCTTTGAGTCGTTCAGCATACATCTGCACACACTGTGTGGCGTAGATGCGTTCTGCTAGAATTTGAATGTAATACAAGGGGACATCGTAGAATTGTTAGCAATAACTTATTTTCTGTGCTTGCCATTTGTACTTGGTTGGTGTTACTGGTGGCTCTTGTCATGAGTATCACATTTTCTCCTGCCTTAAATTATAGCCAGGGGCTCTTCCTCGACGACTAGATCAATTTTTTATTTTCCTACAACATTGCTTTAGGTAACAACTCATGCTGTTTGAATGTCTGAAACAAGCTGATCTGTAAGGAATTGACATACACTGTAAGCAGCCTGCTGAGTCAAACCACTGTTTATGCAAACCTTCATTACCAAAACCTGAGAAATACTTCTGTCTGAATTGGAAGGCTGTTTCAAAAAGAAGCTCAAGTATGAATGTAAATTACAGAAATATTTTACTAAATCCCCACATGAACATCTATTTTTCTTTGGTCTAGTTTCTTTTATTGTCCACCTCCAAAGTGGGCATGCACAATAATCTGTACAGAATAAATGCATTTTTATAATTGAGATAAATTAATTAGCTATTCTGGAAATGCAGTTGGGAAGTATCTTAATGTTCCAGATAAACTATAACTTAGTATTATTTAATTTTTAGTTTTTCATTTCATAAACTGCTGAAAAACAAGCACATTGTTACAGATGAAACTGGTAGTACTGGCTGTGGTTATGGTTACCTTATGCTTGCACTGGAAGGATCTGTTCCTGGTCACTTAACTGCTGAATATGCTGTGGGATCAGTTTTTCCTGGCTGACCAAGCCGCTCAGGATGCAGCTGCAAGCTGGCAGAGCCCAGCAGATGCACTGAAGGCAGCTACAGTTGTGGAGAACTTGGTGGCAAAAGAGGGAAAAAAAAATTCAGTGATAAGGGTACATGGGAGCAAACAGGTTCATAATTTTGAAAAATAAAGGTCTGCAGTAAATTTGTCCTGATCATGTAGCTGGAAAGTGAGTCTTCTGATGCCAGTGAAGTGTTCCCTGCCTCTTAGTGGCTGGTCTTGCGTTAGATTACAGCCAACATTTGTTGCATGAGATGATCCAGATTACACTGTTTCATTGTAAGAAAGTCAGTGTCTTCAGTGGTTTGTGTAGAGGTTTGATGTGGTTCTCTTATTTCTGGTTCCTTTTTTTTCTTGATTAATGTTGAGAGAATGTTGAACTGGTCAGGGCATGCCAGGTTTAGCAATGAGTGAGCAAGATGTTGATTTTAGTGGATGTTCTCGCAAATCTTTATCTTAACCTTGGTAATTCACCTACTTGAAGAGAATGGACCATACTGCTGGCTAACCACAAGGACACAAAGGTAAGTTAATGTTGAAGGACTCAGCACAGGAGTACCAGACGAGGGGAGGAGTTCTGTGTTTCGTGCATGGCATGGATCATGTGTTAAGTAAGCCAAAACCAAATACTGCGTTAGGCAGGTGTCCTGCCAGGTGAATGATACGTGTTTATGCAATTAAAAACAGTAGCACATGCCTGGAAGGGCTTGAAGATTGCATGTGCTTGTGCTTCCTGGCCTTCAGCAAGGTTCTCTGTTTATCATCTTGACCTTGATTTTTTTGAATACCTTTCTTGTGCCACTTAACAAAGGTGGTCCTGATGTCAGAGTAGTTTCCTGTCATATGAATGGGAAAATTAAGACTGAAGAAGGGACAAGAAAAAAGCTGGAGCTTCTGTAAAATTGCTAAGGTATTTTTAGGAGCAGACACAATTCTGTGGGGTCTGAGAGTGCGAGGGCATCCTCCAAGTAACCTGAGGTATAAGAGTGCCCTTACCTAAAAGATGCATCGCTGCTGGAGTAGGGTAGGAGTGGGGAGAGAAGCCAGAGCTCTCTGAGGAGGGCAAACTGGTACTTGACTAAAATGAAATTTAAAAAATGATGCACAGTCTGGCCTAGGTCAACACTGGGCAGCTACAAGGCAGGTTAAACCTTTATTTTACTTCACCTTTTGGGGTTTTTTTATTTGTTTATTTGTTGTTGGTTGGTTGGTTTTTTGGTGGGGTTTTTTTTGTTTGGGTTTTTTGTTTGTTTGTTTTGGGGTTTTTGGTTTGTTTGGGGGTTTGGTTTTGTTTTGTGTTTTCCTGGTTTGTTATTCTTTTGTTTTGTTTTGTATTTGAATTTTTGGCTGCTCTTAAAATTTCTCAAAGGCAGATGGCCTCACCTTTGAATTTTTGTTAGATTTTGTGGTGCAGAGACAGCCAACTGGTAGCAAAAGAACCTGCCCAGAAGCTGCTCTGTTTGGACTGAGGGAGCAGGACACAGAGAAGACACCTTCACGCACTAGGACCCATTGGCTTCTTTGCCAAATGCCCAAAGGCAGGTAGCAACTACAGGTAGAGCTGGCTTCAAGGAGTGAAGGTAGATAAGGCTGGAGCAGAATCTGCTCTTACGAGGAGTAGAAAGCAGTTTCTAAAGAAATAGTGATAACCAAGGGTGAAGAGGGCTCTGCAGAGGCATAGCTCTCATGGCTGGGTGGTGGAAACAGCTGGGCAACATGAAGGATGGTTATCTTGGCTGTGCTGAGTAGAGGGGCTTTGGCAGTGCTGCAGCTGTGGATGAGGAGCTGGGCCTGATCTGCCTGGTAGAGCTGTGGGAGCATGCAGGGAGAGAGCTGTGAGGGCAGCCAGTGACACCACAGCTCAGAAATGTGCCTGGGGGAAGAGAAGCTTCGAGAGAAGGGCTAACCATATGAAATTCAAGAAAGGAGAGTTCCAGGTTCTGCACCTGGGATGGGGCAGCCCTGGGTGTACAGACAGACTGGGGAATGAGAGGCTGGAGAGCAGTGCCATGGAAAGGGCCCTGGGGGTCCCGGTCAATGGCAAGTTGAACATGAGCCAGCAGTGCCCTGGCAGCCAGGAGGGCCAAGCGTGTCCTGGGGGGCATCAGGCACAGCATGGCCAGCTGGGCAAGGGAGGGGATTGTCCCGCTCTGCTCTGCTCTGGGGCGGCCTCACCTCCAGTGCTGGGGGCAGCTTTGGGTGCCACGGTGTAGAAAAGGTATTTTAAGTACCAGGGAGAGTCCAAATGACGGCAACAAAGATGGTGAAGAGCCTTGAGGAGAAGTCATATAAGGACCAGCCGAGGTCACTTGGTCTGTTCAGCCTGGAGGAGACTCGCTGCAGTTACAACTTCCTCGTCAGGGGAAGAGGAGGGGCAGACACTGATCTCTGTGGTGACCAGCGACAGAACTGAGCAAATGGCCTGAAATTGTGTCAGGGGAGGTTTGGGTTCGATATCAGGAGAAGGTTCTTCACCCAGAGGGTGCTTAGGCACTGGAACAGGCTCCCCAAGGGAAGTGGTCACAGCACCAAGCCTGACAGAGTTCAGCAAGTGTTTGGACAATGCTCTTGGGCGCCTGGTGTGACTCCTGGGGTGTTCTGTGCAGGGCCAGGAGTTGGACTTTGAGATACTTGTGTGTCCTTTCCAACTCAGCTTTATTCTGTGGTTCTGTGACTGATGGAAGGTGTTTTGTAGGGCAGCCTGTGTCCAGAGCAGGCTGCAAATACCTGCAAGTGGATGAGCGGATGTCTGAGTACTTTAATGGTGTTTAAGCCCTGTCAAACAGTAAACATAGAAGCAAGTGGAGGAAATGTGGGTGAAATAGTTCTGGCTGAGCAGTGAGTTTTGCTTGGTGGTTATGTGGGTGAGGGAGGCAGGGGAGCTGAGCAAAGGAGCCTGGTACTGCCACTATTTCACTGTTAATTTTTTTTTGAAAAGATGATAGAACCTCTCTCTCTGCTGTATGAGGTAACTATTAGGATTTACCAAACCAGGATGGACGGCCTTTATTAACTAATATGTAGCAAGCCTCAGCAAAGCTGATACCTTTTTGATGACCTCTGAAACAGTGGCAATCTTGGCAGAGCTGCGGTGTGGCAGGGGACACGGTACTGTTTGCTTCCCTGGGAGGTGAGCTGACAGACCTGGTGTGGAGGAGCTGGGTGGTGAGTGGGTTGAGCCCGTGCTCCATGGAAGGACGCAGGGAGCTCTCTGGACCCGGGAAGGATATTTCATAGCAGTGCTAAGGTTAGGGGTGCCCAGCAGCAGCAATATTCTGCTGTTGTCATCATGTGTCAGTGCATGTCGTGTGTGAAGAACGATCCTGCTACCGCTGAAATTTCTTCCTGAAATTTTCAGAACAATAGGATAACGTATATAAGTCAGCGCTGCAGAGGGCACTAGCACCCCGTCACTCCCCTCTACGTGTGTATTAATTACCTGCCTCTATCGATGTCATTTGAGCAGAAGGGAGGTTTCTGAAGCGATGCCGGCAGGCGCTAGAAGCCAGAAGAGGGTGCTGGAGATCTTCTGCTCGCTCGGCTCCTGCTCTGTTCGCAGCTTTCGTGCAACTGCGATTAACATGATTTTTGTTTTTCTCAACTTGCACAGCTAACTGTTCTAGGAGTTTTTAATACTTTACTGTGCCAGCACCTAAATGCAGAGACAATTGCACTGTTAATGGAACTGCCCAACTTCGGTACAATACATGCCTGTACTCATGAAATGCACGAAATGGCAGTCTGTTTTAAGTTGGAGTTTGGCTAGAAATGTTCTTGAGCAGAACAGCCTGCATGGATAGGTCTGCTGTAAATCAAGGAGGGGAAAGACCGTTCTGACATATCTTTAGCTACACAAACTCTATGCATACAAGAAAATTAGTTTAAAGAAAAGATGGAATTAAAATCAGTTGTGGTCTCTATTCTGCTGTGATTCTTCCCTGAAGTAAATCCCCTATTTGAGGTTTGCAGGTCGCCTTACGTGCTGCAGTGATGCTGTCTGAAAGTTAGCAGTTAGGTTTGGGTAAAGTTGATGTTTCTCAGTTAAAACTTGGCCTCTTTTGAGATGTATCCTTGCTGGTTCATACTAGGATAGGTACTTCTCTGCTTTAAAAAAACCAGTTAAAATGGACAACAGAAAAAGGATTATTCTGATTCTGTTAATCACTAAAAACTGACGCTAGAGGACAGAAAAGATACAGTTGAGATGTGCTCTCATTTTTATATTTGCAGCTAGATTGCTTCTCTTCAGAGCTGGGATGAGATGGCCTTTTATAGAATGCAACTTGCAGCTTGCTTCTAGGACTTTCCTTTTCCGGTGGATTTTTGTAAGAAGTTTTAATCTCTGTCTTGCCCTGAAGTTCTGATGCTGATGCATGCTTGTTGGAAATGAATCATGAGCACTTCTAACAAGTTTTTGTGGCTTTTGGACAAAAATCCTCAATTTTGAGGGGCTAGCATTAAGCACCTTTATTCGGAGATGTAGTTGCCTCCTTTTTCAGAGATGGAGAGCAAATCCCTTGCTATTCACCAGTGGGAGTAACAGATACAATGAATGAAAACAAGACTTCATTACTTGATTTTAGACTTCTAATTAGAGGAAAATTTCCTTTAGCTATCCAGACCTAAGGGAGTTAGGCATGAAGATACATTAATGTTCCAGCCTGTCCCTGGCTGGATATGAGGTGATACTGCCTCTCTTGCTCAGGGAGATGGGCAACACTCCTCCTTAGTTTCTTCTTTAATCACACTACTGGGGAAGGAGATGCTGCAGGTGTTTGTGTCCCCTGTTAAACGCCCATCAGTTCCTCAATCACATTTGTTTGTAGTTGTGTGCACGTTGTCCTGCTCTGTGGGGTGAGAGAGCTGCTTAAGCATTCTTATAAATAAAAATCAACAGCTACCTGTGTAATGGAGGTCAAGTATTCACACAGCACAAATCTCTTTTGTGATAGTGCTTTGGGGATTTATGCAGGTCCAAGTGAAATAAAGGTGCCCACTGTTGTCTCCATCTCCTTGGAAAACAGCAGGTATCCATCCAAGAATGGGAAAGTAAATCCATAGATCTTTTTCCTGTTACTTCTGTACTGGAGGAATTAATCCCCCATCTGCCCACACAAGAGTTTTTTCTTTCTCTCTCATGCAAACCTCCACTTTGTTCACCATTCAAATGAGGGTCCAGATTTCACTCCTTTTAAAAAAAACAACATACCAAAACACACTTGCAAAGGGTAATTTGAAAGAAATCTTCTGCCCTCATCTTCTTCCAGTTCTTCAGTTGCTTTTTTTGCCCTTTAAGAAGAGCTTGGGCGTTCCAGTTCTCCCTTCACTCAGCAGCAATACCCCGAGTGTTTCAAATCCGAGGATTTCTCCCGATCATGCCAGAGGCAGAGCAGATCACATCTTTCACAGGTTGGTGGTGACAGCGCTGGTGCACAGGCTGGGGCGTGCGCAGTGGGTGCACCACGCTGCTGTAAGCAGATGGCATCGCTGTGCCGCAGTGCTTGAGGCAGGGCTGTACGGCAGAGGGAATTCTAACAGCTCCAGACCCATAAAATCATTTTCATTGCCTGTAAGACAGGCCCAAATCTTTCCTTTTTATAGGAAAGAACATTTTGTAGTCTGTCTTGCTCTATTGGTAAAGGCAGAATACATAAAGCACATCAAAATATGAGGGATCTGGCTGCTGAGACGGCAGGTGCTTGAAGGAAGACACTTGAGTGTACAGTGGATGGACAATAGAGCAAGGTGAAATACAGGAGAGGTAACTAACCGTCTCATAAATGTCACTGAATGATGTGATTTAAGCATGCAGCAGGTTCTGGAGGTGAGATTAAGGTACATAGGTTGTTGTAGTGGGCAGACCTGCAGCTTTTGCTGAAGGTGTCTGGTTTGACACAACTTGAGAAGGGTCAGAGGAGTGCCTCACTGCAGCTTGTGCTGCTTTGTGTAAGCAGAACATGCCCTTATCCTCCCTTCAGACTTGGACTACCTCCTGAGAGTAATAACAAGTTACTGTCTATGTTTGTTACTGATTAAAATCCTGCCTTGATGAAGCAAAACATAAACTCTCTTCTAAGGCCTGAGTGCTCACAGGTTATTTTCAAGTGTGGTAGGTATGGAATGAATAAATCTAAATGACGATCTGGAAGAGCAGATTGGGTGTAACTCTGCTGTGTCCTTCCTGACCTACCTGTTCAATCACCTGCAGATGGCACTTGTGCAGGCATAACACCTGCAGGTCTCTCTAAAAGCATCTCTTCAGTGGCTAATTCTCATGTTGGCCTCTCATTTTTCAGTATTACTAAACTGTGCATTGACTTTTAAATATGTGGAGCAGTTCCCCTCTGAGCAGGGAGGCTGGTCTGTCCCTCTGCCATGCCTTCCCCATGGGTGAGGAGCATTGCAGGGCATGAGGCTGTTGCTGGGGTCACTGCTGGAGCCCACTGATACCAGGGCACTCACCATGCACAGGACAAATGGTTTGGCTTTTCAGGACTTTTCAAGACTTTTCAAGAAAACAATTTTTTTTTTCTTGAAATATGTGATTTATGTTTATGTTTGAGCAGTGAATAGGCTTACTATGCAGGGAAATCAGAGGCAACCTTTCCAAAGGTTATTTACCACGTGTCTAAAAAACACAGTTTGTAATTGAGAAACAGAGAACTCTTCTCACACAGTGTTTGTACATGCAGATTAATATATTCTGGGGTTAAAGACAACACTTAGTCCAATGAACTCATCATGTTTGTTTGTTGGTTTTAAAGACCTTACAGCGTGCTTGGGTTTACATTTGGGAAACAGAAGTAGCAATCAGCAGGTCTTGGCTTTTGTGTATCAGATCTTTCCTAAATGGAATGCAAGTACACTTTTGTAGTGATTAGCTTTGTATTGACATTATTTATTATATTCTTTCCAAACCATCACATGAATAAAATAAAAGCGTAGGGGCGAAGCAATTTTTTTTGACCAATATTTCTATAACTTATTACCTGCAGGTCTTAAATCTTCATTTCCTTCTGTTTATTGAGCCATGCAAGTAATTCACTTCATGTCTTATTGATTTTGAGCATTTTCATACTGATTTAAACAATTTTCACTTTTCTTTCCAGATCTCTGCAGTATTCCTACACACGGGTTTTACAAATTGCAAAGTTCCCATGCATCAGAATAATATTTAATTTTCAGCCACGCAGGGACAGCTTGATTAAACCATATTTCTTTTCTACAGAAAATCAAGATTTTCTTGGATCTAAGGCCAGCTGGCAATGTTCATATAAATATGCTGATTTGTGTTTTATGAGTTTTAAAATCTTATTTTATTCTGGTTCTACAATGCTCTACAAAAGCACTGGGTAGAGTCGGTCACATATTTTTTATGAGTATTATGTGGAGCTGAACAGGATTTACACAGCTTTCTTCAGTAGGAACCAACAGAACTTCAAATTTCCGAATCACAGAATGGTGGAGGCTTTCAGGGACTGCTGGAGGTCATCTTTCCCAACCTCCTTGCTGGTTGCCCAGGATCATGTCCACGTGGCTCTTGAATATCCCCAAGGATGGGCAATGGGTTAGAATTCATTAAGATTGCTCTTGCCTGTGGGAGTAATGTGACCCTGGGCTTGCAGTTCCCACCTTCTGCTGGGGTCACCGTGGGCTCCAGGCTCTGCGGTGCCACTGCTGGGGCTGTGTGTCACTGGCTCAGGGCCAGCAGTGGGGCTGGGTATGGCCCCACGTGCAGCACCACGCTAGGGCACAACCCCTGTGACCTCTGCCAAAATACCGTGTGCCCCGGCACCGAGTTCTGACAGAGCTGCCCAGGGGAGGTTCAGCCAGCCCACCCCGCTGCTCTGAGATTGTCCCTGTCATTGCTGCTGTGGGGACAGTGTGAAAGCCTTTGTGTATCTCAAGTGTGATTGCCCACAGAAATCTGTGTGGCCGCTCTGGACTTTGCAGTGTGCTGGGTCTGACTGCTGCCCCTCCAGAGCCACAGCAGAGCTGGGAAAGCGTTCATTGCCAGTACAGGGCTGTATGATCGTGGCCACCCTGCCAAGCCTTTGGTGATTGCTAAGTGCTAAACAGCTGCTGACAGTGGAGAGCTGCCTGCATTCACTGCTATCAGTCCATCCCCTGTGTTTATCACTGGCAACAAGAGCACACAAAGCAAGGGAAGCAGACTGGAAGAACAGTGGATAGGAAGGCAGAGAAACAGGCTTTTCTTTGTACAGTATTTGTAGGAAAAGTTTTAGCAGGCCTGAATACGTGGCATTTGACCACCTCAGAGGTGGTCCTTTTGCAGATGAAGTTGCTCTCCTGAGTCAAGATATCCAATAGTTCTGTGTTGCCAGGAGTGTGAGAATTGATCCTTAGGGAGGAGGAGGGGGGGAAGCAGCCCTTGGGAAGAACTGTGTAACCCATGTCCAGCAGAGTGGTACCAGCTGCCAATGTGATCACTTTGAGGTCGGGAAGAAAAAAGGTGGTTGTCTCTTAGGTTCCTCCAGATTCTTGAAAGTTTAACTGTGAACACGGGAATGTTTTTGCCAGGACAAAAAAGCAAGTGGATATTTAGGAAGACAAAATGAAATAACATCTGGAGTTTGGGGAAAAAACTTATGAATGGTTGGAATCAGCAGCAGGAGAAAAGCTTGTGTGTTAAAACAAGTTAAAGACCTGCTAATGTCAAACACTGTCCAAGGAGGGCATGGGAGAGGTGCTGTTCCCAGACAGCTTGCAACCATTTATTCAAGGCATAATTCCCTGGAATTAATAGCATGAAGAATTTTGTCGGCAAGATGTGCCACTCGCTTGAAAGCAGCGCTAGTGTCTGACCTAAAATAGTGAATATTATACAAATTGAAGAAGTACAGAAGTAACTGGGAGGACAAATATGTTAGCTCTGCGTTTCTACTGTGCTAGGGCATGAAGAAAATGAGTCTTCCTGACGTTCCTACAGCATTTCTTCTCATTTTTTCATAGAATGCTCCACCAAAATAGAGCCAGCTCCAGGTTATATATCATCTTCAAAGTGAGGTTATAGGCAGGTATTGGGAAACTGGAGGCAAAGTAACTGCTCACGTGTGCAGTGGTGGAACCGGAGAGGGAGACTTTTTCTGGCACCTGGTCTCTCTGCATGTGGGGCTCCCTCCTTCCTGTGGGGTTGTGGTACTGTCAGCTGATGCTGGGGAACATCGCCAGGTAAACTGACCAGCGTACTCCCGTGTACTTATTATTCCTGTAGTTCCTGTTTCAGTGGCCTTCGCCTTGCTTAAGTAGTGAGGTAGTTTCAGCTGCCTTCCTTTTGGTTTCCAGTGTAAATCTGGCCGACTGGGCTGTGATAATTCGATTGCATAAACCTGGCTTACAAAGCTTATAAACTCTTTTAAAAAAAGAGTTAAACCCCTTTTTACAGTGCAGGTAAAATTGTAATTAAATCTTTCTGTTTATTAAAATGTACTCATAAAATGGAGCTATATTCACATTTTCCTCAGCAATCCTTCATATGATATTAGCATATATTGGTGTTTCTTTTCATGTCACTGTAAGATGGCTGTATTTTATATAGCAGTGGAATGAAGGGGAAAACATGCAGCAGGTTATTTCCACGGCCATGCTGGTGTCCCTCCCTCCTGTTGTGCACTCTTTGGAAGCAGGTCAGGCTTTCCTGAAACACTATTTTTTGTGAATATCTTTACAATCTGGACAGACTTGCACAGAACTATTAATAGTAATTTGGTCAGCAAGAAAAGAAGAGGTTTTAGGGGTTAAGGTATAGCAGAGGTGGAAAACAAGCAGGTGACAATTCTTCTGATTGTATTTGATGCTCTAAGCACTGTGCAGGGGAAGCAGTGCCTTGCTCTCTGTCTGCTCCCTGCCATCACAGGCAATCAGATGTGCATGAAAACTAATGAACTCTTTTTCAAGTCCTTAATCAGGAGCTAGTGCTGTAATAATTAAATCCTAGTTCCTCGAGGGCTTGTTGAAGTAGTTACTGATTTAAGGACATCTTTGGCTTGAAAGTACATATGTGAGGGAGTATTTGGAAAGCAGTAAGTAGCCCTAACCTTCTCAGAGGCCATGTTTATTTGATTGTAATATAAATAATGCAGCATTTTAAGGTCAGACTCTGGGGAAGGTTGTTCTTCGTGTGTATTCTGGTAAAGGAGAGCTAAGATTAGTGTTTGAAGAGGATACGCCTTTGGAGGGTTTGCTATATTTAGGAGATGGTGTCAAATTCTGGATCAATAACTTATCTGGGAGCTCGCGCACGGATTTAGCGAAGCATGTTCCTGCGGAGATGGGGGACGAGCACTGCCTACAAGTGTTGCTCTCGCAGTGAGGCCTCAGCGTGACAAGATGTTACATAACACATGTGAAAGCTACAGCTCAGTGACTGGGGTGGAAGATAAGATTTCAGGCAAATGCTAAGAGTGAAGAAATCATAGCTCATCAGAAACAGACGAGCTCCTACTGTGCTGGATGTTGTGTTCAATATCTTGATGACGAAGTTCAGTGGCTGATCCTGAAGGCCATGTGCTTTATAATAGAAGTGTAAGTGCTTTAGATTGTTTGCCTATGGTAATTATTTATCCGAGCAGTGACAGAATTTCCCCCAGCCCCATTTAACAGAGGACATTAATGCTTAGGGTGATGTCTTTTTCCTTCACCTTGCAAGTCTGGCAGTGCTGGTTTTGGAGATCTGTGGGAGGCGGCACATTGCCAGCGCCCACCAGAAGGTACAGTTTGCAGGCAGATTACATTAGATGTACTCAGAGACAATCAACTTCCTTTGAAACACTGGGAGTAGTTTTCCATACCTTAAATTAAAGAAGTTCCATCTACGTCAAACTCTTGATTTCCAGGAAAGATGAAGACTGTTCAAGAGGATTATATCAACACCAGATTTTTTTTTTTAACCTAAAGAGTATCTGACTAAATGCAAAAGCCCTAGCAGAAACTGCTGACCTTTTGCATGATTACAGACTCTTCCTTGCTGAAGAACAGTAAATGAATCATCCTGCAGTCAAATATAAACAGGATGCTGCCCTTCCATTGCTGCTTTGTTTACCAACATGTGCTCATCGAACTGCAGTGGTATCATATTAGGTGACAAGAGCAGTTTGTAGCAACACAGGAATCTAGGGTCAGAGCAGTGGGAGTGGGTACTGCTCCCCTTCCCCACCCCCTGACTGCAAGCACAGAGCGAAGCAGCGGAGTTCTCATCCTCTGCTACCAGGTCTGAATAGGCCTGTTTCGAGACTGGTTAGGCTAAGAGTTACTGGTGATGTCTGAACTGTGTGGAGGGCACGATTTGGGACTCCCTTTTGTTCAGGTTTCACCTGGAGCCACAAAACTCAACCAAATCTCAGAGTGAAATGAGAGTCATTGCCCCTCTTTTCTCCTGCCAGGTTTCTTGCCCACATGAAAGTGAAGCAGCAAGATGCCAAAGTAAGTCCTAAAAGTTCAAAGAACATGAAACAGAGTAGCCAAAATAACCCTGCTGCTCTGGTTCACATTCAGGTTGGCTGTGTATTCCTGTATTTTTCCCCATGCTTTTTTTTTCCTGCTCAATATGGGTGAAACCATGGAAATCCAGCTTTGCCCTCTGTTCTCTGTAACAGCACTAGGAAAGCAACCTGATACTGGATTGGAGCAAAACAAGTGACGGCTGAGCCAAGATGGTTCAAGAAGGCCTTGGGCAAATTAATGGAAGTAGATCAAGTACACAAACTCTGATTCAGGAAAGTCTGTAGGTACAATGCCCACAGAAATTATCACTATGGTGCCATTCTTCTTGAACTCATGCTTCTGTTCCTGGCTGCTGGGAAGGCAGAGTGCCTAGCTGGACCTAGTCCAAACATGATATTCTCCTTATGGGTAGATTTGGTGAGTTTTAAATTCATAAAAATGACTTGGGTTTTTTGTGCTTAGTTGACTTTGTGATATTTTTGAAATATATCATGTTTGTGTCTAGCATTATTGGGATTTAGAAGGGGGCACTGATTTTTATATTCTGGGCATCCTGCAACTATATCAAGGTCTGGGCTTCTTAAAGTAGTTTGCTTGGTATGAAAGCCAGGATAATTGCATGGCAAAATGGTGGCACAATATGAAGGCAAGTAAAGAGGAGAGAGACTGGTGAAGTCTATGGAAGAAAATTATTTGCAGATGCTTTAGGGAGTAAAAAGGGTGCAAGGATATGTCAGTATATGTCAGTGTCTGTGAAAGTGAGTTCTCAAACTCAGCTGTAGTAGCTCCTGGCAGTCTCTGTGCCTTTTGCTCCTGGTTTACTGCCTTTTGGACAGAGGTGTATTACCTGACCTCTGTTTTTGTAGGGCAAGATGATTGAAAGAAGTTTGAAATATGGTTGTGGGTCCCAACCCACAGGACAGCCAAAGAGTTCAAAGATTATTAATGGTCTTTGTGAGTCAAAATAGCTCACGTTTGTTTTGGTTTTTTTTTTAAATTGAAATCAGATAATCCTGGAGATAGTGCCTTTAAGATGCTTGCATTTGTGTTGGTTTCTTGCCCTGCTACTTTCCTCCTTGAAGCAAATTTAGCTACAAAAGATAGATACTTTAATTTCCAAATCAAGCATAGAATTGAAAGGGATAGCAGGAACTGGACACAGGAGTCTGAAATAAATCTGAAGCACAGCATTAGGCCAACTCATGTGAGATAGGGACACGTGCTGGTGAGTCCTTCCCTAGTCCTGCCTGGTTGCGTGTCTGTTTGTTTAGTTATGGACTTCAGTTTTGTTGTCACAGCAGGCTCACTGAAAGCTCTCTGGTCTCTAAAGGTATCACAGGGTGGATGTTAACAGCTGAAGACCCTGCTTGTAGAGTTGTCACTTGGTCAGTCGACAGAGAACTTGGGAATAGAGGCACAGAAATGGATCTTTTCTCCACTGCATTTATAAAAATGATCAAATCTCCACAGGAAACTTCAGGTTATCTTTTTTAACTCTGTCATCCTTCCTGGGATGGTGGGAGCAGGGGAACTCTGTATATTTGGGTTTTCTTATTTATGGAGGTGAATTCTAGGAACAACATTGAATTCTTTGTAAAATCTGATCTATGCTGAGGCCTGTTTACTGTCTGAAGGATTACACGAATGAATCTGAAGAGTTTGCACTCAAATTAGGTCTTTTTTTTTCCACATCATTTTTGAAGTTTGCATTTGAACAGGTGTGTGCTGTAGACTCCCGCTAGCAAGAGATGCTCTTGTCGTTTGTGAAAAGGAAAGTAATGTTCCGAAAAAGCTCTTTATGTGACTTAAGATGTTCAGTTGCAAAGAACACTCGGACTATGAAGAGCTAAGGTCAAGTCTCATATGCCCACAAAAGAATAATTTTGTATTTGAAAAGTTTAATGATATGCTATGGGATGCTTCTCAAAGATCAGTGAGTCCTAATTTCTGCAAAAGTGGACCTAGGGAAGGGAAAGTACACCTTATGCAACTACAAAGACAATTCCACTGAGGCTGGGAAAGGACCTTGTTTCTGTTATGTTAATTTGGGAATTCATAGTGTAATTTTTTCCGGACAGGTCCTGCCTTGCACATTCAATGGCTGTGTGTGCCCTGTGATTCCTGTTGTCTGTGGTCCAGGTCTTCTATACCAGAAAACAGGAAAATAGCACTGATTTAAGTCGTGTGTTACAGACGACCATAAGGTTTTGTAATCTGGTGCTGCTAATCATGCACGTTGCAGACACCTTCAAAAACTTATTGTATATTTAGCTTTGCCTTTTCATCATTTTTTCACAAAAATGACAGTTTGCTGAGAAGCAGCAAACCCTTTGCCTATTGCTGTATGCCTCTGCTTTGTGGCAGTGGTTGTTGTGAAGTTACCTGTATTAAATACCGCCCAGGAAAATCCTGGCTTTGCACTGATCCTCCTGTCTGGGAACTTCTGGTGCTGCATGATTAACCATCCTCCTGGATCAGCCAGACATTGCTGTTTGGAAGACAGCCCCTTGTATTTCATACATTCACTGGCCAAAATTATCTCTGCTAGTCTGAGTTTAAGATACAAATGGGGGTGTAATTTCATGGCACTGGCAGAGCACATCTACCAGATCACTGCTATCAGGAAAGGGTTTTACTTCTGGAGCAGTTGCCTGCTGGCTATATGGTCCTCCATGCTCTAGTGCCCCATGAGTTGGCTCAGGTGTCCTTGATCTCTTGGGGAGCTGATGCAGGTCATTAAACTGGGGAAAAAACCCCCCAAACCTATTTGGTTTTTTTCTGAGAAAAGTGAAATTCTGTCTTCCGGTGAGTGTGAGTTGTTGCTTGACCCATCTTTTAAAATGTCTCCCTGGCTTTCAGACAGTCTGTTTACATGCAGTTCCTGCTGAACTTCCTTTTTCTTCAGAAAAGGGTTTGTTGGTACAGCTCTGCAGCTGTTCCAAATGCATTCATGTTAGCATGACCCGTCAGTGTAGCATCTCATAAATCACCGATGTATCTGAAACCAACTGAGCCAGAAGGAAGCATACCAAGTGCACACAAATAGCATGTTGTTTGGAAATAGCATAGTTGATGGAAATAAAATGGTCTTTCGTGTGCATCTTATCCTGACAAAGCTCATCACTTGTTTGTTTTCTGCTGTTTTAAGCTAATGGACTCAAAGTCAGGCTTTTTAATATTATGCAATGAAGTAGTTAAAATTAAACAAAGCAAAGATGGTTGAACTATTTTTTATATGCTTCACTTTTCTAGAGCTCTTTGCAATTTGTGCAGTCAGGGTTATTAGGAAAAGTATGTGGTGGGAAGGTAGAGGACAAAAGGACAGCATATGGTAATTTCTTAAATGTAATGATTGTGCTTGTGAAGAGCTCAGGTGAGAGCTTGCTCTCAGCTGGTGGAACGGATCAGGACTACTTCATATTCGCCCTTTGATTTTCCATAATTTCCGTGTCAGGCGCCTGACTCAGTCTGTTGTTGTGGGGTTCCAGGGGATAATGTGACCTGCCCTGGCCCTGCTCAAGCCTCTCGGTGCCTGTGCCTGACCCTCGTGCTGAGCTCGGCAGGACAGGGAGCAGATGGTGGAGGACGTGCAGGGCTCCGTGCTAGTGATGGCCTCTTTCCTGAACAGAGGGTTGGAGTTCTGCTCTCCTGGAGGCTGGCCCTCCATGGAGGGCAACACTGATCCCCGGGGCCTCAGGCTTCATAGTGAAAATGAAGTACTGGAAAAGTTGTTTTCTAAAAGGTTATCTTGTTTTGCAAATGCCACTTGCACTCACCTCTTGTTTTGCCTGGTTCTGGTACGTACTGGGCTCAAGGTGGAATGTTAATCTTGCTTTAAAGCTTACACCCTGCTGGATCTCTACACTTAAAGGATTTTTTATTGTAATACACTATTTATGCTGATTTAGCTTTTCCATCTTAATGTACAGTATCTAAGCCCTTAAATTCACAATAACTTCTGTCACTATTAGATGTCCCTTAGTTCACACCTGTACACTAGAAATTATTATCAAGCCTAATTTCTGAGTTTCAGATTTTTGGTAGATATATCACGGTCTCAAAATTTCTTTGGACGCTTTTATTTTGCAATTGCTAACTGAGTTCATGGAGCAAAGTACGTCTTTTCCATTTCAGAGATGATGAAATGTTTGGTTCACGTGTGCTGCTTCTAATACCTTTCTAAGGTGGGAAAAAAGGTGTGGGAATGAGCAGCTTCTGTGGATGTTTACCATTGTCCATGTAGTTATCAGCACACAGCGCTTTAATTAAATCAGATAACAACTAATTGCCCAGAGTAGGTATTTTTCTTATCTATCACCCCCAAGGAGTCTTTCTAATGAACACAATAGCAAGATTTGAAGATGCTGGAGCAGCCTTGTCTCCTAGCTAGCAGCAGGGCACCAGCTGTGCTGTGCTGTGTGTGCTGCTGGATTCCAGAGATGGCAGAGCTTCCTTCTAATCCTCACCTTAAACGAGAAGGAAATTTTTACTCTGCTCAGGTAAAATATGTTAGTTTATATTCCTAAAAACCATGAACTAATTGTAAATAGAAGAGCTGACATCAGTTGGCATGACTTCCTGGGTACCTGAGCTTGCTCTGGAGATGGCAAAATGAGTTCTCATCCACAGAAGAGGAGAGTGAGTCAGGCCTTCATCTGTTTCGATGAGATTTTGCTGAAAACATGGGAAGGAACATGAGAGACTAAAGGAGTGGAAAGAAACACAATAAACACATGTAGGAAGGGAAGTAAAATATGGGAAAATGCCCTCTAAGAAGGGGAGTCAGGCTTATGTTGTAGAAAGCCTTCAGCAGCAAAAAATTACATTATTTATTAAGGCTGTTTAATGCTTTCCATTAGAAGACTTTTTATTTCTTTTTAACTAAATTTCTTATTACTTTGACAGACTTTGCCTTCATGCGCTGAAATAATGGGTGTTGTGAGTCTGTCTCAGGTTGACTGGTGTATGTGTTTTTGAAGGGGGTTGATGGAGTGTGTAGAAGGCTTTGCCCATGGCTACCTGAATGTTACAGGCAGAGAATGTTGGATAGGAAGAGGTTTTAGTGGCTGGGGACAGCTCCACTTCTCCAGGTTTCTATTTTTCCATCCCAGCCTCTGTCTCTGCAGACTTCCAGTGACTGATGGTTAGCTTGGCTTGGGAAATAAAAATAATTTGTGATGAGCAGAAAGAACTGAAGCAGTGGCTGTGAAATGGTGTTAAAGATGTAAGTGGGGCAAGAATATGTTGACTGTGGTAGAAGAGGAAAGGTCACAGCTGGCCAAGGTCATGCAGAAAGGTCCAGGATACTCCTGTGGAGCCTGCGAAAAGGCAGAGTGGATGAAGAACACCACAATAAAGTTCAGCGGCAGAGTAATAACATAATTATGTTGTCTGAGTGTGGTTTGAATTGTGGGCAGTAATGTCATCCACAGGGAGAACCAGAAATACTGATTGAGCAAAAATGTTTGTAGGGAAACGGCTGGTTTACAGCATCTTCCAATTGGATAGTTCCAGGTAAAAACTTCAAAAATTGCCCACAATTGTCCCTTTTCTTTTGTCTTTTCATTTAGAGACAAAACTTATATCTGAGTTTTTGGTTTTGTTTTCTCTTTTTAAAGTGCAAATCAATCTGTTACCCTAAACATCTACTTTTTATGAAAAAATTCCTAAAATGAAAAGGGTATAGTTAGAACAAAATATTCTGAAAATATTAAAACAAAACAAATAATAAGGCAATAGTAATTTTCAGAACATCAGCTTTTACTCTGAAATCAGCTGAGAACCAGTTCCAAAGCAGCAGACTTGTCTTGGCTAGGTAAAAACATTTGTGTCCCAACTACACTGTGAATGCAACTCTAATTCTGGTGTTCTCTACCTTTCACACACTGGCTTTTCAGTCTTAATAACAGTTTTCTGCTGCAGTTTAGCATGATCTGGAAGAACACTGTGCAGGCAGAGGTCCAGGGACTGTAGTTCTGAATGTGCTGAAATTGTGGGGCTTGGCTGCCTTCAGCTTTTCACAGCAAATGTCTGCTTATCTCTTTTGTCTGTGAAAGACAGAAACAGAATGGAAACACAGAGCAGAGGTGGAAAACACTGTGGGAGCCTCTGGTCCAGGGCAGATGGCAGATGATAGAGACTTGGCCCTGATGCTTGGCCAACAAGGTCCTCTTGAAAGGGGCAGAAGGACCCGTGGGAATCCCATGGTGCCCTTGCAGCTGGAGCTGAAGAGGCAGGAGACTACTTTCAGAGCTATCTGAGGACTCTGTGGTTGCCAGTGTTCCTTTGCCACAATAATTGGTAGCAAAGCAGTTTCGACTGAGCAGAGGCCAGTAACTGTATGCAGCCCAGCGTTCAACTCGCGTTGGGTATTTTAATGAAATGCTTTCCCAGGCTGCCAAACTATGCCCCTTCACTAATAACATCTAAAGCAATAGGCCTGTGGCTTCTTTTATAAGCCTATGTTTATATTTGTTCTACTGAAAGGACCTAGTTTTGACATATTTAATTAGTGGTAAGAGCCCAGAATAAAAGCTTGCAGGTCTGAAGAATACCTCAGCTCTTCACAAGCAGCTACTAAATATCTGCTCTCAGAAACTTAACGTGGTTGATTCTGGCTCAGGTAATACTTCAGTGAGTGCATGCTTTCATCTGCTGGGCTGTGGTTCCGGGAAGCCCTGACCAGGCATGCAGCTGCTAAATCCCCAGATATATGCGTGATACTTAACTTCCACGCACTCTTTACTTGCCTGAAGTTTCGTATCTCTTGGCCCAACGCTGTATAAGTGCTTGTGTATAAAATGCATGGAAATCACTGCACCTTACTGATAGGCAGTCATCCTTGTAATTGTGTATAGCAGCTGCTTAACCTCATAGAGCAACATTAAATTTCAAATGAGCATGTGAAAGGATGAAAAGTAATAAAACTTTGGGAATAGTTCTAAGGCAGAATATGACAAGTTTGTGTCTTCTGTCATTCTAATTCCTCTGGGAAGTAATTTTTTGTAAAGAAAGGGATTTTGTTTGTTTTGTGTTCTGTGTTAAATGGAACTTATCTAGGCTGAAGCTGCTGAGATGCAATAAATCCAAACCATAAACAATCAACTCACAGTGCTGCTTTTCAAGCTAGGAGAGCATCTCTGAGGAAAATCTGTTGAAATTCATATTTACCCAATCCATCTGGCAGTGCTGGCATGTCTTGTGGTGACTTTTATTGGAGATTGTTGTGAAATGTTTACTTTATTGTTTTTCTCCTTCTTTCCACACATTCCCTCCCAACTCCCACTCCCCCACTGTGACCTCACAACAAAGAGATTAACCAGTCTCTACCACAAGTGCTCTGGAACAAAAAGAAAATATGTGTTTTGCTTTGTGAAGAGAGAAGGTTGGCAGTGATCCCTGGCTCTGATTTTGTGAGTGCAGATGAAAGTAGCTGTTTTCCTTGAATTTTGTATGTATGAAGTTAAAAGAGCTACTTGTGTGAATAAAATTAAACACTTAACCTTGGTTTACAGCATCGAGGCTATGCTATCAGACATTTGGGTGTTTGTTTGCTTTCAACAATTAATTACAAATGATGAAAAACTGCTTTTAAGGTGCCATTAGACAAAACGTCATTAGGATTGGTAATCTATAAAAGGCATTTTGGTCACTGATAATTTCCAGACTGAAACTAATTCTCCAGCATTTTAATGACTCTGCCCCCAGTGTGCATTCTGGCAGTTCCACTAATTCTATTGGGTTGTTCTTGTTTCTTTGTCTTGCTGCCGCTGTTTCTGAAAGAGACTTCCAGGGAGATCACAGGTGATGGCAACGTGAGTAGAGCTCTACTGACGTGCTCTTTAGGTCACAGAGGTAACAGTGCATGGCAAATATATTTAACTTCCAATAATAGAATAATAAGCACAAGGACAAATAACTTGTACTCAGTAGCCTTGCATTTAACAGATACTCTATCATTCTGTTATGTTAAAGATTTCTTTTACAGGCATGCTGGAGGAGACATTGTAAGATAAAAAGCTCTTGTTCCATTGAATTACTACAGAGGAGGGAAAATGCAGACTGCTTCCTGATTGTGTGTAATAAGAATTGAATGCTCTGGACTGTAAATCAGAGAAGATACCATCATAGCATGCAGCTCAGATGAGAGCTCAGATACAGTAGTTTCCTAGATTCCTGCATTCCTTCCTTATCAACCTGTAACACAGTGGCATGAGCAGATGCACAGACACTGCTGAATAGTATCACTTACATGTATGTCTTGCCAACAAGAAGAAAAGAGTGTACAGCTGCTCTGCTATCTTCACCCTGTTAAACACTCCTGTTGCAGAGGGAAGCACTCTTCCTGTTTGGATTGTTTTATTTTTCATTAAAAACAATCTCTAAGTAAGGAACCAAGACTCAGAAGTGACAAAGGTTTTCCTGCACTGGCTAGTGTTCATGTTAATGTAGGTGCTGCAGGGGTATATAATGTTGAGCCACAGGCTCCAGTTCCCTATGCAATGGGCTGGAGAAGGGTGTGCGGGGGGATCCTTTCTGTGTGCTCTCATTCCCACTTCAGCTAAATCATGTGGGCTTCAGCCAGCACATGGACACCTTAGAAGCTTCTAAAACAGAACCATACAAGGAAATCCAAAGGAATTACATCCAACAGAGTGGGGACAAGGGACTCACAGCACAGCGCAAGGCCTTACTAGGAAATATAGCTCAAAAGGAGCCCACTACAATTACTATGTGTCCTGCATTTCAGTAAAACAACTGATGTTTGCTGTGCTCTGTGAGGAAAATAGCAATCAAGTCATTAGAAAAAGAGAAAGGTTTAAGACATTTCAATACTGGCCTTGAAACAGACATTTTCTCGCCAGATGTATAGTCTGGTAGATGCCAAATAACCTGAAGGATGGGCATACCCAGAAATTTGTCATCTCTTCCCCGAGTATAGTGTTTGATTTAATGAGGCATTATCTCTCCCTGCAGACCTTGGTTGGCCAAATTGCTTCCTTATGATTGATGCTACAATGCCCTTCCCGGACAGCCAGCCCCAAATGCCTTTTCTGAGCTGCTTGCCAGGTGCAGTGCCTCTGTCCCTTCGGGGTGTCATCTTTCTGTGGACCTCTACCATTGTCTTCCTCAGTTGTTTCTTTTTCAGACTTAGGACTCTGAAACAATAAAAACCAAACTTTTTGTTTCTTAGTGGGAAACAATCCACACCTTTGAACATCTTGGTGTCCCTTCTCTGAACCCTTCCCAATTCTATTATGTGCTGCTGAAGATGAGAGTAATGGAATTACACAGAGTATTCAGTTTATGGATAAACCCTGGATTTATACAGGGACATAATGATCTTGATTTTGGTCTCTGTTCTTTTCCAAGAATTCTTGTTATTCAGTTTGCTCTTTCAACTTCTACTGAGCACTAGATTGATGTATTTATGTAACTATTTATCATAATCTCAAAATTTTGCTCGAGTGGTAATGGTCAGCTTGGAAAACATCATCTTACATCTGAAATTAAGATATTTTGTTTTTTTCCCTTAAGACTGACTTTATTATTGTCGCGGTGCCTGTTCCCTG
>VXBT01008780.1:122940-163738 GCA_013400235.1 Oriolus oriolus | reverse complement strand
GGGGGCTCTTGAATCCAGGGGAGACTAGGGGAACGAGGGCGAAGGGAATCGGAGGGATGTTCAGAGAAGATGGGAAAAGGAGGTGATGGAATTTAGGAAAGATTGAAGTGAAGAAATTGTGGGGAAATCCAGGGAAAGGATGCTGTGCAAAGGGAGAGGAGAAGGAGGAGGTTTAGGGAAGACCAGGGAAAGGGAATGTGGAGAAGGGAGTTGTATGAGATCCAGAGAGGATAACCAACACACGGAGGGGCAGCACTGGTGAAAAAGGGTCTGGTTGCTCTAGGGCAGATGAGTCAGACCAAGGGACGTTGGAGGAAAGAGCTGTGGGAGATCCAGGCAAGATGGGAGAATGGAGACATGTGGGAAGGAGATAGGTGGGAGAGTAGGAAGGGGGTCAGGGGTAAGGGGACACCCAGGGTGATGGATCAGGTCAAAGGAGATGGAAATAGGAGTTCTGCAGGATTCGGGGAGCATGATGGGGGCTGAGGGGAAAGGAGATGTTGGGATACAATGGGATAAGGGTGAGATATGCGGTCATCCAGGGAGGGGGGGTTGGAGAGGGTGTCCCTGACTTTGGCGGTAGACAGGGATTACATGAGAAGTGTGGGAAAAGAGGGTGTGATGAGCAGGAGTGTGAACCGGGCCACTTTGCTGTTGTGTGGAGGGTAGGACTGCTTCAGCTGAAGATTTTTCCAGTTAAGCACTCCCGGGGACTCCGGTCCCACATTTCCACACCGTGCATTGGAAATGGCACCAGAGAACAGGACTGGGACATTCCCGCTGATCTTGGTGAGCTCAGACCCCCAGAAGATGTCCCATGGGACAAGGTGTCACGCTGTCAGCCCTGAGCTGTTTCTGCTCCACTCGTGACTTGTTTTGTGAGAGTGGCCCAGAAGTTGTTCCCTTCTGGCTCAGGTTCCCTGTTAGTACAACAGATCCACAGGAGTTCCAGCAGCAACTCTGCGTCTGAAAGATGGGCAAAATGATGGAGACGAGAGATGAATTTTACATGGGGGTCCATTTCTTTCTGTCTTGGAGACATTGGCTGTGTCCTTTCACCTCGTGGGACCTCACTGCCCTCCTCTACAGCAGGGCAGGGCTTTGCCTCCTGCTGGGGCCACTGGCAGGATCTGTGCCCAGGAATCCCCACCAGTAACTGCAGGTTTGGCTGGTGGTTATTTCTCTGTTTCCACAATGTGCTCAGTGCAAGCATGTTCCTGCACTTCGGAGGTTCAGTGGGTTGCTTTTCTTGGTGTGAGGTCAGAAGTGGGACTCAGCGGCTCCATGTGCTGGAGGTACGGGCTGCACGGTCCTGCCCGGAGCACCTTGGGCTGTGGAGCTGTGTGTCTGCTGCCACGCTGAGACACCTGCAGTGATCTCAGCCGTGTCAGCTGGAGGCTGAGCTGGAGCCAGCAGAGTGCTGTGCCTGCTACCTCCCAAGGAGTGCAGGACAGGGCTAGAGAGGATGTGCAGGATGTTTGTGCTTCTGCCTGCAAAACAGAACATGTTTTATTGAAACCATCCTTGTCGTGGTTCAAGACCTGTTCTGCTTTGCGTTCCTGGTGCTGCTCAGCTCATCTGACAAGTGGAACTCACGTTCTGCTGCAGCCAGCAAGAGAATGGCCTGTGGCCAGATGAGGGATTTTCATCCAGGCAAGGGAGGGGTTGTTTTCTGTTTGAATTTTTATAGCAGAATAAGGCGTGTGGTTGCTCTAGAGCATTTTTACAGCGGAAAAGGAACCACCCCCCTCCTGCAGGGACAGCTCTTCTTTAGCTGGGATGAAGCATTGTGATTTTAGCACAGGATTTATAGTACCTGCAGTGGCCGCAAATTTCTGTCTCTGTAGCTGACAGTTCTCTGAGCAAGTTCCCACCTTAACAGTCTCCTGTCAGTTCTTCTCTGTTTCAGCCTGAAGTGGGGTTGTGTGAAGTGAGAGTTTCCTGCCCTTCAAGCAGCCTGTTGTGCAGTGACTGTGGTCTCTGGGAACTCATGACTATCACACTAAGTGGCGCCTTTGAGTCAGAGATGTGTGAATGTCACAGTCCCAGCTCTAAACTGTGATCCCATGGTATCGGCGTTGTGTCAGCTTGTGGGAGTTGAGCTCAGGTCTCCAAGGTCCTTGGCAGCATGTTGGCTGTTGGAGTGTCGTTTTCAGAGATGAGGGTGCCCATTGCTGCTCATAGGGTACTCTTTGATCTTTTCCAAGTCCTCCTAGATTGATAGTTTCCAGGTTTCACCTTGGAATGTGGCAACTACATTATCCTGGGTGCACTTTTACAATGCATGTTGTAGCATAAGGTGACCAGGTTTATTTTACAGGTTTCTGGGTAACCATTAGCTCGTGGACTCAGCGTTGCTGTTCCTGTGTGGAGCCTGTTCCAGACAGTGTGATTTGTGGACTGACACATGCCAGAGCAGAGATGAATGACTGCAGGTCTTTTCTCTAAGGAATGTCTTACTCCTCAGGCACTGTGGCTCTTAGTGATTTACTAAATAAAGAAACAGAGGGGACAAATAATTCTCCCCGCTGTCCTGCTCCATCCCAGACTGTTAATGGCACAGAGGAGAGGGGACAGATCAGTGTCTGTATGGCTTGAGAGGACTTGGCATTGGCCTGTTTCCACCCTGCTTGGCACTATGTGCTGTACTTGTTTCTTTTAATAGACTGGCATCTGATGTGCCTCCTTTATGGCTCTGATGTGCTGTCTGAAAGCAATGTTTAAACACAGCAGGTAGAAAAGTGGGTCCTGGGACAGGATTTGTCCTCTTAACTGCTAGGGAAAGTTCAACCCGTGGTCTCAGGCCAGTCAGGGCACAGATGCTAAAGTGCATTTCCATCAGTGTGTGGTACACAGCACCTGTATTGGTGTTTCCCAACATTTCTGGAGTGAGGCTGGCTCCTGTCCCTTTTGTCCTCACCGAGTCCTCTTTTCCTCAGCACCGCAGATGCTGGCAGGTCATTGCCGGCTGTCACAGATTCTGCTTTACTGCTGCCTCCTTCTCTTCCAGCAGTGCCATGGGGCCTGTGTGGACAAGGTGATGTTTCAGCTGGGGCCTCCCTTAGAGCTCACGAACCACATCCCAGTGTGTCAATCTTGCTGCTCTCCAGTCATGAACTCTATTTCTTTACAAACCCTGAAACAACAGCAGAAACACCAAATGTGTGCATGTGCCCATCCAGGGCTGTTGTAGAAAACTAGGTTGTATGGCAGATGCCCTCTGGGCCACCTTGAGGGGAAGGTGAAGTATCTTCCAGTGTTCTTGCTCAGCCTGTCCCTAGAAGGAAACTTTTCCATACTTGTTGTTTGGCAGGCCACTGGGATCATTTCCCACACTGGATGTCATGGACATGTGCACTTGTATTGGACACGCACAGCTGAGATTCAGTGCTCACCAAATGTTATTTTACAGCTGCTTTACTGCCTATGTCAAGAGTCAACGATTATAGTTTTCCTGTAGTTCTCTCTGGGAATCAATGAATGAACCAGCAGTTCCCCTTTCCTTTGGTCACCTTTTGCACAGGAAGCCAGTCAGCTCCTGGTGTGCTGGGGGAGGGACTTTGAGAGCCACAGCTAGGACAGCAGTCCCAGGCTACAGTAAGGAGATGTGCACTGCCTGTGCTTTGTGGGGTTCTGTTGTGGGGAAACTAAACTGGGAGGCTTGTTGGAATGTCCCAACCCCAATATGAGCTTGGCTGGATGCTGCATACTCAGTGCCTGTTACCTGTAAAATGTATTTTACTTGCTTCTTTCCTTGCTGTGAGGATATGCGGCTGTCAGAGTTTGCAAACGCCCTTCAGGCCATATGAGAAAGAGGGCACTGAGCAGGAGGGGCTGGATGTCAAGGATTTTTTCCTTGTCAAGGTAACAGGATTTTTTGTGTGATTCTTACTATCTCCTTGGTTTTCTTCATGATTTTTCAGGAAGAAGTTGGTTCAAGTCTCTGGTGTTTTGCTCTCTCAAGGCGTTGCATGAGATGCTTCTATTCCCCATGCTTCCCTTCTCCTGTCAATTTCTGTGGTTACTGGAAACAAGTGAGATTTCCTTACCTTGAGTGAGAGGCTTTCTGTGGCATAGCAGGAGATGGGACATTTTCTCTGTGAGCTCCGGAATGTCCTGGGGCTTTTTTCAGGGAGGTTCCTTTGGTTGTAGTGAGCTTGTGAAGAGAGATTGGCCTTGCTGGGAAGATACTGGCATAGGAAACTGTTGGTTACTTTGCAGTAATATCTTTAGTTTTCAAGGAAGTGGTGGTTGTTTCAGCCTCCCAGAACACAGGCTTGCAGGCTTTGGTTTGGGAGTGCCCTGTGCTCCATTTGTCCACCATCAGTGCAGAAGTAGCAGGCTCAGTCACTGTGTGGTGCTATGAGTGTGATGGGGAAGTTCCAGATCTGCAGGTGACGGAGATTTCGGGAGGGGGAGCAGACTGGCTGCAGCACCTCACTGCTCTGCTTGGCGGGAGTTTGCTCTGGTCCTGCCTTCTGTGTTGGCAGCGCATTGCAGTTGTCTTCAGCTCCTTGCTCCAGCAGCTCTTGGGTGCGGCAGGCTCAGCAGCTGCAGTGGGACAGGTATTGGAGCAAACAAGGGATCACAATGGGTGGGGTAGACGTGAAGCTGAGGGGGAGGACAAGGACCACTGGGGTTTGGTAGCTGAAGGCTTGGGAGATGTACTGCTTAAAGAAGAGCTGGGGAAAGTTAGCTTCAGGAGGGAGTTGGGTGACCTCAGATACAGGCGGAGCAATGGCAGAGGCTGGAGGTGACCTCTTGTGTAGGAAGGGTTGATGGTTGATTGTGCTTTATCGAGCTGTCCCTGAGCTATTGATGAGGTTCAGCACTAATGGTGCTGAAAGTCCCTGGGTTTATTTCACTGCAGCATTCAGCATTGTGGTGTGATTTGTTCACAGCTACAAACCTTTGAGTGCTTGAGATTTACACACGGTGTGGGATTCTTCCTCCAGGAGGAGAGTTTTGGGCAATGATTCACCAAAGTACTTTTTTGCATGGCTCAGAGGTTTAGAGGTCGCTCGCTCTGTCTTTTGGCTGGCTTTCAGGGGAGAAAACCTTGGAACAAACTACCTCTGTTAGGCTGGGTTTGAATATCTGTTATCTGTCACTGAGAGAACTTTAAGGGGTTTAACCAATGAATCCCTGTAGCAAAGATGGGGAAGTTTTGGCAAATGAGAGACTTGTGTTGCCTTCTTTCTTAGGCAGGTTGGTAAGGAAACAGGAATTGGTGGAGGTTTGATTCTTACACCATTAAAACTTACCTCATCAAAACGGTAGTTATTAGAATTCAATCCATTTTTTAAATTATAGAGTTTAAGACATTTAAATTAATCTGAGTGTAGGTATAGCAGGTTTAATTGCTGAGGTTGCTAACGTGTCCAGAGACATTTCTGATTTTGAGACTGTAGAAATAATTGACATATTTGGTCAGACAGGCAGCGGTAAGTGGTGATTAAACCACTGTTCTGCAGCAAAACATCTATAATGTGTGTAACTCTGCTTTTTTCTGCTTTCCATAACCTTCTTCAAATAGAGTGCAAAAAAGAGATCAGTGACTGTGGTGTAGTGGTACAGGACAGTGTGATTCTTTGCAGATACCTCCAATCTGCAGTGATCCCAGGTGACCTGCTGTCCTGAAACTCTTGGTTCTGTGTTCTCATGCAGGGCAGTGGTTGAGGCCGTGCACCGGCTGGATCTCATCCTTGGCAATAAGGCAGCTTATCAGGACGTGTTCAAGCCAGAGAACATCAGCTTGAGGAACAAGTAAGTTGGGCAGCGTGCTTGTGTTTTGTGTTTGGCTGGGGAAAATCTCTGTGAAGCAAGATGTGGAGCTGTTGAATCTGCAGTTTTAATGTTTATTTGGTTTGTAGTGTGCCTGTTGACCTGGGATCCTTCCAGGTTTTGGAAGCAGAGGCTGGATTTCAGACCTGTATTTGAGCAGCACAGTCCATGGCTGGAGGCTTTCCTGGGTGTCACTGATACAAATAAATTGTCTTTGTGTTGGCCAATTCCTTCCTTGTAATAAAAACTGTGGGGCAGAAGTTTCTTACACGTGTGTAAAGTCTCTTATCAGTTTTAGGGGTTGCTGAGCAAGGAGAATTATTCTTACTCATTTTTTTAAGCTGTCGAGCCAATTCTTGTCATTACTGCACTTCAGGAAGACACTGATGGCCAGCTGAATCCAGAGGGCACTGGTTTAAGTATACGGCTTTTCCGGGGGCTCTTGTGTGGGAGTCATCCAGGCTGTACCATCACCAGGTGGCCTGGCCGAGCCATTGTAATGGATTTGGATTTTCTTCTTCTGTGCTTCTGTAGTGGCAGCTGTGTTTGAGGCTGCAGCAGCTCACTGAGAATGCTCTGCTCTCTGTCCCAGGCTGCGGGAGCTGTGCGTGAAGCTGATGTTCCTGCATCCAGTGGATTATGGAAGAAAAGCAGAAGAATTGCTCTGGAGAAAGGTTTACTATGAAGTTATTCAGCTCATTAAAACAAATAAAAAGGCAGGTATCTATGACTCTGGCATGAGAAGATCTCTCGCTGTGCAGTGGATGAGGTGAAGTTTACAGCTTCATTTGCTTGGAGAAACTGTGGTCTGAGCCCAGGGTGGGAAGCTGGGCACTCTCAAATTCCTATGGGGCTGCCCTGTGCCTTTGTCTGGCAGTGGGCAGGTAAGCACTGACATGCTGTTGAGAGACCTGCCATTTCAGAAGGCATTTCAGCAGAACTTGCTTATTTTTTGTGTTCCCCTCTTCATAAGACAGATCTCTCCAGGTAGAGCGATGGTTTTAAGAGGCTTTGTCAGTGCTGATTGTTTTTACAAGAGTTGATCACGGGAAGATCCTCAGTGCTCTCTGGTGCCTTGAGCTCTGCTGGCTTTCCGAGGGTCTGGGTGCATTTAAGGTGCTCTAACCAGATACTTTGATTTTATTTATTTGTTTTTGCAAGTATTTCTCCCTGATGTTGACCCTTAGTAAATACCACTAGAGGGAACACTGTTGAGCAGGAGGAGATACAGAGCTGTGCTAAACCAGTTACAGTTGAGCTACCACTGTCTTGCTTCACACTCAGTACAGCTTGCCAGCTGTACCAGCCTAAACTGCACCCCGGACTGCGTTAACGTGCTCTTTTTCCTTCTCCCAGCACATCCACAGCCGCAGCACCCTGGAGTGCGCATACCGGACTCACCTGGTGGCTGGCATAGGATTTTACCAGCACCTCTTGCTCTACATCCAGTCTCATTATCAGCTGGAGTTGCAGTGCTGCATCGACTGGACACATGTGACGGACCCTCTCATAGGTTTGTGCTCAAGGTGTTTGGCTCGTGGGCAGGGCTGAATCCCACACCGGTGACATCCCCTTGCACTAATCCATCTTTGTTTCAGCATTCAAGGGAATTTTTTTTTCCATGGTTAGTAATGTCTCTGTTTAGAGACTGTCCTGCTCTCTTTTTCATGGCAATTTTTTTTTTTAATATAATACTAAATTAGGGAAGAAAGAAGGATTTCTAACAGGAAGAAAACAGTGTGGAAAGTTCTTTAGTAAAATTGTCTGGTGATGACAGATTTTTATGGAAAATTGAAGAGCACTGCTGGCTGTATAGAATGTTTTTAAAAGCTTAGTTAAAGCAGACAAACAGGGGAATAGGTTCTTGAAATCAACAGATTTCTCTCATCCTATTCACTAGATATAAGACACTGTTCCTCTTCTTGGTGCCTCTTCTGTCTGTGCTCTCTTCACTGTGTGGCTTTGAAATGGCTATTGAATCTTGGACTGAGAACACAGGAAGGCCGTGTAGCTCATGTTAGCTGGCCCATGTGACTTCTGCGTGCCCTTAGGTGCAGGGAAATCTGAGGTATTGTGCCTGTTAGGGGAGGAAGAATAAGAGTATGTACAGTCCTGAAACAGCTCAAGACTGCCTGTGCATTCACGTGCTTGATTATCTTTTAATGATCTGTTCTCGTTTGCCTTGGGTTGTACTCAGTGGCCTCAGGATACATGTTTCTGTTGTGGAGGGTGTCCAGGTGAGAAATGAAGCCTCTGTTTTGTGAACTGTATTAGCAAGGGTTTAACTGATGTGCTTAAAGCTGGCAGGGGGCAGGATGGCAGCACTTGGCTAAGGGAAGTTAGTGTGTCTCTAGCAAAAGAAGGTTTTACTTGCTGGGATCCTACTCTTAGTTCTGGGTATCACTCTTGGCTTCGAAGTGTTGGTTTAAAAGGCAGATGTTCTTGGCAACTGTTGCTTTCGGAAATGTATCTCAGTGCTGCAGAATTAATAAATCCTCAATATGCACATTCCAGGTGGGTTTATACCCTGAGGGATGATTGCATATGAAAGGCTCCCCTCATTCAGGTTTCTTGATGTGTTTGGGCTCTTCAATTAAAAGGATGCTGCAGGTGAGCACGTAAGTGGAGAGCAGAGATGTAACTTTTGCCTATCCAGAAAAGATGGATCTGAAAGGATCCCATATAAACCACAGACTGGGGTGGGTACAGCTTGATGGTTATATGAATAGGAGCAAGAGGAGTCAGAGCAAAAAAAGAGAGGGTGAGTCCAGCGGTGTATGTGGACACAGATTTAAGGCTGTGTATTTGTACAAGGTGACTTGTACAACGCCTCTTGGTAAGTGGGAACAGCTCCTTACTGGTCACTGCAGCCTCCAGATTTCATGTCCACCCTTTTAGCCTCAGCCAGGAGGGAAGCAGAGTGTCGACTGGGTCGGTCTTCAGAATCTTCTTTGGGATTCCTGCTTGAGGGAACTTTCTCCTCCAGAAGGTGTGAGTCCTTGGCAGCAGGAAGACTAAAGCCAGCCTGAATGCGTGACGCTGGTGGCCCAGCGGCAGCAGACGCTCTCCGGAGGGGAAATGCAGGCGCAGCAGCCTTTGCTTCCTGATCTCTGGCTGAACTGTGGCCCTGCTGGCTGAGAGGGAGGTGGGATGTGCTCTTCACAGGAACTGAGTCATGTTTGATGACTTTAGTTACTTCAGATCAGCTGGCTGCAGCCTTCCTCTGTTGCTTTTGACACTTTCCACTGCCTGAACTGCTCTTTTTTTATAAGTTTAGTATAGAATAGACAAGATTATTTCAGTTGGAAGGGGCCTATGATTGTCCAGTCCAACAGTTGCCTGAGCAACTCAGGGCTGACCAGGAGTTAAAACATGTTGTCAAGAACATTGTTCAAATGCCTCTTAAACACTGGCAGACCTGGGGCATTGACCAGCTCTCTAGGAAACCCATTCCAGGGTGTGACCACTCTCTTCCTCATGTCCAATATAAGCCTCCTTTGATGCATCTTTGAACCATTTCCATGTGCCCTATCACTGGATGCCAAGGAGAAACGACTGGCACCTTCCCCTCCTCAGGAAGCTGCAGAGAGCAATGAGGTATCCCCCAGCCTCCTCTTCTCCAACTTAGACAAGCCTGAAGTCTGTGGCCTCTCTTCCCAGGCTGTGCCTTCCAGCCCTGTCACCGGCTGGGTTGCCCTTCTGAACCCACTGCAAAGGCACTGTTGTCCAGAGGCAGTTCTCCGTAACTCACTCTAGCTGTCCTGCCTACAGCACAGATTTCTGTCCTAGTTTTGCTTGTTTAACTTCTCTTCCCTTTTTGGTTGGTCAGTCCTCAGTCTACATCTTGGTCCTGAGACAATGAGTTTGTTTCCATCTTCAGTGCTGGAGAGAGCCTGTCCCCATTGTGTGCTGCTGCCCAGTGCCAGTGCTCAGAGTTTGTTCTGGCTTCCAGGGATGTGTGCCTGTCCAAAGGCCTCATTAGCCATGCTAATGGAATCAGCATTATTACTTGTGTTCAGTGCTGTGTTAATGTGATCACATGATCACATAGACAGGAATTGGCCTTTGTCCTCTCATCTGAGGGCAGATGGAGCCAGGTCTGTGTGGCAGACCTTGTAGACAAGGTGACAGTCATTTATTTCAGTGACTGCTGGTGGTGTGGTGACACGCACTGCCCCCATCACCAGGGAATCCAAGGGGACTGGGTGAACAGCAGAGGCTGTAAGTATTTTTCTGCATTTATTTTCCACATTTTGACAAGAGTGACCCAGTGCTGCTCTACAAGATGGCACAGCTGGCAGTGGGGTCTGACCGTGTGGGATTTGATTTGAGTGTCTTGGGCAGAGGCATGGGCGGCTTCTATGTCTTCCCAGCGGCCTCTACCCAATGCTCTTAAGTGATTCTGTGTTTGCTCGTAGGCTGCAAGAAACCCGTATCTGCGTCAGAGAAGGAGATGGAGTGGGCACAGATGGCGTGTCACCGATGTCTGGTTTATCTGGGAGATCTAGGTAAGGACAGCATTGCCTCTCAGGGCAGCCTTTAAAATGGGAAAAAGATGCTGCCTGTACCATGTGAGGCTGCTGCTGTTGGGCACCTGCCAAGGTTACTTGCAGATTCTGTTTCCCTCTGACATCTTTGCCACAGACTGCGATAAGCTAAAATCCTCCTGGCTGAATTGCTACAAGTTGCAGGAGCTTTGTATTTGGGCAGGCATATGAGGAGTTTGCTGCTGATAAGCAGCTGTAGCCACGGCTGTGAAAGAGTGGAAGCCTTTGCTTTTATTTATGTCATTTCGACAGTGTGAAGGATCAAAGATAGTTGCGTTCAGATTGCATAGTTGTGACTTGCCTTACAAAGCCACTGCCATCAGCACCAGTGGGACTGAAAATCAGATTTAGGCAATATTGTGCATCAGTCCAGAGTTTTGCCACTGCAAAGCCCCAGGTTCTTTGTCGTTGTGCTTGGCTGTGTGTCATCCTTTTTATAGCAGGCGTGACTGTCCCACAGTCACGACCTCCTGAAGTGTGTGGAAAGTGTGTCAGCTTCTTGACTGTGAACATGTGGGAGTAAAGGCAGGGAGAAGACATAACTGTGTGGAAAGCAGCTCTTGGAAGTGTGGTGCAGGTACATGTGTCTGACGCTGCAGCCTCCAAGCTGGTGAAAGCTGTTTGGTGTTAGTGTTGCATATGAATCAGCTTAAAAATGGCATTGTAAATAAATGTCTTGTGGGGGTAGTAGGAATGACTTACGTGAGTGGTGGGAGAGAAATGTGCTCACCTTCTTACAGTGCTGTCACCTAAGGCTTCCAAAATGCCTACATTTGTCAAAAAAAAAAAGAGAGAAAATAAATGAATAAAGTCCAGTCTAGCCACAGTCAGGTACTTTATTAAGTCAGCTGACTTGATTTAGATTTCACAACCTGCTGTACTAGAATATAATCTGAGGTACAGGAAAATGGAGCACAACGCTGAGTTACTTCAAGGACAGATGAATCAGCACTTAACACGTGGAGCAGAAGAACATCTTCCTTTTGTTCATGTGATGCTGCAAGTGTGGCAGGCTCTCCCCTTGACTGGAAGGGGCAGGAGCTGTGGTGTGTGATGTGAGCAGGTGAAAGAAAAGTGTTTCATACAAGCCTGGCAAGCCCTGTGTGTTGCAGTGTTTACTAAGAGCAGTTCTTTGGTGGATTTATTGACTTGGCCAGTATTTCAAGTTTTGTGGTATTTTTAATCTGTAGGGAAGCTGTTGCTCTGCAGCAGACGCTGCCTTTGGGTTTCTGATGCATGGTGTGTGGTTTCCTTTCAGCTCGCTATCAGAACGAGCTGGCAGGTGTGGACACGGAGCTGCTGGCTGAGCGATTTTACTATCAAGCCCTTTCTGTTGCACCACAAATTGGTGAGTGACTTACCATGAATTTATAGTTGTTAAAATCATGTTGCTGCAATGTAAAAACAATGTAATACTACACTGGTTAGGTTTATATCCTGCAGCTGAGACTGGTTTTATCCTCTGGTTAAAGTTGCTTCCTTTGAGAACTTCTCCTGCTGGCAAGCCAAACAGAGGAGTTAAAGCCAGGGTGCTCTTGGCCAGTGACCTCACCATACTCATCTGAGAACCTCTGAGAAGCTCAGACTTCTCTGACTGTGGTGATATTGTACCTGTGGGCTAAGGGCAGATCCAGCTCTTCACTGCCAGGAGCAGAGCATTATTGGTCACCTTCCCCTTTTACCCCTGGAAAAAAATCTCACATGCTGCTTTCTCCTTCAGAAGTGCCTCCTCCTGGGAGCACATGGGTGCCGGAGTAGAGGGCCTGTCATACCTCAGAGTATGCAATTCCAGCCATGTGTTCTCTACACACTGTCTTTGCAGAGTTCTCACTGAACTGTTTGAGAGGCTGTTCCCAAATAAAAGTGGCAAAAGTTTCTGCACCACAGGAGCTGGAACAGAGCTCTCAGATGCTGATGATGTGTATGTCAAGGAATATGGAGTCAAGGCCACAGCACTGTTAATACAGAGGAGGAGGTGTTGTTTGCTCTTGTCTCTTACATAGATAACTGGCACAAGGTGGGGAGGATCTAAAAGCTCTGTAAAACGGAAAACAAGCCCTGGATGGTGGAAGGATTGAGTAGTCCAGACCTTTGTACTGCAGCTTTACTACTCTTTGTGTCTCCTGGCTTCCCTCCTGTGTGGAAATGTAGTGAAAGGGAAAGGATATTCTTTCTAGCCACGGCCATTGGAGAATTCCAAGTGAATTCCATTGTCCCTCTCCTTCCTGACAGGAATGCCCTTCAACCAACTGGGGACGTTGGCAGGGAGCAAATACTACAATGTGGAAGCGACCTACTGCTACTTACGCTGGTGAGTTTCTGTGGATCTGGGTGTCCTGGGCAGGGAAGCCATGCACTGCTGCTGTGGGTGCCAGATCCTCTTCTCCTTGCTTTGAACTTGGCACTGTTTTCAGCAAATGAATTTTAGAGGAAGGGAAAGAGAGGAGTTTGGTTCGCCCTTGAGCAGGGCTGGTGGTAATGAGAGCAAGCCTCAGTCAAACCAAACCATTGTACTGGTTACTAATGACCTGCGCAGGGCTGCACCTGGATAGCTTTGCCCAAGCCCCTTGTGTGAGCTGGAGAGCCAGGCTGGAAGTGGAGTGGAGTGGAGGTGCTGAGGGAGGCACCCTGTGGCATGAGCTGGGTGGAATTCCTGGCTTGAAGGCACTGATTTGAGAAGACGTGTAAGCAGGGCAAGTGGAAGCTGTGAAGCAGCTGAAGTGTGGTTTGCAGCCGTCGGTGGGAGTTAAGTTGCCCAGCATATTCAGACAGCGGCACTGGGTACCTGTCCTCATGCCTGAATAACTTGCTAGTGAGTTAAAGCCGTAAAATGTGAGTGGCCTTGTGGCAAAGTAACTTTCACTGTGTCCTGTTTTGGTGCTTTAGCATCCAGTCTGAAGTGTCCTTCGAAGGTGCCTATGGGAACCTGAAGCGGCTATATGACAAAGCAGCCAAGATGTATCATCAGCTGAAGAAATGTGAAACCAGAAAGTTGTCTCCAAGCAAGAAACGGTGAGAAGGGAAAGAAAAGGAGAGGTGCAGGCTGAGAGTTTGCAGTGCCACTAATGTATCCTCTGGGTTGAGAGTAGTGTCTTTGTGGGAAGTGGAGCTGGTAGATGGACCATTCAGCATGGTGACTGTTCCCAGAATTTTGAGAGCCCCACTCTAGATCTCATTCTTTCTCTCTTGGGTCATAATTTTAGGAGAAAAGCTAAATGCTGGCCAGGTGTAGAGTTTGCATTGAGAGATTTTCTCACTCTCCCCTGGAGTCGGGGACTGTTCATGAGGGTTGGGGCATATTGATGAAAGTTGGCAGTGTATAAACTGTCTTCTTTCTCTCCAGTTTCATCAGAATGGACTTTTCAGTTGAGACCTGATTTACCTGTTAATAGAGCTCTGTCAGCCCAGCCCATCTCTGTGATGGGGCACCTGCTTTACAGTGTTTTCTCCTCCATCTTTTTAGAGGAAAAGACATTAAGAGGTTGCTGGTGAGCTTCATGTACCTGCAGAGTCTTTTGCAGCCAAAGAGCAGGTAAGGTTATGGTAGATTGTATCTTCTATTGATAACTCACAGTAGCAGGCACTTGGAATTGGAAGAGATGGTTTCCTGTAGGGTAACAGTGCTTGTGCTGAGGCTTTCTGCCAAAAGGCCCAAGACTTTGGACTATCCGTGCATGAAACATGAAGAAGATTGTGTTTGCAGGGGAGGCTGAAACACCAAAGGGTTAAATACTTTGTGACTTGTCTAAATCAAGCCAGCCTGAGTGAGTGTTGAGCTCCTGAGCCTTGCAGCTGTCTCTGTGCTGTACTGTGCCTTTGGTGTTTGCTTACCCCATGCAGTCATCAGATGCCTTTTCCAGGCAAGCCCTGTATTCAGGCTGATGGGACAGCAAAGAGTTGCCGTCCACACGTGTGGGGCTGTTCACTGCACTTGGAAGTCTGTAACCAAACACTTTGTTCACAGAAACACCAAAATCTGGTTGTGTTAGAATAAATGGGAAACTTTGTGCGCTCTGTGATTTTGGACTTTTGGATTTTTTTAAATTGGATTTTCTCTGTCTCTGTTGGGAGATTTTCAGGTGATTTTAAATAAACCTCTTACTGTTTGAAACACAACAGGTGTTTTGAAAGGCTTAGATACAGGCTGCAGTTAAATTCATTGTGGAATGGTATAGGTTGGAAGGGACCTTCAGGGGGTCCAGTACTTCCCCAAAGTAGTGTTTACTGTGAAGGTAGATGCAGATGTGAAGTCAGATGAGCTTGCTCAGAGCTTTGTCACACTGAGTTTTGACTGGATCCAAGGACAGAAATCCTACACCTTTCTGGTCCCCTTTCCAGTGTTTGACCACCTTCACCACAGAATTTTTTTCTCCTTGCATCTAGTCTCATTTTTCTTTTCTGTAGTGTGTACCCATAATTTCTCTTCCTTTTGCTGTGCACCACTAAGGAGAGTCTTACTTGGTCCTGTGTAATCACCTGTTTGGCATCTGGAAACAGAAGACACCCCCCATGCCTTCTGTCCTTCAGGCTGAACAAACTCAATTCTCTTTGCCTCTTCTCATACATCATGTTCTCTGTTCCTCTGCTGGGCTAAGTTTGTCAGTGTGTTTTTGTTTGGTGGGTTTTTTTTTTGTCCTGGGGACCCCAAGACTGTATACAGTGCTCCAGATGCCACCTTGTGAGTTCTGAATGGAGAGGGAGAACACATCCTCAACCTGCTGGCTCTGCCCTTGCTCATGCAGCCCAGTATGGGATTGGCTTTCCAATCCTGCCTTATACTGAGGTGGAACTACAAGGCTCCTCTAATATCCTCTTTCTAATATCCACTCAACAAGTATTTAGCATATAAGAAATTTGGGAATTACTTCAATTTCCCAAGCACACTTCCCCCTGAAAAGGCTTTGCTGGAAGTTTCACAGGCAGGTCTGTTTTGTAACTAGGAGGCTCCTGCAGCCCATTGGATTGATCTCATGGACACTTCCTTTGAAGGACTGAATAGCTGTGGAGGATTTTGGAATATTCTTACAGGGCTGATGGAGAGACATGGGAGGAGGAAAAGCTGAGTCCCATATGTGTGGCAGTGTAATACTTTTCACTGAGCAGTGCATCTAGAACTTTTGGTCCCTTCAGCATTTAAGTGCCTTGTGTATCTTAATGGCCACTGCTGAGCTCCCAGGTGAAAATTCATCTGGTTTTTGGTGGCCCATCTCTAGGTATTGTTTGTCTTTAGTTTAGCAGCTTTAAAGAGGAAAACATAATCTGATTAATGTCACTTGCTTCCAGTAGCTGTTGTTGCCTGCAGTATATTCCCTGATGCTTCATCCTGCCTAGTGCTAAAGGACAGCCTAACTGCCAGTTTTGGTTCAGCTTCTGGGCAGACATTCCAGGAGCATGAGTCTTGAGTTAATTCTTATTTATTTTTCACTCTTTTAAGCTCTTTGGATTCTGAGCTGACGTCTCTCTGCCAGTCTGTGCTGGAGGATTTCAACCTGTGCTTGTTCTACCTGCCCACTCCTCCTAACCTGAGCTCAACTAGTGAAGATGAAGAAGAGTATGAGAGTGGCTACTCCTTCCTTCCTGATCTCCTGATCTTTCGCATGGTGATCATCTGCCTTATGAGTGTTCACAGCCTCAAGAGGGCAGGTAACCAGTGCTTTGTTTGGAAATTTTGTGGTGAACATCCAGCAGTGCAGCTGGGCTGGAGATGCTGTCTGAACTGGCGTTCATGTTGTGGTAAAGCTCACCTCCTCCGTCTCACTGTGCTGTCTGGTTGCAGGTTCCAAGCAGTACAGTGCAGCCATTGCCTTCACACTGGCCCTCTTCTCTCACCTGATAAATCACGTCAATATTCGCCTCCAGGCTGAGCTAGAAGAAGGGGAAAATCCTGTCCCAGCCTTTCAGAGTGATGGCACAGGTAAGAGAACAGACACGGCAGCACCTAGGTCTCCCAGGCTGCCTGCCTATAGGGCTGTCTTTCCCATTTCTCCCTGGAGCATGGGTTTTGTAGTGCACAGGTGTATTGATCTTTCACTGCTGGTCTGGAATCCCCAAAGATGGATGATGTGCTGAGTCGTCTCCACTTGGATGCTCTTTCTGAGTATCTGAATCACCACAGGATGGACATGTTGCTTTCCTTATAAGGAGTTTGCTTTCTGTATCTCTTGGCAGCTCATTCATCATCTGTTTACCCCAATCTGAGACTTTATTCTCTGTCTCTGTTTGCTGTTGTTTACTGGCTGCTTTCCTCCTCCACTGAGGAGATGATCTCGGGTAGAACACCTCGGCTGAGGGAGGCAGAAGGGGGCTGAGTGGGGCTGAAGGTGACAGGCCCTCTCAGCATACCTCAATTCTTCTCAGGCAAGGGTGGCTCTTGAATTGCTGGGGGATTTTATTGAGCAGAGAATAAAACTGCTAAACCTTTCCCCTGCATACAGTCCATTTGCAATACTTCACTGAATGCAGGGTGAGGGAGTTTCTGGTAAAAGCAGCAATGAACGACCCCTCCTCTGCAGGTTTTGAAGCTGTCAGGGTGACACAGGGCTGCTAG
Source organism: Oriolus oriolus (assembly GCA_013400235.1). Lineage (NCBI taxonomy): Eukaryota > Metazoa > Chordata > Aves > Passeriformes > Corvidae > Oriolus > Oriolus oriolus. The sequence goes on along the minus strand of VXBT01008780.1, from coordinate 146,860 downwards.
AAAGGCTCTGAGCATGTTGGTCAAGAAAACGGTTGGGTCAGGTCAGTGTAGCTATAGAGCACATGTTCCTGCCTTGGTTGGTGGGTCACTCAGCTCTTTGTAGAAAGTTGGGGCGGAGAGGTAGAATTTGGCTGTGTTTTATGCTGGTGTAGCACTGAGGCTGCCTGGTAACAGAGTAGCCCAGCTTGGGGAGTAGGACTCCCGGCTTCCCAGGGCTTCCCGGGTGCTTTTAGAAAGTGAGTCTTTCTTCTGGGGTTGCTTATTCTGCGGTGGAAGACACTGATGGAAGTGATGGCTGAAGTTTGCAGCCCTGGTTCCCTGGGCCCAGGGGTGGCAAGCAGCAGTCTGTGGAACATGCTGTGACTTGAACTTATGTTCTCCCTGTAAATGCAGATGACCAGGAGCTGCGGGAGCCTGTGAACTCAATTGAGAAGGAAGCTGAAGCTGAGTTGGCCAATCATCAGCCCAGCGAGGAACAGCGGAAGAACGACAGCAAGAAAAGTAAAAAATATTCTCGTCTCTCCTGTCTGCGCCGCCGCCGCCACCCCCAGAAGGTGGATGAGAGTGACCTGAGTGAGGGCTTTGACTCTGACTCCAGCCAGGGCTCCATCAAGGGCAGTGATGGCTCAGAGAGTGGTTCAGAGAAGAGTGATGAGGAAGCGGAAGCTGCTTTTGATGTGGAGACAGACTCTGACATGAACAGTCAAGAATCTCGGTCTGACTTGGAGGACATGGAGGATGAACCGGGTGAGGAGGGAAGCAGCCAAGGCAAAAGTGGGCCCAAAGAGGCCTTAAAAAACTGCGTGGATGGCATTGGGCTGGGGGACTCCAAGAGCCCAAGCATCTCTAAAATTGAGGCTGTGGATCCAGCAGTCAATGGGCCGGCTTCCCTGGGCACTAATGATGCAAGCATAGCCAGTAATCTCCAGGCCATGTCCACCCAGCTGTTCCAGACCAAACGGTGCTTTCGCTTGGCTCCCACGTTCAGCAACATCCTCTTGAAACCCAGCAGTGAGCCACCTGCCTTGAAGGACAGGCTAGAGAGCAAGCCGTGTGTCAATGGAGATCTGGAGAAGCCCAGCTTGGCAGAGCAAGGTAAGGGCCTTGTTATTGCAATTTTTTGTACAAAACCGCAAACTATAGCAGTCTGTTTGCTAAATTTACTGTTTCCCATGGTGCAAGCTCTCTTTTGGCCAGGTTTGGAGGAGCAGGTTGCCCCAGTAGTGGAGAGGCTTTGGCTTGGACATTTCCTGACGGAGGAGCTTTATTTTTACTGCCCAGCATGCAGGAATATGTGCGCTGAGCAAAGGAAACACCTGTGGCCAGCCAGGGTTACCAGAACTACTGCTCCGCAGACTAAATGTTGAATAGCTCTGATAATCACAGGCTGGTTTGTTTGGAAGGGACTTTAAAGCCCATGTCATTTTATCCCACTTCCGCTAGACCAGGTTGCATCCAACCTGGCCTTGAACACTTCCAGGGATGGGGCAGCCACAGCTTCTCTTGGCAGCCTATGCCAGAGCTTCACCACCCTCACAGGGAACAATTTCTTCCTAATACCACATCTAAATTTACCTTCCTTCAGTTTAAAGCCATTCCCCCTCGTCTTGTCTGGGACCTTGTCAAAGTCCCTCACCAGCTCTCCTGGAGCCCCTTAAGGCAATGGAAGGAGCTCTAAGGTCTCCCTGGAGCCTTTACGTCTCTAAGATGAACACCCCCAGCTCTCCCAGCCTGTCTCCAGAGCAGAGGGGCTGCAGCCCCTGGATCGTCTCCATGGCCTCCTCTGGACTCACTTCAGCAGCTCCTCGTCCTTCCTGTGCTGGAGCCCCAGAGCTGGAGGCAGCTCTGCAGAGGGGTCTCAGCAGAGCAGAGGGGCAGAATCCCCCCCTTCACATGCTGCCCACACTGCTGGGGGTGTGTCCAGGACAGTGTTGGCTTTCTGGGCCCCCAGTGCGTGTTGCCATGGCATGCTGAGCTTCTTGTCAACCCATCCCTGCCAAATTCTTCTCAGGGCTGCTCTCCGTCCATTCTCCCCCAGCCTGTGTTTGTGCTTGGGGTTGCCCCAACACAGGTACAACATTTCTCTTTGCCCTTGCTATTCCTCCTGGGGTTGGCACAGGCCCACTTTTCCAGCCTGTCCAGGTTCTTCTGGTGCCATCCCTTCCCTCCGGCTTGTGATCCCACCACACAACTCAGTGTTGTCAGCAAACTGGCTGAGGGTGCACTTGATCTCACTGTCTGACACCAACAAAGATGTTAAAAAGTGCTGGTCCCAGTCCCAACCCCTGAGGACGCCTCTTGTCACTGCTCTCCACTTGGACATTGAACTGTTGGCTGCAACTCTTTAACTATCACTGTCCAGCCAAGTTGTTGTCCACTAAGTGGTCCATCCATCAAATCCCTGTCTCTCCAGTTTAGAGACAAGGATGTTGTGCGGGACAGTGCCAAATGCTCTGCACAAACCCAGGTAGATGAGGTCAGTTGCTCTTCCCTCATCCTCCACTGCTATAACCTCATCGTAGAAGGCCAGTAAATTTTTCAGGCACGATTTGCCATACTGAAGCCATGTTGGCTCCAGAGGTTAATTCCAGCAGATATTAAAGATTGCATCTTCCCTTTTCCCTTGTGAAATATCTAATCAGACACTTACTATTGCTTCTGGTGACAGACAGGGCAGATGGAGGACAGGAAGTTCTCCCTGAGATGACAGATTATCAACTCAAAGCTCATGTAGAAGTTTGTGTGGAAGATTTGACCCAGGTGCATATGAGAGGCATTGAGGGCCTCTCTGTGACCCCTTGAATGTGCCTCACTGGGTGTGCCATGCTGAACCCCTGGGAGAGGCACAGCAGGTGGAGCTGCCATGTCTCTATTACCACTCAGCTTATACAACTGAGTGATGTTCTGGGCAAAAACAGCTGGAAAGGGAGATCTGATGTGCTACAGAGAGTTGTTTGTATTTCACATAGAACTACATGGGCCTGTTCAGTCTTGTTTGTCATTCCTCCCAGCTTCCCTGGAGCAAGGAAACATTCTGCATCCTGCTGCCAAATCCAGCTGGCCTACAGCACTGGCAGGATTCAGGCTTTGCCTGGGCCAGGATTTGAAGGCACAGTATTAGATCATGTTAGTGTTGACTGGCTCCTGGCATTGCTCCATGGCCATATGAAAGAGATGGGGGGTAAAGGAAGAAACAAATGGGTGGTTTTGGTCTGTTTAACCCTTTCTCTCAGTGGTTATCTAGCTGTTGCAGCTTCAGGAACGTGTGGCCACAATACCTTTACAGATGTAGAAGATGAGAGATGGAATGAGTTCACTGTATGCTTTTTAGCTTCAAGCTCTCCTCATTTGTGCTGTATCCAGACTGCTTTTTCATGGTGCTGTCAGGGGTGGGTTCTGAATAAATCACCTCCTTCTTTGTGATTCCGAGGGTTTATGGAATGCCCCTAGCTGTGCTAACAGTAGCAAAATGTATCGTTGATTCCCACCTTGACCTCAGGTCACTCGTGTCACATGTGATTCCGTTGGCAGTGGCTTTGAGATCTTCAGGTCTGGAGAATTAGAAGAGTGCAAAGAATATGTTCAATATTTAAAATTCTCTGGGCCCTGACTCGTAAGACAGGCCTGCCATTTCCTCTCTTGCCTGGCTCGAAGCTGGGAGCCTGTTGGCCTCATGGCTCTGTTCCCTGCAGGAACTGCTCTGGTCCTTGTGCTGGCATGTGCTGCCCCACTCTGTCAGCGAGCCTCTTGGAGGCCGCTGCAGAGGTTAGGCATTGGACAAACCTTCACAGGGAGATTTTAACCCTCTTCTCTCAAGGAAGAAGGAAATGCGGGAGTGATACACTCTAGTAATGGCACAGAGGACAGGGACTGGTTTTGTGAGGATGTGTGGAGGCATCAAGTATTTCAACTCAACTATTACCAGCCCAGTGCTGTTCTGGCACCAGCAGGGCTTGGCATCTCGGGATTTAACAGCTGCTGTCTTGCGCTTGCCTTTGTTTTCCAGATGATGTGTCTGACTCCGAAGAAAGTATTTCAAGTAACAAATCCTGCAGAAATGAGCGATCCCTTCAGGAGAAGTTGGAGATTGTGACCAATGAAGGGCTGCTGCTTACTGTCAAGGTGTTCCTGGACTGGCTGAGGACAAACACAGACCTCATCATCATGTGTGCTCAGGTAGGGATGGTGTTGGGGCTCTCTACAAGGTTGTGTCTGGTCAGCTTCCCTGGGCTGGTTGCAGCCATGGCCCCAGTCGTGGGCAGAGGGTGATATTACGTCCCCCACCAGATGAATTAAGCTAATCTGCACCTGAGAAGGATAGTGAGGTTTACTCTTCATAAAGCATTCTGGGGGCTGTGAGATGCTGAAAGGCCTAAGCAGCCTGATTGTTGTGTATGTCTGTATTGACATTTTCTGTGGCCTTTTGTGTTCTGTTCCTGCAGAGCTCTCAGAGCCTGTGGAACAGGCTGTCTGTGCTCCTGAACCTTCTGCCTTCTGCTGCAGACCTGCAGGAATCAGGTACTGGAGGAGGAAGTGGCAATGTTGTGTTTCACCAAGCCTGGTCATCAGTGATTCCCAGGGTGTGCGAGAGAGCCTGGGGAGGGAGATTTCCTAGTAGCAGTTTTTATAAGCACAATAGGAAGTGACACATGCATGTGTTGTTTTTCTGTTTAAACACCATTCCAGTTAAATACTGTCCCATAGTCTTTAGACTCATAAAAGCATAGAGCATCCTGAGTTGGAAGAGACCCCCTCTCTCCAGGATCAAGTTCAGCTCCTGGTCCTGACAGGACAACTCCAAAAATCACACACAAAAAAATGCTATATTAATGCATTAATATGGCTGGCAACGTACTGAAACACTGACACCAGCATGTGAGAATCTATGTGTGGCCAACAGGAGTGAAATTCACTGCCAGGAGCAGAAGTAAGGCTGTGATTTTGCCATGGTAATCCTGGAAAATAGTTTCAGAGCTCCAGCTGCTCATGATGTGCTCCGTGCCTCTTCAGGGCTGAGCCTGAAGATCCCCATGGTTCATGAGAAGCAGAGTTTAAACAGGGTTGATCATCTGTTGGAATAGGTGGGAAAGCTGTCCCTCCAAACAAGGGATTTCCCAGAGTCCCTTGGCAGATTGTTTGGGAGAGTTGCTCTTTATATTGTGGGTGGTCTTGTGGTTCTTCCTTAAGCAGGTGCTCACAGAGTATATGTCATTAACACCTCTGCCCATGACCATTACAGATCATGTGTGTTAAAGCAGTTTTCCTCTTTGCCCCCTCATCAGTTGTTTTGCTCTCCTTCTTGTCCCTCCTCTTCAGGGCTGGCCCTGTGTGATGAAGTCAAGGACATCCTGAGTGATGCTGAGCTCCCCGACCTGAAGGCCAACCTGCTGCTCCCTGAAGATGTGGCCCTGCGCAATCTCCCCCCTCTGAAAAATGCACACAAGAGGTTTAACTTTGAGCAGGACCGGCCCATTTTCTCAGCAGTTGAGGAGGTGAGTTGGGGTAAATCCTGAAAAAAATCAGACCTGGGTTGTTGTGTTATGTGGTTTCTCTTCCCAGGGCTGAAGGCCTGAGCAGAGGTTTATGGAGCAGGTGTGGAGGGGTGCTGCTGATGTTTCCTAAGATTTTCTTGCGTTAAGGAGGCCGAGACTGCTGGCACCCCTGAACCTTCTGGCCAGCTGTAGCCTTTCCTGCAGCCCCCTCCTGCAGTCTCTGACTTCAGAAGAGATCAGAAACATCCATCAGAATTAGACATTTAATATCAGTTCCTGCCTTTTTCAAAAGCGTGAGCTGCAGGTCGGCACTGCCCCAGGCTGCAGCCCCGTGGTTGCTGTGGCTGTGACTGCCTGCTGCTTCCTTGCAGTCTGTCGTGCGGATCTGCTGCATTCGGAGCTTTGGCCACTTCATTACCCACTTGCAAGGCAGCATCCTCCAGTTCAACTCGGAGCTTGGGATCTTCATCAGCATAGCACAGTCAGAGCAAGACAACTTGCTGCACCAGGCCCAGGCCCAGTTTCACATGGTGAGTTGGTAGAGGTGAATGAACTCTCTGTACTTGGCACAGTTTCCTGTAGGTTACTATTAGGTTGTAACTATAATCACAGATCTTTGGGAGGAGATGAAAATTCTGTTTCTTAAAGCTATTCTAGTGTCCCCTTTTTGCCCTGGAAGTATTTCTGGAAGTGTGTGCTAGTGTCAGCTGGTGTGTTTCCTGCTAACTGATATGGAAGTTTGGTTTTGCAACTAGGCTGCAGAGGAAGCTCGTCGGAACAGGCTCATGAGAGACATGGCTCAGCTTCGACTGCAGGTAGGAGATGCCAGTTCCGGCCTGAAAACCAGCAGGGTAGTGGCTGGAGTGTCAGAACCTGGGAAGGGAAGGGGGCACTCTCTGCTCCTGTCCCACACAGAGGCAGTAAGTCCATTCTGCATAGATTGAACTATAGAATATCTCAAGTTGGAAGGGGTCCCACAAGGATCATGGAGTCCAGGTCCCTGCTCCTCGCAGGGCTACTTAAAACTAAACTGAATGCCCAAGAGTGTTGTCCAGGCACTCCTTGAGCTCTGGCAGGCTTGATGCCACAACCACTTTCCTGGGGAGCTTGTTCCAGGAACCAGCCACCCTCTGGGGGAAGAACCTTTTCCTGATGTTCAGCCTGAACTTGCCCTGATGCAACAGTGAAGCTGGAAATTAAATGAACCATTTCCTCATGTCCTATTGCTAGTCATTGGAGAGAGGAAGTCAGCACCTCCTGCTCGCTGACCCCCTCAAGGAAGGTGTAGGCTGTGATGGGGCGGTCACCCTCAGCCTTCTCTGCTCCAGGCTGAACAAACTGAGTGACCTCAGCTACTTGAGGCCTTTCACCATCCTGGTCATCCTTCTCTGGATCTAATATTTTGATGCCCCTCTTACATCAAGGTGCTCCAAACTGTTCACAGTACTCAAGGTGGGGCTGCACTGGGCAGTGCAGAGTGGGACCATCACCTCTTGCTGACTTTCTGCTGCATCCAGCCCTCTGTTCTGTATGCTCAGAGGTTGGAAGGGCCTGATGGAGCTTTGCAGGGCAGGTCTTGCCCTGTTTGATGGTCTGTTTCAGCATAAATGTGAAGCGAGTGTCTCTGCATATGTGTTTTCAGCTGGAAGTGTCTCAGCTGGAGGGAAGTCTCCAGCAGCCCAAGGCGCAGTCAGCCATGTCTCCTTACCTTGTTCCGGACACCCAGGCCCTCTGCCAGCACCTGGCTCTTGTCAAACAGCTGGCCACTAGTGGGAGGTTCATAATCATCATCCCTCGAACAGGTATGGGGACTCCACAGCAGGTAACTGGCAGTGGCTGCCTGCTCCCGTCCCTTCTGTGCTGGGAGCAGGCCCCAGGGGCCTGGGTGGTGGCTTTCCCTCCTCCTGCTCTTACCTTTGACTTCATCTGGAGCAGTTGCAGCACCCTTTTGATGTGTTGCTTTTGGGGCCTGTTCTATGTGTGGCCCTTGCTTGGGATTTTGACAGAGTATGTCAGAACAGCTGGGAGGAGAGAGGTCCTGTTCCCCCTCTGCCTCTCCTGTGGCAGCTATGCATCAGACAGAGTTCTGTGGAATGGGGAGGACTTGATGCCTCTGGATTAGTTTGCAGAAGTAGAACTGTAAACAAGATGGTTTTTTGTTTTTTGTTTTTTGTTTTTTGTTTTTTGTTTTTTGTTTTTTGTTTTTTTTTCTGTTAGTTATCGATGGCCTAGACTTCCTGAAAAAGGAGAACGCCGGTGCTAGGGACAGCATTCGGTATCTGGAAGCAGAATTTAAAAAGGGAAACAGGTGAGAGCAGGAGAGGAGTAGGATTTTCCCTTGCTTTTGGAATGGGTGGGCTTTGGGGTGGGAGCAGGCTGTGGATCCCTTGGAGCAGAGTGAGGAGTGGGCTGAGGAAAAGCCAGACTTCAGGAATGGGAAGGTGGTGAAGGAGCAGATTCAGCAGCTGGTTCTTCAGATGTGCTGGTAGTTGCTGCTCAGCTGTGAAGTGTAGCTGCTTCTGAGGAGCGGTGGAGTTGCATCTCTGTTGCTGTATAAACTGGAGCAGTGACCTTTGCCACTGCACTGGGAGTGCTGGGAGAGCTGGATTGTGCCTGGGTGCTCTGCAGAGGCACAGTTGAGAGGACAAACTGCATCTCTGAGGCCAATGTCAGGGCTGGTGGGCTTGAGACATGGCACTGTGAGTGGCAGGCGGGAATGGTGGTGAGGCAGGGAGGTGATCGAAGGGATTCACAGAGGATTCCTTGGATGGACCTTTGGGTGTTAAATTCGGGTTGGTGGAAGCCCTGCAGCACCCAGAGGAGCTGCCATGGAGCACTGACTTTAGCCTGTGTGATGGTCTCCATATGAACTCAGAGACTCTGCTCTCTCCTCAGGTACATTCGTTGCCAGAAAGATGTTGGGAAGAGCTTTGAGAGGCATAAATTGAAGAGACAAGATCTAGATGCCTGGTAAGATTTCGGCATCTAAAGGTGTCTGAGCCCGGTTCCCAGCAGGCTTTGGGGAGAGGTGGTAGCACTGGCACCCATTGCAGAGCTTGTTCTATGTGAGTAATGATGAAATTCCCTGGAGATAGGGACAGCCATCTGTGCATGTTACACCAAGCACTCTGTGCTCAAAAGGGTCTCAGAACAGTCCTTAATGGGAACAGGAAAGCAGCCCTGCTTCCCGCTTATCCTCCCGAGCAGATGTGGTCTTCTCGCTGACCTTCCCCGCTGCTTCTCTTTTCTGTCAGGAATCTCTATAAAATACTGGACAGCTGCAAACAATTGACAGTGTCCCAGGGTAATGGAGAGGATGACACCACAGGAATGGTCACCATCATCACGGGCTTCCAGCTGGAGGACCCAAGCACGTTCTCGGTGCCCATGCAGGTCAGTAGCTCTTGTCTGGCCGAGCTGAGCCATTCTGCTTCCTAGCAAGGATATAGTATGATTGATTGGAGATTTTTTTAAAATGTTTTTTTGCCTTAGCTGATAACTGGCCTGGTTTCCCCGAAGTTACTTTATACGTTGAGATTCCTTATTCCTTCAAGGCTTCTTGATTTTGTGGTACAGAGTATTCTGGGAGAGGTGGGAGAATTGAATTTCATGTGTGTGCAGGCCTCTTGTGCCAGAGAAACAAGAATTGGGAGGATTTGGCCTTCCAGCTGTGCCAGGCTGCTGGAGAGTCCCCAGGTTGGGAATGGCAGCTGTCTTGATGGGGCAAGTTAAAAATGAACCACCTGTTTTGTCTGTGTTTGCTTGCAGTCTGCCATCCAGGCAGCCGCCAACGCCAGCATAGAGATAAAAAATGTTCTGGAGTTCTACAAGCAGTGGAAAGAGATGGGCTGATGGTCAGAAAGGCATCGGGTTGGTGAACCTTTCTCTCCCCCTCTCGGAACGTGCAGCGTCTGAACGAAGGAAACAACAATCTGGGCGACACTTAAGACACGAAGAAGCAGCAGCAGAAACAGCAACAAAAATACCTACCCAAACGAATTGAAAAAAAAAAAATCCAATGTGGGCACGCACACCGACACCCTCCACCCGCATCCTGACCAGACGGCTGTGCAGCTCTGACGGCGCCAACTGCTCTGAGAGAGGCCCCGTGGTAGGGCCGGGGCAGAGCTCTGCCCTTCTCCCAGTCGGCAGAGATGGGCGAGAGACGGGCAGTCCTTCATTCCCCTCCATCCTCCCAAAGCTTGCTTGGCCGGCAGAAACAGGCTGGTGGTTCAAAGCATGGACTTAACTTCAGCAAAACCAAACCAGTGTGGCAGAAACAGAACCCTCCGGCTTGGGAAAGAAGATCCAAAGAGTGTTTTGCTCTTGTTCGGCAATCTGGGGACAGGAAAGCAGATAGTATTTTTCCCTCCCCTCTTTTGAATTAATTATTTTTCAAGGGTTTTTTCCTTTTAATTTTTAGTTTTTATACATATGAATAATATTAAAAAAAAAAAAAAAAAGAAAAAAGAGGAGTTCCCTTGGGGTTCTGGATACTCTTCCAACATCAGAAAGAAAAGGAAACACTTATGCTATTTAAAAGGGGGGGAAAGCTCTTAATATAATTTTTTTTGTCTTAGAACAAGCATATTTATTTCCTTTCCCGGGCCCCCATGGAGTGGGCTCAGTGCAAAGGGATGTTGGCCTGTGAGGAGGGAGCAGCCCCACATTGTGCACTCCGCTCTCCCTGGGAGCTGCACGCTTCACGAGCAACGTGAGCTTGACTGCGCTGCTCCAGAGAGGCCACAGGACTCTGTGCCTCCATCCCCAGTTTCTCCCACTTTGCTTCCAGCATTAGATCTTGGAGAAAAGGAGGAATCCCGCAGAAGTGCTGGAAGAGAGAGCCGAGCCGGGTGGGATTTAAACACCATTAAAGCTCAAATGCTTGGCTTGAGCACTGCAACCTTGGGATGGAGCAGATGTCTCCAAAGGACCCAAAGCCTCTTTTTCATCTTTTCTTTTTTTCCCTTTTTTTCCCCCTAAATCTTTCAATAGGGTGTGGAGGAGGAAGGAGAATCTCAAAGCCATTACCTTCTGCTGGTTGTTCGATGCACCACTGCTGCAATGCCGTGCTAGAGATGGTGACAGAGCTGGAGTGCTTGTGTCCCCCTTTCTCGCGTCCTGGGCTGGCAGAGGCGGTGCCATGACCGCTGCTGCCCGGGAGCACTGAGCTCACGGACTGTTCTGTGCTTTTCACATCCCAAGCAGGAGGGCTGATGCTACCTGGACGGATGCTGGAAGAGCTGGTTCCACAGGTGACCTGTGAGGGATCCTGCAGACCTCCATCCTGACAGCATCTCATGCAACCTGTGTCTGACACGCTGTCACTTGGCCGGTGCTCGGATATGAAGCTGCAGGTTGCTCGCAGGGCAGCAGGAGAGGGGCTGGGCAGTCTCTTCATGCTCCCTCTTGCCTCTGTGTGCCCACGGAACAGATGTCTCCATCCACATGAACCAGCAGCAGCTATGCAAGTACAAACCGCTGGAGTCTTCTATCTGTGTTCTCACATGGGTCAGTCAGAAGCTGCTACAGCCAGGGTGTAACATGAGAAGCTGTCGCATGCTCCACTCTGTGCAGGCTCTGAGCATGGTGTGTTGTACTGCAGGGGCAGGCTGTTCGTTGTTTTCAGGTGAAAACTAAAAATACCAGCACAAGTACCAGAGGATTCATTTCTATTCCAGTTCCAGCTCCTTTGCAGCACAGCAGAGGGAAATGCCAATCTCCATGGTACAGCTGGTCCATCCCTGGAGGCTGACAGGCTGGTTGTGAGGGACAGGGGTTTCCCTGCAGGATTTTCCCTTTTACAGCTTCTCCTGAAACTCACATTGTTTTGCTTGGCTAAGCCAAGAAAAGGTCATGTGCAGGACAGCAGGTCAGAGACTCTGGCACACCTTGGGGATTCTTGGAGATCTGAGATGGGTCGTGAAGCTCCCAGGCACTCTTTCTTCCAGTGGTTTTATTTGAAGCCATTTGTTTGTGCAGCTCATTATTTCTGTTTGATGGGGTGGAAAAAGAGAAGGGAATCACCTTATGGGACTGCTCTTGAGGTGAAACCCTCCTTGTCTGGCAGGGGGCATGGAGAGTTGGTGTGCTCTGGTTTTTCCTGCTGCTGAAGAAACCCGCCCTGATCCTGGCTGCTGAGCACAGCAGAAGAGCCTGGGGGTCACTGAGCCCGGTGTGTGTGTCCTGAGAGCCTCAGTGTCACCCTTGTGGGCGCGCTTGGGGTTGGTGAAGAGAAGCATTGCTGGGCTATGGTCAAAGCAGTGAGGAGCCGGGGGCAGTCCTCAGCTTCCCTCCGCATCCAGCATTCCTTAGGTCCTGGCTGGATCTTGAGGGGAGAGAAGAGTAGGACAGGTAGAGCAGCAGATTCCTGTCTCACTGATGGCAAGTGTTTCAGTTCATGGGAAGCGTTTCGGTTCCTGCAGCTCCTGCAGATGTGCAAGGTGGCAGCTGGGAGCCGAGTGCTGCGCGGTTGGGCAGGCTGAGGAGGAGCTGTGTTCTGAGACGCTGAGGCCTCATGTGGGCACAGGATGCAGCTTAAGAACAAAAGTAAATAAACTCAGTTTCTGTAACCAGAGGCTGTGGAGCTGCCCATGTGGGGCTGCACAACTATCCCTTAGTCACCGCTCTGGTCCCCTGAGGGGCTGGTTTGATATTCCCAGGTTTTGCATACCTGGAGGGGAGGAAGATGCCCTCACCATGCAGTGGGGAATCCTGACTGCCCCCATGGCACCTTCCACTCTGGGCTGGATGGGGAGGGATTATGACCTTTAAAAGGGACACGTGAAGGGTCCCTATGCCACCCTCCTCCTCTCCAGAGCACACAGTCGTACTTGAGGACCTGGCAAATGGTTCTTGGATTTGCATCCCCAGTGTGAGATACCCAGAGCTGAAAAACTGGGAGGCTCCACAGCATGGGAGCAGTGTGGCTGCAGAGCAGCCTTGGGGAGATGGCATGTAGTGTCCTCCACCAAGTGTGGCCTTCTGAAGGGACTCAACGTGTCATCCCCAGGACTGGGGTAAAGGAAGGCGCTTCTCAGCCCCCATCCCAGCACTCAGGATGAGCTGGAGTTTCCTCTCTAGGGATAAATTGAACAGATCTGCTCTCCAAGGGCCACTGCGTTTTTCCCCTGGCGTGGTGGTTGCTGATACGATGTGGTTCTTGGGGTGGAAGCAAACAGGACGGTCTGTGGGAGGCTCTGTGCAGCCTGTGGCTGCTGTGGTGCTGCAGCGGGGGCTCCCCGAGAGCCCCCCACCCTGTGCACCTGGTCCAAGCCAGAACCTTGAGCTGCCTCATCAAGAGAGCATCAGGCAGGATGGAGATTGTGCAGGCTCTGGCCATGGCTCTTCCCTGCACCGACTCCAGGCTTGCCCTGGAGCAGCTGTAAGCCAGTCCAGTAGTGCCCGCTGTGCTGGGAAGGAGAGCAAACAGAAAAACCATCTTGTGGGCTGAAAACAAGGGTTTTCATGTGTTTTGGTGTGTTTCTTGGGTTTGGTTTTTCTCTTCATTACCACCCTGTTGAGCTGTTGGGGGTTTTTGGGGTGACCCCACGCTGAGAGGACGCAGGTCTGTGGTGGCTGAGGCTGGCCGGGCTGTCCCCACACCATGATGGACACAGTCACTGGTGCTTGTTGGGCTTGTGCTCCATGGTTTCATGGGCTGTTCCAAGCGGCTCCTCTGCTCCCATCCTTGCTTGGCCTGAGGCCACCCGCAATGCCTCGCATCTTCAATTTAGGGCTCTTTTCCTTCTTGGTGTGCAGCAGCACTGGCCAGGCTGGCCAGGGCGGGGGCAGGGCGGGCTGGCACAGGGGCCCTGGTGCTGGCCTTGCCGCTCGCAGTGAGGGGACTGTGGGCTCGAGGCGAGGGACAATCACCTCTCCTCAGCCCTCATGGGGCACACGGGCTTGCAGAGCCAGGGAGGATTGCTCTCATTGAGGGGACGTGGGGCCCAGCTGGGCGAGGAGAGGCTGGGGCTCCCGGCACATGTCTGACCATGGTCTGAACACAGTGACTGGCTTAATAAAATACCAGATGTTTGTACTTCGTGTCCTGTGGTTGTTCCCAGCCCACCCCACCTTTCCTGTGCAGCCCTGGAGCCCGAGTGCGTTTTCCATTTGTAAAACCACTCTCAAGCATATGCTTTGCTGACCGAACTTTCCAGTAAATAAGTGCAGGTGGGTCCTTCCGTATCCCTATGATGGGAATAGCACTTCCCTTGCTGCCTCTGCAGTTTGGGATGACTTCATCCTCTTGCTAGGACTCTGCGTGCTGCTGCCACAGGAGCACCCCGACTCTGCACAAGGACCTGCCATGGCTCATCTGGGCCTTTGCAGCTCACTTTTAACGGGGGAAAGGGGGTGGAGAAGCGGGAGACAGGAAAAGTGTGAATTTTTTAAATGTGTAACTTTTCAGTGTCCATTTGAGGCTGGAGCTCGGGCTCTGCAAGGGTCCCACCATGCCCTGGTGCCAAGGGCAGCTGAGGGGTGTTTTGTAGGGAAAGAAAATAAATCAGTATTCCTGCCCTGAATTCACTGCTGTCAGAGCTCCGTGATTTGCTTCTCCTGGTGGGGAGCACCGAGCTGGGCACTGTCGTAATTCTCTCTCCCGCTTGGATTCTTTGGAGGCTGCCACCGGCAGGAAGGTCAGAGAGTGGGGGGGACTGTCACTGCTGGCTCCATCCCCTTCAGCAGGGCTGGGAACGCTTCTTCCAGCTTGGGAGGGCCGTGCCAAGAGGACGCCGGCCCCATAACAAACCCTGAGCCTCCATCATCAGTCCATGCAGGATGGTGATGCTGTAGAGGGGTCTGTGGGTGGGGGTTTGTCCCACAGCCCTTGCATGGGGATGGACCGAGGTGAAACTGAAGCAGGAAAAGGCCACAACACTGGTCAGGGGCTGGGGCTCCTGGTCCTGCTCGTTGGGGAGCTGAGTCCTCAAGGACCCCCAGGAGCTGCTGTCTCTCCAGCTGCGCTCACTGCCTGTTCCTCTCCTTTTCCGTGCCTCTGCTTCCCGCTTCTGCTACAGACGCATCATTCCCCTGCCTTGAGCATCTCCCTGCTTGGGTTTGCTGTGCCTCATGTGGGTTATTTTGGAGGGACTGCTCAGCACCAGGGTCTGCATCTTAGTGTGGAGATCCCAGACCCTCCCTTTGGCCTCCTGTCAGCAATGCTGGGGACAAGTGACTTCCCCTTGGCTGGGGCCACCAGAGCAGCAGAGCCCTGGTGTGGAGCAGCCTGCACCTTGGGCTCTTCGGGACGAGCATATGGCATTTTTGAGCTGCTCATGCTGTGCCCAGCACTCAACACGAGTCCTCTGGGGATTAATAAATCCCAAAAGATAGGGGCTTTGGGAAGCATCCATCCTGCTCCCAGCTCAGTCCTCTCTCCCCTGAGCTCCATCCAGCTGCAGCATGGACCTTCTGCTGGCATTTGCCCCCATGGGCTAAGCCGGAGCTGCTGCCAGCCCTCCTGCTGCCAGGTCAGTTTTATTTCCCCAAACTTGCTTTCTCCACCTCTTCCCTCCCAGATGGGAGGACCTTGCTGGGACCCTGCGGTGTGCCCCAGTGGGTGTTTTTGAGGCCCCCTGCATGGACCTGTGCTCGGCTTTGTCACCTGTCCTGGCTCTCCCAGCTTGGTGGCATTTAAGGTCCAGTGCCTGAAACCACCTTCCAGTGGCCCCTCCAGCACTGGAGGGTCCCATGTGCCCCCCATGCACAGTAAGGGGTCGTGTCTTCAGCAGGAATTTGAGGGGATCTTGGCCAAGGCAAGGCCGTGGCAGGGTCGGCGATCTGTCCGGCACAAAGCTGCCTTTGAGCCCCTGCAGAGGCCCCGTTTGCCCCTTCTGACAGTGAGCGGGAGCTGGGACCCAGAATGGAGCCAGAAGGGCAGCCGGTGGCAGTGGCAGGACTGAGACCCCTGGCCCCTGGCAGTGGTGAGGAGGGGGCTCTGCAGGGCAGCTGCAGGAGGGGACGGCCTCACGGCAGCAGCCACCGTACCACCGGTGCTTCTCGCCAGCACCGCTCTGGCTCCTGCTCGGTGCAGAGCGGCAGAAGTTGCTCCGGATACTTTTGGTTCATTTTGGTTTAGAGAACCACTGTGTGTGTTTTGGGCTGAGGGGTGAATGGGATGCTTATGGCACCCCTCATGCTGCTGAGCTGCTCTCCCTGTTGCCTCAATTTCCCCACTTCGGTGTCCTTCATCAGGCCTTGTGTAACAACTCGCTGGGCTGGGGTATGGGGGGGCTGCAGGGTGTCTGGGGGGGGTTGTTCCTGCCGTGGTGGTCCTAAGCCTGCATCTGCCAGGGACATCCCTAAGGCTGGGAGCCTCTCTGGGGAGAGGGAATAGTGTGGCGTGGGGGATGAAGCAGGATCTCATTCTTTCCTGCAGCACCCTGGACTGCTGCCAGCCCCCACTCCTGACCCTGATCTGCTCTCCCATTCTGGGCCTGGGGTCCTGATGCTGTCCAGTCAGTGGCTCTCTGGAAGAGTCAAACAGAAAGCAGGCTTTGCTGCTTACAACCTTGGAAAAAGCTGGGAGCCTTCCTGGGTGTGTCTGTCCTGGCTCCTGCAGCCACAGTTCCCATCCCTCAGTGGGCTTTGTCCTGAAGGCTCAACCTCTCTCTCACCCTGAGTGCTGTGGCCCCACCGTGCTGCAGGTAAAGCTGCAGCGGGTCTTCAGGGTCCACCAGGTGCCTCGGGTATGTGTGGCTGGGGGAGGCTCTGTTCCCAGGTTTCTTCCCCCAGTTCCCTCATCCAAGATGGGAAGTCACCTGGACTTTACATAAAACCTTGTTCCAGCTGGGAGATACTCCCAGCCCACCCTGCCTCAATTTCCCACCCCCCACAATTCCAAAGCAGCTCTTGGGCTGCCCCACTCCCCCTGCAGTGTCCCCTGACCAGCCCCACTGTTCCCACAGATCTTCTGGGAGGGTGGGACCATGTTGGGGTACCGGCACCCCAAGAGCTCAGCCACTGACTGTGTCCTCAGCTCCTTTCAGATGATGAATGAGACTGTCAACATCTGGACACACTTCCTGCTGACCAGGTGGGGTGGGGACAGGGATGGAGATGAGAATGGGAATAGGAATAGTGATGAGCATGGGGATGGAGATGGGATGGGAACAGAGACAAGCATGGGAGTGATGAAATGATGGGATGGGAATGGGGGCAGGGATGGTTGTGGAGGTTGTGGAGATGGGGACAGGGTTGGGGATGAGAAGAGGATGGAGATGGGAAAAAAGAAAGGCTGGTGATGGGGACAGGGATGGGGTTAGGGAGAGGGCTGGGGACAGAGATAGGGATAAGGAGGAGATGGAGATGAGGATGCAGACAAGGATGGGGGTAGGGACAGGGACAGAGCTCACCTCAAAACATGCTGTGCCAGCAGGTATTTCATGTGGCACTGCCTGGTGCTCTCGTCCTCCCTGGAGATGGAGCCCCAGCACTGGCCACTGCTCATCTGCCTGCTGCTTGTCTGCCCCTATCCCTTTGCCCCCAGCTGTGCCCACCTCTTCAGCTCTGTGTTGGTGCCTGCCCACCACATCTGCTACATCTGTGACTTCAGAGCCCTCGGCTTCTACAGCCTGGGAGAGGCTCGGTGGAGATGGGCTGGCACAGGGATGGGGCTGGGGCAGGGACAGGGAGCTGCAGGCCCCGTGGCACCGTGTGTCTGTCACAGGCTGCGTGTTGGCCTGTGTGGTGCCTACGCGATGCCACACTCCCGGGTCAGTGATGTTTGGCACCGTTGCTTTGTCCCTGTGGCTATTTTGAGCTCCTTTGTCTGCACTGGCCTCTCTTGCTATTCCCAGTACGTTTGGGATAAGGAAACTGATGCTGGAGGTTTCCTTCTTCTCAGCTTTTTGGTTGTCTTGGTGATTCCCCCTGCTCAGGCCCAAAGCCAAGGTTTTCTCAGGGTCCGCGCTGTGGGAGCTGACAGGGGTCTGTGCCCCCCCACCCGTTCCCTCTTGCCCGAGCTGGAGCGTCCCCAGCTGAGCAAAGTGTGACAACCTCCTGCTCTTCTACCGGGTGAGTCAGGGTGGCCCAGGGCAAGAGTCGGGTGCCCCCACCACAGGAGGCCAGGGTGCTTCCAGAGGATGGTTCTCACCCTCCTCCCCACAGCTCCTCTGCTGCTGCTGTTGTGGCTGTGCCTGGAGTGAAGCTGTGGTCAGGTACTGCCGCCACCTGCCCTTTGTGCTGTGCACCGGCTTCCTCTTCACATCCCAGCTGCCCAAGTGCCTTGTGCCCGGCTGCTCTGACTGCACCAGTGAGCAGCAGCCCCCAGTGCCCCCCACTGCCGCGGCTCTTGTCCCCGCCCCCAAAGCAGCCCCTCGCAGCAGGAGCTGTGCAAGGATCCCCAGCACCCACGGGTGATGGCCTCTCAGCCGGGCAGGACACAGCCACCAGCTGTTCCACCTCTGTTCTGTGCTGGGCACCCCCCTGCAGCTGGAGGCCACCCTCTGTGATGTGTGCATGCACCAGGCCTGGCTGTGGGGCCACCTGAGCCCCACCGGGATCCGAAGAGCCTTCGGCACTGCCGGGCTGGCCCTTGTGGGCAAAACCGCCATCATTAGTGCCCTGACTGTGGCCCTGCCCCAGACCCCCGGTGGCCCTGGCCGCCCCCCAGGCGTCCCCACTGGGGCTGGGCACCGGAGGGACCCGTGATGCTGTGTGTGAGGGGCTGGGCTGCAGAGCCTGGGAGGACCCAGCATCCCGGCAGCTTCTTTGTGGTGAGCCCTGCTGTTGGGTGTCTTGCAGTGTCCCTCTCCCCACTGCCTCTGCACCCAGTCTGTGCCTTAGTTCTTCGAATGCAAACCAGTAATTATTCCATGAATTTGGGGCAGAGGCAATATGTCATCCTGTGTGGGGACCCAGCAGTGCATATGTGCATGTGTGTGTTAAGGTTAATGAGTAATTAAGGTGGTTTGTGATGAAATCCCTGGGCAGACCACAGGGCCCTGGGGTGCATGGAGCAGCTCTGCTGTTCCCCAATAACCCCATGCTTGGGAGAAGCAGCTTCAAATTTAACTGGAATAATGATGGTGCAGCTCTGGGCTCCTCACTGCTGGGAGAAGGATCTGGGGACGGTAGCACTGCTCCTCCTTGGAGCCTGGGGAGGGACAGGGAGGAAACTGGGAGTCCTCAGCTGTGTGGGGTGGGGTGACATGGGGCACATCCACTGCAGCCTCCCACCCACCCACACCCCGACCTTGGGAGGGAACTGGCTCCACCATTTGCATTTATTTCGTTCCAGGGCTAACAGAAAGGGTGAGAGGGTGAAGCTGTAAAGGAGGGGCTGACGTGGGTTTATGGGAGCTCAGCCCCTGCCCCACAACACAGCAGGGGGTGGCTGGGGCTACACGAGGCCGTAGTAGCGCCGATAGGCCTCCTGCAGCCCGATCTGGTCGGCCAGCTCGTCGCAGTCGGGGTTGAGCTCGCACACCTCACGCTTGGCCTCCAGTGGGTCCTGCGGGGCTCCATAGATGCTGCTGGGGACAAATGGGGGACTCAGGGGGTGTTGGGGGGTCCCATGGGAGCTGGAGACTCCTGGGGAGGGGCTGGGCCAGAAGGCCTCCCCTCATCTGCAGGCCGTGATCCCTCACCCAGCCGGACCAAGTGCTACCTGTCATAGCCGTAATTCCGCTTCTGTCTCTGCACCACCTCAGCGCTGGCGCGTCTGGAGACGAAGGCTGCAGGGACAGAGTGGTGGGTCAGGGGGGTCACGTCCCCCTCTCCCCAAGGCAGTGGGGCCGAGCAGCTGCGGTCACTCACCTTCGGAGCTGGGCGAGTCGTTGGTGCTGGTGGAGCCATCGGCAGCTGCGAGTGACACGGAGGGGTGGGTGGGCTCAGGAAGGCCCCATGTGGGCTCTGCTCTCACCCCACTCCTTTCGGGACTCAGATCCATTACTGAGACCCCCCCCAATCTGCTGAAGGATGTCCTGCTCCCTACCTTCCTGTTGCAGCCCTGTGCCCCCCACCCCAAGGCTCTGTCAAATTTCTCTGTCCTGCTCCCTCCAGAGCCCTTCCCAGGGCACGGAACCACCCCCACTGTCCCCATCAGTCCCAGACACCCCGGTACCTCTGCGGCAGAGGCCAAGGGTGAGCAGGGCCAAGAGGGTCAGCAGGACGAGGGACTTCATGGTGCCTTCCCGTGCTGGGCTGAGCACAGCCCCAGCTCCCTGCCTGTCTTTATAGGGTGCTGTGGCCTTGGCAAGGGGGGGCATGGCCCCACCAGGGTTATTTCCAGCACATCCGCCATGGCCGGAGCTGCCGGCAGAGGTGGCAATTGTGGTTTGGGATGAACTTGGTCCCCCTGTGCCCAGCCAGATCCCACAAAGGGAGGGAAATGTGGCTCTGGGCCAGGGGGGATTTGTTGGTGGGCCCAGCCCTGGCAGCTTGGCAGTACCTGAGCCCCAGTGGAATGGGTGATGGGCACTGGGGGCTCCTCGCTGCGCTCCCCAGTCACCCACTGCCCTGTCCCAGTTCCCACTGTTGGCTCCCAGCATCGTCTCCTGTGACATGGAGACACTTTCCTGCCAAAACCTGTGGGGTTTTCCTCCATGTGCAGGGCCAGCGGGGACTTGCTGACCCACTTTTGGGGGACCAGCACATGCTTCTTCTGTGGCATTGCCGTGCTGTGCCCCTGGAGGAGAGTGAGCAGGTGCCTACACCCTTGGTCTCCGTGCAGCTCCTCCCTGCCACGTGCCACGGGCAGATGCTGTGTGGCCAGGGCAGTCGGAGCCCCTGAATAACATTTCTCTTTGGGATTCTGACCACTTTTTGATCGTATAAATCCCAGCCCTGTCTTGAAAAGCGGAACTGGAGGCTTTGGGGCAGAGGGAGGATAGAACTGCTGAACCAGAGCCTTTGTCAGACAAACCCATAAAATATAGAGTACGTGGGCCAAGTACGCAGCAGGAGCCAAGCTGGGAACAACAGCCCCAATTTATTGAGATTCCAGCACAGCGAGGGGAGGCACAGGGGAAACTGCTGCAGCCGCTCTGTCGCGGGCTCTAATTGCAAAGAGGTTGGGGCGTGGTGCGAGCGGCCACTGCTGCTCCCCAGTTTGTCACAGGGCACGGCCTCTCCTCGGGGTGGAGACCACAGAACCTGCTGCCCTCAGTGGCTGTTGCACTGAGAACCTCTCTCAGTCCCCACCAGGTGTGAGGGGACTCTCCTCATTCCCCGCCCAGCCCCAAGGAACAACCTGTTCATGCTGGAGGCACACGTCACTTGTGGGGCTGTGCCAGGGAGATCCTGGGAGCCTTCGCTTCCCCAGCCCGCAAACTTCCGATGAGGCAGTAACAGATGACTCTGGGTGGGGAAAACCAGTCTGGTTCCAGAAGGTTCCACAGAAAAATATTAAACCTCTGTGCCACAAGCCCACAAAGTGGAGGCAGGGCCATTCCAACCTCTGCACAGACCCCCAGATACCTCAGGCTGCTGGGAGGGGACCAGGGCTGGAAATAACTTGGAGAGCAGAATGAATGGTAATGAGGAACTCGGTGCAGCAGCTGCTGCCACATCTGCAACAGGCAGTGGTTGGAGCACACGGAGACTGAATGAACCTGCAAGCACAGGCAGGAGCGTGGGTGCTCCTGCTCGTGGGCTCCTCAGGCCTGGGCACAGCCAGGCTTGGGGCTTAAGGCACTGAATTTTGTCTAACGCACAGCTAAAATAGCTACAAAACCCCAAATGTGGCTTTGGAAACTGGAATCAGGCCTGTCACAGCACTGGGGGGAGCAGATGAGAGCACAGACACACTTTGTGACACTCCTCTCTGTCTAGCTGAGTAGGAAATAGGGAATTGCCATCCATTTCCAAAGATCCCAATGGTTTTGTTGTTTCTTCAACAAATGTGATCAAACTGTGCCAGTCCAGCAGCTGTTTCAGTTCCTCTGCAGTCTCCAGTGGCCTGTGGGCCATTTTGGGTTCTATGCACACCCTCTCCCATCGGTGCTTTGGGACAATTAACTGTCTCAGCAGAGCCTGTGGGACATCCTGCGGCCTCACTGGGGCTCCTGGAATGTCATGATGAGTTCTTGCTGCTCCTTACTGATTGCCTGGAAGGAACATGACCCACAGACCTCAGCATGATGCTCCTCCC
The DNA here is from genome assembly GCA_013400235.1 of Oriolus oriolus. Classification (NCBI taxonomy): domain Eukaryota; kingdom Metazoa; phylum Chordata; class Aves; order Passeriformes; family Corvidae; genus Oriolus; species Oriolus oriolus. The sequence continues at coordinate 125,269 of VXBT01008780.1, read as the reverse complement.
ACCCTGCCGCACTCAGGGCAGAAAGTGGGCCGAGTGTGTCACACACTGCTGTCCCCTGCACACATGGAACATAACCCCCTCATCTCCCTCGGGAACATCCCACAGCCCACCCACTGCACAGGGAAAAGCACCTGAGACCTCCAGAGAAAATGCCCAGGCCTAAAGTTTCAGCAGGACTTGGCTGCTGGGGAGGTCTTGGAGAAGTGGAGGGTTTGAAGTCATTCCAGGCCCCACTGAGCCCCTCTCCGCCGGGTGCTATGACGAGGAGGTTGGTTTGGTTTGGTTTGATCTGTTTTTACCTGCCAGGCCTGTTGGCGAGCCTGGATCAGCTGCTGCAGCTCCGTGATCCTGTCCCTCCCCATCAGCACAGACTCAGCCACCTTCCTGTTCTCTTCCTCCTTCTCCCTGAGAACTCTGCGCAGGTAGGAGCGGTGCTTCAGGCAGTACGGCACCATGGTGCTGCGGACATCCTGCTCGGGGATCCCGCTGGGCCGCCTGGGGACACAGCGGGGCGTGGAGCAGCCAGACAGCAGCGATCCTGCCCGGCACTAGTCCCACACAGCCCCATCGGGTGCTGAACTGCTGCCAGTGGGGATCAGCTCTGCGGCTCCCAGTTTCCTCTGGCACAGGGAGCTGAGCACAGCCAGAGCAGGGACCCCAGTGCGGAGCCCCACTGGAGGGAACGGGGAGCCCTTCCCCAAATCTGGCCGTAAGCGGAGGCCTGGAGCAGGCAGGATGCCATTCACCCCCTCAGCACAGAAACACAAAATCTTGGTGTTTCTGGTTACAATCCCCAGTCTGTCTCCCACGCGGCCAAAGACCACCTGCAGCGTCTGCTGAGGCCTCGAGCCAGGGACACAAAGAGCACCCAGGGGAGCTCTGCTGTTGGACAGGAGCTCTGCCCAAAACATCCCTTTGCACTGGTCAGAACTGGCTTGTCCCCCCATCTCAGTGGCACTGACTTCCCTGCACTAAGGAAGTGAAGGGAAATGGATCCCGGACCCAGAGATGCACAGATTAAACTGATTTTTGTGTGTTTCAGGCCCAGTGACACCCAGTGACATTGCTGTAAAGATGAAGCAGCTTTCAGACCCTCCCTTGCAGCATGAGGCCAAGAAGACACCCAAACATCACCCAGGACATTGCCTTTGCAGGAACATGACCCCGCCCCTGACCATCCATACCATGCTGGCTCTTCCCGGTCCTTTGCCTCCTCCACAATCTTATCCAGTGAATTAAAGAGTCCCTCTAGATTCCCTTCATTTTTCACCTCCTGGATCTCCTCCTGCAAGGGAAGGACACAACAGGGATTCAGCAGGACCCAAAGTGAACAAACACAGGCACCACTCTGCTTGTGAGCCCTCACTGGTCATGGAATCAGGGAATTGTTTGGGTTGGAAGAGACCTCAAAACCCATCTTGTTCCACCTTCCAGTAGACCAGATTGCTCCAAGCCCTGTCCAACCTGGCCTTAAATACCTCCAAGGATGGGGCAGCCACAGCTTCTCTGGGCACCCTGTGTCAGGGTCTCGCCACCTTCAAGGGGAAGAATTTCTTCCCAATATCCCATCTAACCCTACTCTCTGGCAGTGGGAAGCCATTCCCCCTTACCCTGTCACTCCAGGCTCTTGTCCAAAGTCCTTCCAGCTTGTCCTGGATGAAGGGCCTACACCTTGGGAATCACCATCTCTGGGGGTATTTAACAGATGTGTGGATGTGGCACTTAGGGACATGGTTTAGTGGTGGCCTTGGCAGTACTGGGGAAATGCTTGGACTCGACAGTCCTCACAGTGTTTTCTGACCTGAATGATTCTACAGCTCTTTCTGGGGAAGACCGAGAGGTCTGGAGAGCAGCCTCAGTTTTCTGCTTTTGCCATTTAGGAAATGTATTTGCTGCCCTTAAAATCAACCTGTTCAGCACTTTCTCACAGGGATTTGAAGCCCCTTTTGGAGACTCTAAGCCCCTCCGCAGCCCCCCAGGCACCCGGGTCGCTCCCCTATTCACCTTTATGGACGCCTGTAGCTGGGAGATGAACTGATCGTAAATGCTCCTGGTCAGCTGGGGCTGCAGCTTGTAGAAGCAGCGGTAGCAGTTAACAAACCTCTGGTAGCTACAAGACCGAGAGGGGCAGGATCAGGACTGGGGCCACGGTGGGGTCGGAGTCAGGGTTAGAGATGGGGCCGGGGTCAGGGCCAGGCTCAGAGCCGGGTGGGCCCAGGGTCACGGCAGGGCTGGGACCGGGGTCAGGGGTCCCTCCCCGCCCCGCCCGATCCCGCTCCCGCCTCACCTCCCGGCGGCCACCAGCTTCTCCAGGAACGTGTCCACCACG
>VXBT01008780.1:112548-122764 GCA_013400235.1 Oriolus oriolus | reverse complement strand
CGGGAAGGGAGCGGCGGCGCGGAGCGCGCGGGCGGGGCCGGGCCCGAAGCGCCACAGGAGCCGCAGGGGCTGCGGCCGGCCGGCCCCCAGGCGCGGCAGCGGGACACACCGTCCTGCTCTCCCCAGGCCCCGTGGGAATGCCCGCCCTGCCCCCCAGCGACCGAGGCTCTCGACCGATTGGTGAAATAAAACGATCAAGCCTGAAGAATTCAACGAGGAAAGAAGCAGCGAAGTTCAGCTCGGACAGAAGAAAAAAAGCGACATTCATGTAACAGCCAACCAGGACCCGACCCGCGTCCTCAGGGCGGGTCTGGGTCACAGCTGATTCCAGGCACTCCCTGTGCTCCAGCCCCTTTTCCCTGGCTCGTTCAGCCACTTGTCACTGCGTTCTCAGGCAGGTCACGTCCTAGTCCAAAGGCAAAGGGTGAAACCCTTTCTGTGACACGACAAAAAGCAGCAGCCTCCCCTGGCATGGAGAGGCGTGTGCTTTTAAACGCAGGCACCAAGGTGAAGGTCTCTGAAGTTTATTATTTGTCAAGAATGTTGCTGGTTATGAGAGGAACATTAAGTTTGACAGTGTCTCCCCATACTGGTGCTGCCACCCCTCCACGCCGCACACTGGGATTGGCCCTGCCGCACTCACCCGAGGTTGATTGTTACTGTTCCTGCTAATATTAGTGTTACTGCTGCCTTATGATTTGCGGTACTGTTGTTCTGCTTTTCAGAGCAGAATCTGGTATTAGAACAAGAGCCGACTGGTGTCAACTTTTAAACCACAAACAGGTGACCAGAGCAGGTGCAGAAGGTGCTGCTCCAACAGCTCCACCAGTGGCTCCAGCATCCAGTGCCTTTCTGGGCACTGCAGAAAACAAAAACGGGATGAAGAGGGCTTTGATGGGGCACCCAAAGCGCCATCACAGCACTGCACCTTAGAATCAAGCTCTGTCCTTAGCAGAGAAGCCTCTCCCACCTCAGCAGCAGCTTCAGCACTCTCCATCTCCAGCAGATACGTTGGCATGTCCAGTCCCTCCTGGGCAGGGACAACACTGGGATGAAGGGCAGAGCCACACTTGGTGAGTCCCCACAGGAGGAGACAGCCAAGTGGAGCCCAGCAACAGCCACAGGTCAGCAGGATCAACACCTTGACCATAAGTCCTGGTTATGGCAGCAGGAGAATGGAAGTGGTGCACTCTGTTGTCTGGAGGTGCATCCCAAACCCCCCTAGACATGGCTGACCAGGATGAGCACCACGTGTGGGCTGGCAGCATGAAAGGGAAATCTCAACCACCAAGAGCAGCAGAGTACAGTCAAACAATCCCTTCCCTCCCCCTCTCCAAAAAGCAGCCTCTGGTTTCATCCCCCTGAAGTTTTCACCTGGTAAAACACACAGACCATAGCTCAGGATTCTGATCCAGCAATTGTGCAAAACATTATCCTTGCCCTTCCCAAACAGGATGAGCAGAATTTAAACTCATGAAGTATTAGTGAACCATCACTTCTTATTCAATATGAACATGCCAGTCAGGTTTGAACCAGATCAAAAGCCAACACGAGGTTTTTCCTTCCCCACCTCGCATCTAATTATAGCTCAAACCCGATTCAGTTCTCATCCAGCTGCCGGCAGCACCACAATTGGACACTTCCAAACTGCATTTCTGGGCTTAAACTAACTAAGGTTGGAAGTGGCCACAGCCACTCTGAACATGCAGGATTGACACACTGAACAAGGCCACAGGACAATCATTCAGTTCCCCAGATATCAGAATAAGCTTCCCTAAAATAAAAAAATTAAATTACAACAGATTAAAAACACAGGTTAGGTGTCAAAACTGCCATCAGCTAATTCCAAACAGCCAGCTCAGCTCCTGACTCACTATCAGCCAGCTTGCTGTTCAGAGGATGAGAGACAGGGAACGTTTTCCAAGAATATACAAAACAAGTATGTAGATCTATTCAAAACGCAGGAAATCGGGTCTGAAGTGGTTCCAGGTTACTCTTGTCTCACATCTTCTAGAAATAAATGCAGGTAATTGGAGAAATTCGCTTGTCTATTTTCTGCTTCCAGCTTCCCACAGCACAAGTGCCACTTAGAGACATCCCACCAGAGGGTCCTGCTGCAGGCTGTGAGACTCCTCTCCTTGGAAATTTGGCAAAGATGAAAATAATTTAAAGAGAATAAACTGGCTTTTTGCTTAAGCCAGTAAGTCTTTAATTTTAAAAAAAAGGAATTAATAACTTGCCAGGATGCGTTCACACACCTGGAATGGACTGTCCCAGGCAAACAGCACTGCCAAAGATCACAGTTTAAGCAAAACCAGCAGCAGAGCATTGTATGACACTCAAATCTAAAGAGGTGAAGTGCAGCTGCTTTTGCATCTGCCTTGTGCTGCGAAACCAGCCAGAGACAAAGGCATAGCAGCTGCATCTCCTCCCAGGCTCTCCCCTGCGACAGTCCAAACTCAGAGTTCACAGGAAGGTTCTCTCCACCAGCTGACTCTACCAGTGCCTTGAATCCACCAGCTCTGGGCGCAGGCTCAGCTTCTTCAGTGTTTCATACCCCACCACGATGACGATGGTGGAAGGAGTGGCTGAAATGATGCGGGCAGAGAGGCCTTTAGTCAGCCCCCAGGGACCTTCCTCTGCAATGAGCTGTTTGAAGGTGAGAATGATGGAGCTCTTGCCTTCCACCTGCAATGCCAGAACAAACATTGACAGAGCTGCCAGACTCCATACTGAGCTGCTCTGGGGCTCTGCTGCAACTGAAGACTCTGGAGACAATAGATCAGCCAGCCCAACAGCCTTGATCTGGTCTCCAGAACTCCCTGAGGAGCGGAGCAAAAAAAAAGCACAAAGTCCTAAGGAGGCAGCAGGAAGCACCTCTCCCTCTCTGAAGAGAAAGCCTGTCTGAGCAGGCCAGGCCAGCACTGCCAGCCTTGCTCCCTGGGCTGCTCTTGCTAATGCTGAGGGCTAATTAAGCAGCTAATACCCAGGATGAAAGGCCCAGGATAAGCAGGGAAGCAGCTCACCTGAAACCACAGAGATCAGAGAGCCAAGGCTGAACCCCACCCCGCACTGTGCCAAGCAGGCTGAGCTCTTACCTGGACCCGAGCCCTCACCACATCCATGGGGTTGGTGAGCGTGGAAGCTGTTGCAGCCGCAAGCGGCCCCGATATTGCTTGCAGAAGGAGGTGGGGACAGTCTTTAGGAGTCAAACTTGAAAGCTGTTCTGGGAACAGGAAAGAGAGAAAAGTTTCAGACTTTCAGTGGCCGCTTATCATTTCCTTAAGTCCACCCCCTAATTCCAACTGATTTGCAGTGGGCAGAATCCCTGATTTACAGCCTGCCACCTCCTCCCACAGAATCTCGAAGTGGTGCTTCCTACATCAACCAGAAAGCTGGCACAGCACAGGGAGCAGGACTCATCACACCGGTGGCTCCAGGACACTCCCCATGCTTCATTCCACAGCCTCCCATCAGCTGCCACACTGGCTCCCAGGCCTGTGGGGCAAACCGGACAGAATGAGCTTCCGTGTCCCCAAAATAGGGTACGAAAACACCCACCTTCTTTAGACAGTGGGGGAAACCTTAAGACAAGGCTCTATTGGAAGGTGTCTGCAGAGATTTGCACTGGAAGCTGCCACTACCAGGCACACTGTCCAGGAGATACCCTGGTATCCCACTGTGGATAAAAGCACCATGTAGTGCTCATCCCAGATCTCCTCACTCTGCTCCTGCTGCCTGGCCAATTGGATTTGAATCTCCCACACTTTTGTTAGTTAAAGTTGGACAGAAGACTGTGCAAAAGCCCCATTTTTTTCGGATGATGAGGAAGCCTGTCTGGCAGGAGGGAAGGAAGCAGCTCTGTCCATTGATTGGAATCAGGGGCAGCAGTATCCTTTGAACCTGAGGAAGGTTCAGTGACCCCCACTGCTGCTCCAGGGACAGAGGACTGGGAAATGCAGCCAAGTAGAAATTCACTGACAGCTGGGGCTTATGTTTCCCATCATCTCGATTTCCACTGAGAAGACAGGGAAACAGCAAGCACCTGGAAGGGGAGAGCTCTGGTCTCTCCATATCAACTGCCTTGTTCTTACATGCCCTCCTTTGAGCCCTTCTGGCATGAAAATCTTACAGTTAATACAGTGGGTTTTGGTCTTATAAACTGCTGACATGGAGACTAATGGGAGCACTCCGACAAAGTACAGACTGGACCAACATGCCAAGCTGCCACTGCCATTTAAATGCAGCCCAGATGCAGAACCAATGCTCCCTGTAGCGGACATGGTTTAGTGAAGCAAACCTTTGACACATCTGGAAGGACCTTTGAGACATCTGGAAGAACACGAGATCTCCAAGTTATATTTTAGGCCCAATACAGCAAAACCCAAACCGCTCATTACCACCACCTTTTGGTAGAAATTAGGTAACTAGACGCATAAAAACCATGTGCAAAGCTGCACGGCAGAAATCTAAAGGATCATCAGAGGTGGAAATAAACCTTAGCTGGCCAATACCTTTAGCCTTTGGAAACACCCTAAGGAGTACGAGAACTGAGCTAGGGAGAAAGAACATTCTGCTGAGTGCAGTGTTTCATCCCAAGACTTGGTGCCAATTTTAAAGCTGCCAAAACTGAAGCAACACCTGACAGAAACCCAGGGAAGATCTGGCCCTTGTCTCTGCCTGTTGTTTGGTTTTGCCATGAGATGTGTGGCTCTAAAAGTTCTTTTGCCATATATGAGATTGCTGAGTCCACATGAACTGAAAGATGAACTATACTTACATGGTGGCTCCCAATCTGCCCAACACAAGAGCTTTCCCACTCCCATGGAGAAGGTATTATTTGGGATTAGTGGAAGAGAAAAAAAGCATAAAGCCCCCCTTGCCTAGAGGCATCCAGTTTGAAGTCCTCTAGCACTCGGACCCCTCCTCATTATCTGCATTGAAACACTGTTGCTCTGTTAAACTTCCACCCAACACCTGCAGAATTCCTACACAACCAGACACAGCTCTTTAGTTCAGGACAGGTTCTGCTCCCACCTCGAGAGAGAAAGCGAATCACGCTGAATCCACAGTGTCAGGGTCGATCCGAGGGGCTTCTGGGTCTCCTGGGATAAGATACGTTTCAAGCCTCCTTTCACTTACCAGCATAGAAGTGGTAGAAGGGCCACCAGACTGCACTGTTGGGAATATAAGTGAGCAGCGAGGCCACATAGCCCCTGTAGAAGCCTCTAAAACCGTCGGCCTTGAAAATCTGTACAATGATGTCCTTGGTTTGCCCAAAGACCAGCAGCCGCTTGCCGTCTTGGTTCTGCACCTTGAACCTGCCCATGCTTTCCCCCTTCCTCTGCATCATGAGGTGCTGGGAGATGACATCGATGGGCACCGTGATGCTCTGGGCCACCAGGGAGGCCGAGCCACCGGCCACCAGAGACTTCACGGCGTTGTTGTTGTTGTACCGTGACACGTACTTCCGAGTGAGCTCGTATGTCGTCACGTAGCACTGTCCTGAGATCAGGGTGAAGGTGTTGACCAAAAAGCCACGGTAGAGCCCAGCCGCCCCTTCTGTCCGCAGGATTTTCACAAAGGCATCGAAAGTCCCGTTGTACAGGCTCTTGCCCTTCTGAACCTGCAACCGTGTCCGGATGAGCGTGAAGGGGTAAACGCTCACCCGGATCATCATAGTCATGCAAATCCCAAACACATAGAATTTCCTTTTGTCCAGATGCTCCCACTCAATGATGGGGATGTTGCGTTTGTCCTCCATGGCTCCTTGGGGTCAGGCAGGAGAGGTCCAGATCTCCCTCAAAGGTACAGAGCAGATCCAGGCCCAGCCTTCCAGCCTTGACCAACCAGACTGCAAGTGCTGGCACCTGAAATGAGAGACCCCTTGGGTAGAGGACAAAGCCCCCCTTCACTATGGCCGCCCATATCACCTCAAACTTTGCTGACTCTCCTCGAGCACATAGCAAGCCCTTGCACAGCATTGTACCGGGCGAGCAGAGGGACAGTAACCTCCAGAGGCAGGCCCCTACCATGTGGCTGATGGTGACACCTTCTGATGTCACCATGGCTGTTTCCTGAGCTCCAGCAGCAGCTGGGACATGTGGCAGCACTCACCACAGCCCAGACTGCTCTGTGAAAAAGCAAAGCTCTCATGCTTTGGGAAGCAGGCTGAGAGCCAGCAGATGAGCATCACTCCATCAGCACACACACCTTTTAATGGACACGCAAGATCAGGGATGGCCAACCAAAGCAGCTTCTCCCCAGTCATTCCAGGTCTGCGGTGCTCCCAGGTGTCAGGACATCACGTTTCAGTTCCAGGATCTGTATAAAGAAGAAAGTGACAAGCCTCTGTTTGTGTCCCTAGATTCCCTGCACAAATCAGACATGTTTCTTTGGGCATTTCCATTCTGATCTTCCTAAAGCTGGAGGGTGACGAGAAGGTGAAAAGAAGAACTAAAAAGGGAAAACAAAGCAAATGCAAAACATTCATGTAGTCTCCACATTGATGACCAAGACCCTGAAAAGAAAGGGTTAAATCACAGCCCAGGATCTCTCTGTTGAGCTGCTTGTCAGCTACAGCGAGCAAAGTTCACCCTCCCTTCCAACACTCCATCGCGCTCCTGGTCTGATAACCCCCCTTCCACTGCTGGCTGAGCTGAGCACCAGGAATGGGGGGGATGAGGAGGAAGGTGCTGGTTCAGCCTCCCCCAGTCCCAACTGCTGCAACTCATCACCATGTCTCAGCAGGCACCAACTGCTTCTCCACAACCAGGCTCCTGGTACTTCCAGCTACTATAATTAGCAAATTAACTTGCTGCACGATTAACCAAGCTTAGGCTAGGGGAACCTACACACAGGCAACAAGAGAAAGGCAGCTCAGAGAATCACCCAACACAACACTGACCATTTCATTGTCTGTAAGGACTTACTTTCCGCATCAAAATAAAAAAACCCTGGGGTGTTTGGGTGGCTAAACTTTTGGGAAAGGCTTGACTGCAGCTGGATCGTAACACATTCCAGGCACTGGCAAACGGGTACTGGAAGCATGTGCCCAGGCACGAGCTGAACTGCTGGAGAGCAGAGCTAGAGCAAGAAGCAGGAACAGGAACAAGGGGGTCAAAACCTGAGATCTGAAAACAGATTCACCAAGTGAGAACTCAAAGGGATGGGCAGTCACCACCACACACTGATTTGGGGGCACTTTACATTACCAAGCCACAACATCAGTGCCTAAAGGAGCTCCAAGGGAAAGGGACTTGGGACAAGGGCCTGGAATGACAGGACAAGGGGGAATGGCTTCCCACTGCCAGAAGATAGATTCAGATGGGATATCGAAAGGAAATTCTTCCCTGTGAGGGTGAGGAGGCCCTGGCACAGGTTACCCAGAGGAGCTGTGGCTGCCCCATCCCTGGCAGTGTCCAAGGCCAGGCTGGATGGGGCTTGGAGCACCCTGAGATAGCGGGAGGTGTCCTTGCCCATGGCAAGGGGTGGGATGGTATGGGCTTTAAGGTCCTTCAAACCTAAACCACTCTGTGATTCTTGGTATGGGCTTTAAGGTCCTTCAAACCTAAACCATTCTGTGATTCTGTCTCCACACCTCAGAATTCATGAAGAGCTCGCACAGGCCAGAGACATTCTGTTAGAAACACAGTAACAAAACAACTGGAAGTTGTTCACCTCTGGCACAGAGAAGAAATTACAGTCATGAAATTATGGCAGATCAGGGGTGGGTGTCCCATTAACTGACCATTTCATTGCCTGTTGGCCAACAAAATATTTGCTGAACAGGAGCACACAGCATTACTGGATACCACAGCTCCTGCAGGTGGACAGTGGAGGTAAAAACACCCAAGGGCACCTGGGACCAACATTTTTACCATTGTAAAGAGAGCTACACTTCACTCTCCCAGGCAATTGCCTTGGCAGCTAGGGCACAGCAAACACCACAGCCTGGCTAAACAAAGCCTGCATTGCTTCAGTTACAATTACAGCCTTACTGGGTTTGCTAATACTGACATGACTTGACACACAAAGCTTCCTGCACAGGAATTATCTGCACACAGCACCTATGAAAACATGACTTGGTTCTTGTTAGGAGTCCCACTAGCTTAACATTTTATTAAAAAAAAAATAAAATAGAGTCTAGCCAATATGATTCCCTGGTGAAACCTGAGGATTTAGTCCATACTCCAAATTCCTCTGCCACTCAGGGATGGAATTCAGCTCCCCACAAAGGAAAGGGAAGGGCTGCCTGCAAAACACATCCTCATTACTGCAATATGGAAAACAAAACAACAATAATAATGATGAAATATCCTTGATCTTTATTTAGTTTTATGTGGTCCAGTGCTTTGGGTTTAGAATTTCAACCACAACTTCTTGAGTAAACAGCTGTACTTTCTCTGGACTCTTAGCAATAACTCCTCTCATTCGGGATCTGAATTAGACAAAGTCACTTAACCCCATGGTTCTGAGGCACTCAAAGTCCCTCCTGTGTGGAAGAAGGAAGGCATCCTGGCTGCTCCAGGGATGACCAGCACGGCCACAATTCTTACTTTGCCAACATAAAGAGTTTTGCCCACAGCATTTACTCTTCTAGAAATTTAGACCAAGGCCTTGCTCAGGGCAGGGACCCCATCACACTCATTAAGCAACTCTTTGACAATCTTTCAAGTAATTTTAGGGAGACGTAAAATATAGTAAAAGTAATGGCTGATATAAAAGTGATGGCTACAGCTCCTAAGAACTGACCTGCCCTCCAAAACAAGGTACAAGTGCACCAGGTTTCCCCACAGCTCACACTTCCTTAAACTCTGGAGTAGCTTCCATGCCAAAACTATCCCTCAGCGGTCCCTTCCCGCCGTGCACAAAACAGCATTTCTTGAACTTCTGCCTGGAAACCCAAGCAGGGGGTACCAAGCAGGCTGTCCCTGCTCCTGCTCTCTCGTCTGGGCACAGCCTCAGTCTCCTATACACAGAATTCAACTTAGTATAAACCCCCCCAATTTACATCCTTTTAATGCTACCCTGTCAGTCTGGTCCCCAAACCGCTCTTTGCTGCAGCTGGAGCTAAAGATGATTCTCTGGCAAACACAGACAGGGCCTTTGTGTCCTCTGGCCAGGGACGTGTGCTGCCCAGCATGCTAATGCCTCAGCACCCGCCTGGGAACCATCCGGAGGCAGCGCCGAGGCTGCCTGGCATCTCCTTCAGCAAAGGATCACAGAATAGCCTGAGCTGGACGGGACCCAGAAGGGCCATTGAGTCCAGCTCTTGAGTGAATGGCCCATTCGGGGATCGAACCTTGACCTTGGTGTTATTAGCACAATATCCAACTCACCGAGCTAAACTAATCCACGGCTCGCTCCTTAAATTCACCCCACGGTGGGAGCGGATACAAACCCTGGCTATAACCCCAGCCCCGCTAACAACCCGCAGCTCCTCGGAGCAGCTGTCGCTCTGTAAGCGATGAGGCAGAGGCACTCTGATGCCAGCACCTCCCTCCCCAGCACCCCCAGCCCCGCGGGCAGGAGCCCCCCACCCTTCTACCCCCCGAGCGAAACCACCAACTCTGATCCCTGCTCCACAAAATCTCGGCCATGCTCTGAGGCCGTGAACAGGGGCAGAGCTCGGTCCAGGATCTGCTCAAGGTCACTGCCGGGCCAGACGCGTCCCCAGCACCGCGGCTCCGTGTCGCGGGGGTGTCCCCACCGTCCCCCAGGCAGCTTTACCCCTGCGGCCCCGCGGGCCTCCGGCCACTTCCCCGTCCGCCCGGGGGGGACTTCGGCCTCTGCCCTGGCGAGGGTCCCTGGACCCTCCAGCCCCCTTCCCCGCGGCCGTTCAAGCCCCGCCCCGCCTGCCCCGGAGGGCCTCAACGAGGGGGGACTCCGGGCCCTTCCCCGTCTGCCCCGGGACCCTCCGGCGCCTTCTCCCGGGGTCTTTCAAGGCCAAGTGGGTCTCGCACCAACGCCGTCCCCCACCCCTGTTTACCTGCACCCCTCGCCAGCCGCCCCCTCTCCCCTACGTGCCGCCCTCCCGTCCGGCCGCGCAGCCACCACACCTGCCCAGGCCCCCGCTCAGTCGCCGCCGCCCGCACCGGCGCCGCGCCGGGCCGGGCCGGGCCGCCACAATTAGGCCTTGCCGCGCCGCTGCTGGCCCAGGCCAGGCCTCTCCCCGCCCCGCCACAGGCCCGGCCCCGGCACCCCCTCACCTCAC
>VXBT01008780.1:53962-103380 GCA_013400235.1 Oriolus oriolus | reverse complement strand
CGAGGGGCAGGGACACCCCTCTGCCCCCACACGTGGTCTGTCCAGCCCCTCTCCTGACACATTCCTGTGCCCCCATAACTACACTGGGGCCCTTCACCCCGGTTTTGCTCTCAGCTTTTGGCAACACGTCCAGATCCAGACCCTGCACCCCCATATCCACACCCCATCCCTGCACCCCCATCCCTGTCTCAGCCCTCCCACTTCACCCATCCCAGATGAGTGCTGCTGGCTCTGGCTTCCCGTGCTACGTGGATTTGGGGGGTCCCAGGAGGGGGCTTGGGGCGCAGCTGTGGCACCAGGCCACATGTGTGTCCCCCCACCCAGCATCCACAATTTTGGTTTATGGCATTTCTGCCCTTGGAATTTCCCTTGCCAGAAGGCCTGGCCTAGCTGGTGCTGGCAGATCCCACTTCTCCTGTGGAACTTGCGCCCTTCCCCTTCTCTCTGTGTGACAGCAGGGTGCCATGAGCCCCAGAACAGGATCCTCAGCCACCACTTCCTCCCTGCTCTGCAGCCACCTTCCCTGCATGACCTCAGGCTTGCACAGCCGCAGCTGAGGCACTGGAGAGCCTCTGCACCCGCTGGGCCGCAGTACCAGCACCCCCAAAAGCCACGAGCCTGCACCAGGCCCGTTGCCTGGGGTACTTGCTCTGCCGGGGCTGGAGAGCAGAGCCAGGCGCCCCTGCAGTTCCCACGGGGTTCGGGAGGTTGGAGCCTTTCGCAGGAATCTGTAAGGAGCTTGTGCCTAGTGCCCACCAGCACTGGAAGCTTAGCTGGAGCCTGCTGTGGGCGCTCCTCCCAGCCCCTCAGCCCTGCCCTGACCCGCCCAGGGTGCCCTGTGGGCGTCCTACGACTGGCAGCACCTCGGGGTGCAGCTTTCGGGGGGTAGCAGCAGGCACAAGCTCACATCTTAACCCCGCTTCGGGATTAGCGGGGTGGCCTGACCTTAATCCCCCTGGGCACGCAGGGGCCTGGAGGGGCCGGTGTGGGGCTGGCAGGGCCCCCAGCACCCACTCGGCCGTGCCCTGGCTGATAAACCCTGGTGGCTGCCAGACACTGGAGTCCGTCCCAGCTCCACCTCATCCCAGTGATTGCTCCAAGGCTTCCTGTGCTAGACTTTCCCCACACAAAACAGGTGGTCCTCAACATGTGCCCAAACACCGGTGCTCCTGCCCACCCAGGTGCCTCTGAAGAGACCCCAACATCCAGTGCACAAGTGAGCAAGGCCAGGCCGTGGCCCCTGCTCTGGGATCCCATCTCCCTCCTGCCAGAGTCTGGGTACCCGAAGCAGGGCTCAGCTCCGTGGGACAACAGGAGGAGCGGGACCAAGCTGCCCTTGAGTCAGTGCTTTGGCTGGAGTGGGGCTGGAGCTCTTTCACAGGCTCTTTTGCAAAGTCCCCATAGGGGTGTGTGAGGTCCCTGTGGGCTGTGGCTCCCCCCTGGGCTGTGCAAGGTCCCCACTGGCTGCACATGGACCCATGGGGGTGTGAAAGGTACCCACGGGGCTATGCAAGGTACACACAGGGGTGTGCAGGGTCCCTGTGGGGAGTGTACGGGCCCCAAGTGGCTCTGTAAGGAACCCACAATGTCTGTATTGTCCCTACAGGGCTCTGCAATGTCCCTGGGGGCTGTGCAGGGTCCCCATAGGTTGCCAGCTCAGCCTTTCCCCAGCATGACCCAGCCCAGGAGTGCCAGGACAGTGGGGTCCTGTGAGGGACATGGGGAGGATCCAGGACGTGATTTCCCTGTTGTGTTTCCCCATGGCAGCTCCCGTGTCTCCTGACCTGTCTCCTCCCAAGAACATGTCCAGGCAGAAGCATGAGATCCCAGCAGCATGGTTGGCTTCCCCCCATTATTCCAGAACCCTCCATTTTGGGCACAACCTCATGACTTCTGGGGCCTGGCAATGCCAGGCCTGGAGTAGGGTTGAATCCCCACAAAAGGGGACAGGCTGCAGCATTGTGGGGGTAGCTGCCCCAGTGCTGTGGCATGGGTATCCCTGAGCTGGCAGAAATGGGAGGCAAACAGGGCACAGAGAGGGGGCCAGTGTGTCCCCTCTCACGCTGGGAGCACCTGCTTCTGACACATCCCTGTACCCCTCTCCTGGGAGGGGAGATGGCACGTTGCTGGGTCTCCACAAGCTCACTTGAAGCTGGGAGGTGGCAGCGATGCCCTAGACCCCTTGGCACCCCCTGCCCTCCTGAGCCTCAGCCCTGCTGCACCCAAACCCAGGGCGATGTGGGGGGACCCAGGCATCCACGCACTGGGGCAGGGGGTACCCCCAGGCTGGGCATCCCGGGCACCTACCTGGCTGTGCCTGCGCCCCGGCCGCCCGCCTGCGTCCCCTCACATCGCGGCTCCGCAGCGCTGTGCCTGGTAAAGCCGATTATACACCGGCTTTACGGCTCTCCTTCTCCCCAGCATCCCCTCCTGCCTCGCTCCGGTGCCTGGCACGGCTCGGGGGCACAGGGGGTCCCCTTGGCACAGCGTGGGGGTCATCATTATGGTAGGAGCAAACCTTCACTCAGGGGCTCACTCAGGGTCTGCGCCCCCCAGTCCATCCCGTTCTGGGGAATGTCTGGTCCCCAAAACCCCGAGAGGAATCTCTGAGTCCTTACCCCACATTCCATCCCCTGTCCGGTCCCTCTCTTGCAGGCTCCTTGCCCGGCTGGCCCAGCTCTTAGCAACCCACCCTCAGGTGAGCCAGGGTGTAAGAGGCCGCCTGCTTCCCCCCATCCATGGTGGGTGCTGAGCCCCAGCCCTGGCTGTGGGGCAGAAAGAGATCCCTGGGGGGGTCCCTTTGCAGCACAGCACCCCCAAATCCCCCTGGACAGCAATGATGACAGCACACAGTGTGGGAAAGGTTCAGCTGTATTTTGACTCTGGAAGAAAATACAGGCAGTAATACAGAAGCTTTGCAAGCATGGATACATACACGACCTCCCCAAAACCCACTGGAGTGGGGGGCTTGTCCTGGCACCTGCTCTAGCTTCCCCCCCGCCCCCACACTCGAGGTCATGGGGGGCTGCAGGCATTTCCCAATCGAGGCAAAAAGCCAAGATACCTGTCAGTGGCTGGATGGACTCTAGCCAAGGGGGAAGCCGCCCCTACCAGATCCCAAAATCTGCCTCACTTGAACAATACGCCTTCCTAGGTGCTTTCCTGGCAAACCAGCTCTGACCTGGACTGAGCATCTTTCACTTTATCCCTGAAACAGCTCCTGAGCTCCGGCCACCAGAGACGAGCCTGAATAACCGCAGCCAAGAAAAACTGGGGTGAACCCTGCTGGATGCAGCGGCTCCCAAAGAGGGGGCCTGGGGGTCCCCACTGGGGCTGAGCTTGCGGGACTGAGGTCCCTCACCCCAGCTGTCAAATCCATCTGGTCCCCGAATGCAGCTCCGGTGCGTTTTCACTTCCCCTACTCCATCTCCAATCGATGCCGTGTGGGGTCCAAGGGGGTTCCCAGCCCGGCCCCCGCCTCAGCTAAGGCACAACTCGGCTGATTAAGAAAAAGGGAACCCAAAGGGCAAGAGGTGCCTGGGATGGGGAATACGGGGAATACAGTACATAGAGCGCCGGGAGTGCAGGCGGGCAGGAGGCTGGGGAGGGGGCAATGGCCACGAGAGACATGGGCATCGCCCGCGAGCTGCCAGGAGCCCCCGCGCCAGCACCGCCGGGAATCACTATTCAAAAAAAGAGAAAAAAAGGGAATTTTGGCTTCAGATCCCAAGAAAAAGGGTTGTAAAGGCACTGTGCTCCACTTGAGACAGGACAGCGGCCCCTGTGGCACGCAGCTCCCGTGGGGTGGCTGCGCTTCTCCCTGTCCTATGTAAAAAGCTTTGGCAAAAAAGGTACAATCTAAGGAGCATTTCAACTACGAACTCCTCCTGCATGGCTGCTCCATAAACACAATTCTTTGCTGTCTTTGGCTGAAGTTCTAAAAAATATTTGAAGCTGAAAAGCTATTTTTTGGTTTGGTTTTTTTTATATAGAAATAGATTTTTTCTTTACAAAAAAAAATCAAAGCATCTTTTAGCACTTTTAATATATATATATATATATATATATATAAAATTCCTGCTATAGAAAACAACAAAAAAACCCCAGCCTTGGTTTCTGATATCTTGTTTTTAAGGGAAAAAAAAAAATTCTGTTGCTTTGGGAAAAAAAAAACCTAGCTGGAGACGGGCAGGAACCACAGGAATGCGCCACGGAATTACATGATGCTGCAGTTCTGCACAGCCTGAGCCTGGAAGGGAGAAAGAAAAAGAAGAGAGTTAAGAAGACCCCAGTGTCACCATCCATTTGCTCTGACTGCAAAGTGTCCAGTGGGATCCTCGGGATGCCCACAGTGCCCTCCTCCATCCTGGCCCTTGGGGTGTGACAAATAAATCCTCCCAAGCTGCAATGTTCATAGCTCCAAAATGTGAGAATTAGTGGTATGTGATATACGAGGATTATAATATTGACTAAGAGTATCTATACAGAATATATTATATATTAATCTAATATATAGATATGAAATATATATTAATGTGCTGAAATATTCACATTACCAGCATGAACAACACTTGGCAGCAGTGGAATGAGTGATGTGAAGGACAGGGAATGCTCTGGGGTGCCACGGGGGCCAAGTGTAAGATGGAATGGGGTGGGAAGCTGCTATGGCCACACCCCTTTCCAATCCCTCTCAGAATCTCCCATCCCTTATAAAGGCTTGTGCCAGCCCAAAGAGGAAGAGGAAGAGCAAGGAGAAGGAGAGGTGGGAGGGGACAGGACTCCCGCAGCACTGCCCTGTTGGGAAAGGACGATGCCAGGACAGGGTGGACACCCAGCAGCACCGGGACAGCCGGTGGTGCAGTGCCAGGGACTGGAGCCAGGGTCTGGGAATGGCACTGACCTGCCTGCGGGGGCTGGAGTTCCCCAGGAGGTAGTTCCTGGACACCAGGCTGTCCCCGAGGCCGATGCCAGAGTCGCCCATGCTGCGGTAGCTGCGCGTGACGGTCACGCTGGAGGTGGACGAGCCCGAGGACATGGTGTTGATGCCGGCGTTCTGGGTGCCCGACTTGTCGGCCGGCTGACCACACGTGCCACAGACGACCGTGCGGGAGCGCAGGTTGTATTCACCAGGGTCCCCAGAGCCACTGCAGCTACCCTAGACACGGGGGGACAGACAAAATTACCTCAAGCCCCTGCCAGAGCATCCTCTGCCCTGAGCCCCTGCCCTGAGCCCCTGCCCTGAGGATGGTGGCAGCACCGGTGTGACCCAGGAGAGCTCTTCACATTAGGCCTCGAGGAGAGTCTGACTCACCTGTCCTCTCCATCACGTGGTTTAAAAGTAATAGAATAGAATCCTTATTATTGTGTTTCTAATCCCAAGTGACTGGGGCCAGCACACCGCCAGTGGGTGACCTGTCCTTCTGCGCTGGCCTTGCACCCTGAGCTCTCGGCACTTGGGAGACACCTGAACTGTGCTCCTGAAAACATCCTCTTCCTCGCCACTTCGTGAGCTGGCAGCTTTCCAATGGGAAATCTGCTCTTGGAAAGGATTCAGCCTCCAGATGAATGGGCAGCACTGGCTGCAGGAGCTTGGCTCCTCTGTCCATGGATAGTCAATAACGAAGAGAACCACAGAATCATGGAATGGCTTGCTTTGGAATGGACTTGAAAGCACATCCCATTCCAGCTTCCTGCCATGGACAGGACACCTTCCACTAGCCCAGGTTGCTCCAAGCTCCGTCCAACCTGGCCTTGAACACTTCCAGGGATGGGGCAGCCACAGCTTTCCTGGACAACCTGTGCTAGGGCCTCACCACCCTCACAGGGAACAACTTCCTTCCAATATCCCATCTAACTCTGCCCTCTACCTGTCAGTGGGAAGCCATTCACCTTGTCCTGTCACTCCAGGCCCTTGTCCAAAGTCCCTTTCCAGCTGTCTTGGGGCCCCTTTAGGCAATGGAAGGTGCTCTAAGGTCTCCCTGAAGCCACCTTTTCTCCAGGCTGCCCCCAACTCTCCCAGCCTGCCTCCAGAGCAGAGAGATTCCAGCCCTCAGGGCATCTTCATGGCTACTTCTGGACTTGCTCCAGCAATTCCATGTCCTTGTGCTGGGGGCCCGAGAACTGGACCCTGCACTGCAGGTGAGTCTCACGAGGGCAGAGTAGAGGGCGACGGTCCACTAGCTCAACCTGCTGGTATCAGTCTCAGCACAGCTCTTCAGATCCAGAGAACTCAAAGGGAAGTGGATGATGGATGCCACATTTTGCTCCTGCAGGGCTCTGGAAGGGGCATCCAGAGGATCTTTCACCATTGCTGAGGCATGGCTTGGCCACGATGGCACCTCCCTGCACGTGATTCCTGCGGGCATCTCGTGTGCAGGACACACACCCCGCAGGATGGGCTGGTGGGGGATGCTGGGCTGCAGCCAGGGATGCTTCTTTGGGAAAAATGGCTGCAGCTCTGCTCCTGGCATGCTGCCTGCTCCCTGCCCACTGCCTGCTCTCTGCCTGTTGCTCCTCCTGGTGCGTATTTCAGCTCCATATGGGGAATGATGGGCTGAGAGGAAGGACAAAGCCACCTCTGGATTTGTTCCAGCACCCTTGTGAAGCAGAGAGGACAGAGCAGCTGCTGACAAGGAGTGTCGTCCATCAACTTCCCACCATCCCATCCTCCAAGCAATGCTGGGTACCAGCTCAGCCTCCCTCTGACTCCTCTGGCCCTTTCCATGGCATGTCAGGGTTGCTTAGGGTTGGAGAAAACTTCCAGCAAGGTCTTCAGAGCTCTTTTAGTGAGCAGCAATCTCCTCCAGATGCCAGAGGTCTGTTGGCTGTTTCCACAGCAGCCTCCCTGCTGCCTGCTCCTATACACCTGATCCTGTGTGATGCTGAGCTGCCTCCCGCCCTGACTGGGACTGAACCTGCACCCCCTGGACCCCTCGGGACCAGCAGCATCCCCAGCGCCCTACTCACATGGTGATGGCGGTGGTGGATGCTCATTTCATCATCGTCCTCATCCTCATCATCATTGATGATCACAGTGCGGACCAGTTTCCGCATGGCCACCTCCTGCGGGGGACAGGAGGTGAGTGGGAGGTTCAGTGCCTGCCACCCCCACGCCCGAGCTGCCTTTGGCTCTCACCTCCCCGTTGGAGTTGATGAGGGCAGTGCGCAGGCTGTCCCCGGAGCCCCAGCTGCTCTGGGCTTTCCACACCACATTGCTGGGGGGGCTGTGGGTTGCTCCAGCTCCCGAGGCCCAGATCTAGGGAGAAAAGCAGGAGAAAAGGGACTTCTCAGGTCTGCAGACTCCACAGCCCGGGGACGGGGGTCTATCACCACAAAAAGCCCAACCACTCCATGTCACCAGTGGCCTGGCAGGGTTTGGGATCTTGCCTGGATCCTCCACCAGGCAGTGACTCACCGTGACCACCTGGCCAGCCTTCAGGGTGAACTTCGGGGGGAAGCGGTAGGTAATGGGGGGATCGTCCCCATTCTGCCGCTTGATCTGCCAGTTCCCCATCGCCTGGTCCTGTGAGAGAGAGTAGCGACCCTCAGAACCCTGGCTCCTCTCCAACTCGTCCCATTCACCTCTTGCCCGCAGGGTGAAGCAGGGCTGAACCTCACCCCAGGGACTCTATGGACCTCCCCGAAGGCAAACTCACCTCGTTGGACTTGTTCCTGAGACGGACGAACTTGCCCTCCAAGTCCACCTCCTCCACACCAACACGGCCGCTGGTCCGGGCATGGTGGGAGAAGCTGGTCCGGCTCTCACTGTCCTCCAGCTTCCGCTTCTTGGAGGAGCCTGGGGTGGACAGGTGGCTTCGGGACGCACCTTTGTGGGATGAAGGGCTGGGAGACAGCCTCAGCCTGGCAGGGGGAGAAGAGGAGATGAAGCCAGTGAGGACACAAGGGCTGGGACCTGCATAGCCCAGAGCTGGGCACGGCACCCTGTGCTCACCGCTCCTCCTCGCCCTCCAGCAGCTTGCGGTAGGCGTTGATCTCCATATCCAGAGCCAGCTTGATGTCCAGCAGCTCCTGGTACTCATCCAGCTGCTGCTGCATGCGTGCCCGCATTTCGGCCATCTCCCGCTCCTTGTCAGACAGCAGGCGCCGGTTGGTCTCGCGTTCTCTGGCCAGAATATCCTCCAAATCGTGCAGCTTCGCTTCCTTGGCAGCCAGCTGTGGGGAGGGAAGGTGAGGGCGGCCACTCCAGCTGGGGCCATGTCCAGAAGGGGACCATCCCCAGGGCAGACATGCCAAGGAACGCTTTGGTCTCAACTCACCTGCTTCTGCAGCTGGCTCACTTCTGAGGAGAGGTTGTCAATACGGATGCGGGTCTGCTGCAGCTCCTCATGGGCAGCCCCCACCATGTTGCTGTTCCTCTCAGCTGACTGCTTGGCATTCTCCAGCTGGGGGACAGGACAGGGGGCTCAGCATCTCAGCACCCACAGCCCACCTGTGCTCTGTGGGGTCGGAGGGAGAGGACAGTGGCATGGGGAGACTGCTCACCTTTGCCCCGTAGGTTTTCTCCAGTTCCTCCTTGTAAAGCCTGATCTGGGCTTCATGCTGGTTCCGCAGCTCCTGCAGGGCCTCGGAGAGCTTGCTCTCGAACTCCCGCTGCCGCCCATTGTCGATCTCCACCAGCCGGGTCTCGTGGCGCCGCTTGGTCTCCCGCAGCTCCTGAGGACAGGTCAGGGGACACTGTGTCACCTCAGGGAGGGGACACAACACACGTAGCGGGGGTTATCACAAGGGATCCCAGCCCCACTGCAGCACATCACAGCTCACCTCGCTGTAAATGTTCTTCTGGAATTCAAGCTCTTCCTTCAGCGTCTGCAGCCGATTCTCAGCATCCACACGGCGCAGCATCTCATCCTGCAGCTGCTTCTTGGCTTCACCCAAGGCACTTTCCAGCTGGCAGGAAATTGAGAAGGACCATCACAGCGGGCTCTGGGCGCTGCACCTGGCATGGCTGGGGACCCACCATCCAGCTGCATCTGCCCCACAGCCGCTGGCATGGCGGGGACCTGGCAGCTCCCAGGTAGGGGGGTAAAAAGGGATCCCTGGGTCAGTTGGAGACAGAGCTGCCACCGCTCACCTTGGCCACCTGTCCCCTCAGGTCCCGCACTTCAGTTTCCAGATTCCTCTTCTCACCCAGGGCCGTGGAGAGCGCAGCCTCCTTGGAATTAAGCAAAGCCTCCACATCCTTAAGGCGTGCCTGGGCAGTCAGCAGGTCCCCTTCCTTCTTGGCATTCCTGCAGGGCAAAGGGTGGCACAGGTGAGTGGCATGGCAGGGAGAATCAGTCATCAGGAAATGACAGAACTGCTTGGGTTCAAAGGGGTCTTAAAGCACATCCAGTTCCAGCTCCTGCCATGGGCAGGGACACCTTCCACTAGCCCAGGTTGCTCCAAGCCCCATCCAATCTGGCCTTGAACACTTCCAGGGATGGGGCAACCACAGCTTTCCTGGGCACCCTGTGCCAGGGCCTCACCACTCTCACGGGGAAAAATTTCTTCCCAATAGCCCATCCATCCCTGCCCTCTGGCAGTGGGAAGCCATTCCCCCTTGTCCTGTCATTCCCGACCCTTGTCTGAAGGCCCTCTCGAAATTTTAGAGTCCCTTTAGGTACTGGAAGGGACTCTAAGGTCATGTCAAGGTTCTCATCCACCAACACCTCCAAGTTCTCCTCAGGGCTGTTCTCAGAAAAGCCTGTGCACTGTACCCCAAGCACAAAGAGTGGCATGCCTGCCTCACTCTGATCACCCCCAAAAGAGCTGCACCACTGTCCCTAACAACCACCCACCAGCATGTCCCAGCCCCTTGGCACACCCAGCCCTAGTTTGGATACTGGAAAGCAGGAAGGGCTGGGAATGACTGGGAGAGCAGGAGGAGTCTCAGGGTGCAACACCCACGTGCAATATGCACACCCACGGCACGGCTGCATCGCAACAGACCAGTGCTGACGAGGCTGGGGCTGGAGTGGCACAGTGTGGCACGGTGGGACGCAGTGCAGTGTGGTGGGACATTGTGGAGCATGCTGGGGTGTGGCACAGTGTGGTACAGCATGACATGGAGCAGCACTACGTGGTGTGGCAGAGCCCACCATGGCATGAGAGAGTCAATTGTGGTGTAGCGTGGCTCAGCACGGTGTGGCATCGTGTGACATGGGGCTGGACAGTGGAGCAGCAGCTGGGGAGGAGCTGAAACTGCCCCACAGCCAGTGTTGCCCACCTGAGGTGGCCAAGCAGAGGAGTCTGTGGCACTCTGCCAGTGCCAAGAGTTCGGTGCCTCTCCTGGAGTGGATGGGGGCACCAGGCGATGAGCGGGGGCTGGGGGCTGCACTGGTGTGGCTGTGCCTCGCCATGAGCTCCGCTGTTGCTCAGGGGATGCAGAGCTGGGGTGCCTCAGCCCCCCAGTCCAACCTCTGGCATCACCATCCACACTCCTGCACCATCCTGGCCCCCACTGCCCCTCTCTTTTCCAGCCCTCTGACAGCAGGTCACAGCCATTCCATACAGACCCACCGTGTGACCAGGGAATCTGATCTGACTGCACCACCAAAACACGGCCTGGAGCTATTTTGGTAGGTCCTATAAAAAGAAAAGACCCAACGGCCCCCCAGCAGCCGCCAAGCCCTCGGTGGGATTGTCACCCCACCTCCCTCAGAACGGCATGTGGGGCTGGCAGAGGCGGAACGTGCCCGGGGAGCAGCCGCAGAGCCCCTCAGTCTTGGGGGGAGCATCGGCCACATGCCCGGGGCAGGGAGGGTGTACCCACGCCGTGACACCACGGGACACAACCACCATGGGTCACAGACACCATGGGTCACAGACACCGCTGGTCACAGACACCACGGGTCACAGACACCACGGGTCACAAACACCGCTGGGCACAGACACCACAGGACACAGACACCACAGGACACGGACACCACGGGTCACAAACACCGCTGGGCACAGACACCACAGGACACAGACACCACAGGACACGGACACCACGGGTCACAAACACCGCTGGGCACAGACACCACAGGACACAGACACCACAGGACACGGACACCACGGGTCACAAACACCGCTGGGCACAGACACCACAGGACACAGACACCACAGGACACGGACACCACGGGTCACAAACACCGCTGGGCACAGACACCACAGGACACAGACACCACAGGACACGGACACCACGGGTCACAAACACCGCTGGGCACAGACACCACAGGACACAGACACCACAGGACACGGACACCACGGGTCACAAACACCGCTGGGCACAGACACCACAGGACACAGACACCACAGGACACGGACACCACGGGTCACAAACACCGCTGGGCACAGACACCACAGGACACAGACACCACAGGACACGGACACCACGGGTCACAAACACCGCTGGGCACAGACACCACAGGACACAGACACCACAGGACACGGACACCACGGGTCACAAACACCGCTGGGCACAGACACCACAGGACACAGACACCATGGGTCACAACCACCATGGGTCACAAACACCACGGGTCACAAACACCGCTGGTCACAGACACCACGNCACAGACACCACGGGACACAGACACCACGGGTCACAGACACCACAGGACACAGACACCACGGGTCACAAACACCACGGGACACAGACACCACAGGACACAGACACCACGGGACACAGACACCACGGGTCACAGACACCACGGGTCACAGACACCACAGGACACAGACACCACAGGACACAGACACCACAGGACACAGACACCACGGGTCACAAACACCGCTGGTCACAGACACCATGGGTCACAACCACCACGGGTCACAGACACCACAGGACACAGACACCACAGGACACAAACACCACTGGTCACAACCACCAGGGAGCGGCTGCGGCACTGCCGGCACTCGGCCCATCCCAGGGCAGCATCCAGACCACCAGGAACGGGACCCCGGGCCAGCAGGGACGGTGTTCCCAGACTTGCAGGCGTGGGATGTCGGAAGCTCCTGGATTGGCCAGCAGCAGATTTTCCTGCATTTCTTTCTGTTTCCTGACCCAAGCCAGCATGGAGAAGTTATTCCGTTATTTTGCAGACTAAAGCAAAGGTTTCAGAATCCCAGGCTACTGTTTTTAAGCACAAACCTCACTTCAAATCCAAGGATATTCCATGTTAAAAGAGCAGGAATTCCACTTGAGGAAGCACAGTTTAAAAAAATAACAATTCCTACATGTCCAGTAATGAAATTCAGAACCACTTAAAGTGCTGCTGTCAGGAAAAGCAGAGCCCAAGACTGGGAATCTAGGAGCAGCTTGCAGACTTTTTCTTGGAAGTGTATGAAGATCTATCTTCTGCCTTTCTCTCCATTTCTGAAAGCTCCTTTCCCAGCCCAGAACACTCTTTATTGTGGTGTAAAGGGCTCAGTATAACATGTTGGATCTGTAATGAATTCTAGAATATTTCTGTGGTTGGATTTTCATATTTTCGTGTTTGGGGCTCTTGAGGGTCTCAATGACATGCATAGCGTATGATTTCATAGTCCATAAATTCCATAAAATAGCCTCCTTTGTGTCTAAATAGCATTTAAGCAGTCTAGAGAATCTGGAATTTAGCCCACAGTGGAATAACTGACCAAGAAATGCTGCTGGTCCCCCTTTTCCAGGGAACTACAGTCTCGCTTGCCCGAGCTGCTGCTGGAGCTCCTTGCTGGGTCCTTCCTGTTCAACCCACTCCTTTTGTGCCAGTGACTCACAGGACAAGAATGCCAACTGGGAGCGGATCCGAGGCTCCAAGGCTCACTGCAACCAGCGTTTGAGGCCAAGTTCTCCCATCTGGCCCTGGCTCATCCCTGCAGCCAGTGTGGCCACCCCAGCCCTGCTGGCGGGGCGCAGTCCTGTCGTTCCTGATGGAGGGAACTGCCATGCGACTCCAGCAAGAGCTCATCCCTGGTGTTTTGCTGCTGCTCTTTGCTTGCCGTGTCGGCTGTGGAGGTTTGGGTACAGCTGGAGGACCTGAATTGTACAACTCTTTCAAGGGACAGCAGTTCCATTGGTAAGTGACAAACGGAGGGAAAAATGCTGATAGTTACACTTGTGTCTGCAGCAGATCCACCCTCTCCAGGGACCAGAGGGATCCAGGGCTCTGGGCATCAATGCCTGGAAAGCCCCATAGTAAATCCCAGATGACTCGAGGACAAATCCTTTTTCCTTAGAAGCCTCCTGTGCTCAACTCTGGATTCCACCATGAGGAGCAGAGCCAGAAGCTCGGAGCTCACCAGCCATGGGGCTGAGCTTGGGGTAGTTCTGCCAGAGGGAGAGGGGTGAGACAAATCCTCTCCTGTCCTCTGCTCCAGTGGTCTGCAGAACTCAGCTGCCTGGGACCTGAACACCTCCCCCCACATTCCTTCCAAACACACCCTGACCCCGAACGTGGCAGCAGCGTCTGGATGAGGGATCAGCACACAGTGAGTCCTCTCTGGCCCTGGGGACCCCACCGCTTCACGCCAGCCCTGTTGATCCCCGCTCCAGCCCAGCCAAACTTCGAGTTTTCCCTTCTCCTGCCCTCAGGTCCTGCTTTTATTCCCCGGAAGCCTCACAGGCTCCAGCTGGCGCTGGGCTAAAAATAAAAACTTCCATAGCAGCCGTTTCGCTCCCACTTCCCTGGAGAGGAGGGCGAAGCTGGACCTTCCTCCTCCTCCCCAGAGGCTTTCACTGGCCTCTCCATCCTGCCTGCTAGAGTTTACAAGATCCTAAATTCCCCAGTGAAAAGGGAAGCAGAGACTCATTCTGGAGGGCTGGGTGCCTCCACATCCCACAGGATTTGATCCCCTGTGCTGGGAGAGCCATGGGTAAAAACAATCCAAGAGGAGAAAAAACAACAGAGGCATCAAATCCTCAAGAAACAAATGTCTCAAGAGAAAAGATGGAGGGAAAAGGGGCCTCAAGATGTTTTATTTTTAGCTTTTAAAAGCAGGAAGAAGGAAAAAAAAAACAGATTGAAAATTGCAGCTGAGCTGCCAGAAAATCCAAATGTTAATGGAAAGTTGGATCTGCTCTGGCTGTGCTCAGCGCAGACAGACGTGAGGCTGCGAAGCCGACACGATGGATTCAGAGAGGGCTCAGGGACAGCCCTGCAGAGCAGCATCTGCTACTGCTCCCCCCCACTCTGCCCCAAAATCCCAGCCAGGAAACCTGGCAGGTCTGGGCTCTCCCTCTGGAAAAGTCAAGACAGGACAGAGTCATCAGAGCTTGTTGGAACAGCTCCAGGCATGAGCCCACCATGCTGCTGAAAAGATGCCAACCTTCTCCGAGATGCCAGAGCCCACTCAATGCATTTTTAGGAAACACTCTTTGGTTTCCCTCTCCACTATTAATCCCATAAGTGTTCCTGAAGCTTGGGCAGTGCTGGGCTTCATACACTGGGAGAGCACCAATGAGTGGGATGGAGCTGGTGGAGGCACAGGCATTCCCCTCCTTCCCTGCCTCCAAATCCCAGCTGCCCCACCCTGGAGAAGGTGCCAACTCAGGCAACTCGCCCGCTCCTGCCCCACCCATAAATCTTTATGGACATCTGCAAATCCCCCAGCACTGCAGGTCTCGGTCCCACCTCGCTGCCAGGGGCCACAGCCACCTGCTCCTGGCCACGCAGGCTGAGAACGAAATCCCAGAGAAGGCTTTGACAAGTTTACAGCTTGGGAACACAAGGCAGGGGTGGCAGTGTGTGCCCCTAGAAGTCTCTGATTGCTGGGAGGACCCAGAAAACCTGCTTTGCCCCACCTTGGGCAGGCTGCTCTCCGTCGCGCTGCCTCCAGTGCCGGGGATCTGTCCCAGGATCACCACACGTATCGCAGGGATCGCTCCCCCATTGCAGGGATTGTTCCCTAATCCCAGGGACTGTTTCTCCATCAAGGATTGTTCCCCCATCCCAGGGACCAGGGCCCCACAGGACAAGCAGCAGGGACAGCACAAGGAGAGGCGGACCAGGAAAACCTCTGCAATGGGGCAATGGGAATGTGGCAAAGCAGCTTCTCCCAGCTTCTGACTCATCGGTGCCGCAGTG
This sequence comes from Oriolus oriolus, assembly GCA_013400235.1. Lineage (NCBI taxonomy): Eukaryota > Metazoa > Chordata > Aves > Passeriformes > Corvidae > Oriolus > Oriolus oriolus. The sequence continues at coordinate 88,336 of VXBT01008780.1, read as the reverse complement.
CCTCTGCCAAATCACCAGGATAAACACGGGCCGGTCTCCTAGCACGGGAGCTGGAAATAGCCAGCATGATGTATAGAGAGGACAACATCTGCTCGGAGCCGGCATCCTGTTGGGCACCAGGCCCCTGCCAAAGGCAGCTGGGGCTGCCAGCACCAGCTATGTTCACGGATGCAGCTTCCACCCTCCGGCATCAGTGGTGCCAAAGACCCTTCCTGGTGCCAGGGTCAGTGCTGGCCCTGCCACAAGCTCCTGACACACTCATGACGTGCTCATCCATGGGGCTGAGGGGCTTGTCCAGCTCCACGTGGCCCCAGTGGAGCAAAACCAGCTCACTGGCATCTCCCAAGAGCTGGGCTTTGCCTCCTGGAATTGGGATCTGGCCTTTCCTTGCACCCTTAAAATGAACCAAAACTGCTGCTTCGTTTGGAACCAGGAAAAAGCCTTTCATGGGGAGGCAAACGGACCCCCCAGCCTAGGATTCCCCAAATCCAAGATGTTCCTGTCCCTCCACAACTCCCATCACCAGGAACACTGCTGGGAGCTGTGGGTGCACAGACTCGAGTGTGATGGAACCTGACCAATACCTCCAGCCACACACATCCCCTCTGAAGGTTGGAAGGAGCTTTTCTCCTTCTCCTGGATGCACCAGAGCAAAGACCTGTCACCCTTCAGCCTCCCCTCTCACCATGGGAGAAGCATTCAGCTTCAGCAGCATCACAACCAATTGATGCAGGTGGCTGCAGCGGGGACCAACAGGCACGCGCTGCTTGAGAGCTCAAAGCACGTTTCTGAGAATAGATAGTGTATTAATTGTTTAGAATTAACAATGTTGCAGCTCAGTGCTGTCTGGGGAGCCCCAGTGTTGCTCACTCCCCGTCCGGGCTGTCACGCCAGCTGGTGACTCATCCCAGCCTCCACCAGCAGCTCGGAATGGAAATCCCAAGTCACCAACTGACGCTGCTGTTTGGGCTGAGTCCCCCATAGTAACAGGACTGTCCATGGTTTTGGAGGGTGGATGGCATTACCAGAGGGGTTTCAGAGCTGGAAAAGGAGGTTTTGCCCTTTTGCCATGTGGGAATCATCGGGAGAATGGGAAGGACTTGGTTTTCCACAGCCCACATGTTTCTGGGGGAGGTTTGTATCAGGCTTAAATCTGTGTGTCTGCGCAGACAAAGGGCAGGGTTTATCCTCCATGGACAAGTGTCCTAGCTCGGAGCATGCACCACAACACTCCAGCAGGTCTGCCAGTGCCTGGCTGCCTGTGAGACCCCCTGCCACCTGTGGGACCCCATTTGCTGCCTGTAGGACCCCTTTGTTACCCATGAAACTCCTTTTCCCAGCTGCCTGTAGCTTTTCCAGGGTGCAGCAAGCCCCAGGAGAGAGATGCAAAGAGGATGCAAAGTGCAAGGAGGATCAGCCACTGGAGACCCCAGTGCTGGGAGCACACAGAGCCCAGCACTGCTTGTGGCTGAGCAAAATGAGGGCAGGATTTCCCTATGGGGAATGTCTACCACCAAACCCTGGGTTACCTGGAAGAAGCCACCAGGCTGGGATGACATGCAAAGTGCTACCAGTTGAAACTTGATTTAGCAAACCTGGCCCAGTCCCATGTCTGTTACCAGAGCTGCTCCTGGAGCACTTGGGAATTGTCTGCATGGCACTGGGAAAACCTGGCCAGTGCCTGTGCAGGTCCTGAGGGGATGGGCTGAGCCCAGGGTTTCCAGAGGGAGGCCAGTTCCTTGCTTGAAAAAACTGCATTTTCCACTGAAAAAGTTCACTGAACACTTGAACAGGCTGCCCAGGGCAGTGGTGGAGTTGCCCTTCCTGGAGAGATTTAACAGGCATGTAGATGTGGCACTTGGGGACATAGCTTAGTGGCAGCCTTGGCAGGGCTGGGGGAACTTGATGATCTTGGAGGGCTTTTCCAAGCTAAACTATTATGTGATTCTATCTCTTTATAAACCTGAACATCTCAACTGCTTGGAACACCATGATCAAACACTGGTCAACCCCACTGGCAGCCCAGGCCTGGCACAACCCAAACCCATCCATTCCAAACATGCCAGCCGGCCTTTTCCTAGCTTCCCATGGAATCTTGAATTGGGTTATCTAAAAGACACTTGATGGCCTGGAATTGAACCATCCTAAATATAGATTAAAGCAATAACACTCTTTATCAAGGAAAAGAAACTTGCTAAAAAAAGCTTGGAATTGTGCTGGAAAGAGAATTCTTTTAGACACAACTCAGATATGTCAATACACTACCTTCCACACTGCTCAGTTCCACCTTCTGAGGGCAACGTTTCAGTAGGAGAGACATGAGAAAAATACTTTGAGATCATGGAATATCCTGAGTTGGAAGGGACTCACAAGGATCATCGATTCCAACTCTTGCACAGGACAGCCCCAAAAATCCCACCATGTGCTTGAGGGCATTGTCAGCTTGTTTTCCCAGTCCAGAATTTGCTAACAATTTGCAATATTGCCTATTGCTGACTAAAGCCAAAGCCTTTGGGAAGATGAGGGAAGAAGGAAATTCCAAGTCTTCATGGCACTACTCTGAACACTCACCATGGTAACAAGTGAGTTTTGTATCATTATTATAGTTAAATTATATGTAATGACAAATTAACAATTAAGTTTTGGACTGGATGAAATTTAAGGAGTTTTGCCCAGCCTTGACTATCTCACTCTGAGAGAGCAAAAAGCAGTTTTTGAATAACTGGGCTAAAACTTAATGGGAAAGTTGTGGGGGTTTTTTTTTTCCACCTAGAACATCTCTGAGTGTTGCCCCTCCACGGAAACCCCAGAACATTCCATTCACTCCAATACATCCTTCTCCAGATGAACGAGAAATGCTAAGCCCATAAACCACCATCTCAAAGGATAAAGACAAAGCAGAGATTCCCGGTGTTTCCCTGGGAGACTGGGCATGGCAGGAGCCTTACAAATGAAGTTAAAAACAAGGAGTTGAGTCACTTGTATTAGTCATACCTTCAGGACCAGGAGCACTGGGGGAAAAAGGCCGTAAGCTCGTGTTTTGCTGGGAGCTGGCGACACAGCCAGGATGTGGAGCAGTGGAAGGAGCAGGGATGCAATCCCAGGCCCAGGAGCAAGGAAATATGCTGCCACCGTGCAGATGTGGCTGTAGCTCCCCTTTCCTCTGCCCACACGTGCAGTTCCTGAGCACAAAGGAGTGATGGGAAGGGATGAGGAGGTTGCTCTGTACCTGCTGCATCCTGATCCACAATGGAAACCAGGTCCCTGTGCAAGGAGGGACAAGGCAGAAAGGAGCCAAGAGAGACAAAACAGGGGACGAGTTCAAGGCCCCTTTTTCTCTTCAGAAGCAGCAGCAGCTCACCCGTTTTTTCATAAACTGGGTATGCAAAGCTTCCGGCCAGCAACATTTGCTTAAGAAACAAAGCGAGGGATTGTTGGATCCAATTGCCACACATACTCCTGGGAACAAAAGGGTTTGCTCTCCTGGCTCCAGCAGCGCAGATAAAGGCAGATGAGGTGTTTACACTGCCACAAGGTCTGTTTGCGTGTGGTGGTGGCAGCGAGGCTGGCGCGGGCTGCGCTGGGGCCGCCTGTTTGCGCGCTCCGACTGCAGATGTTGAGTCACTGCCGGCACTGGGAGCTCCAGCTGCTGTTGGGGTGGCTGTGGCCATGTGCAGAACTGCCAGCACACCTCTGCCCACTTTCCCTGCCAGCCTGCACTGTGCCGGGATGGAGCCCAGACCTGCTTGGCACGTGAGGAGGAAATAAGCACTTCCCCAGAGCGAGGACTGCGGTTGTGGCATCCCTAGAAAGCACAATTTAGCCCCAGTTGCTGCTTGCATAGAACTGCCTGTGAACAGGACCACCTTGAGATGCTCCAGCCTCCCCACCACCTCCCTCCCACTCAGCCTCAGGTGCAGGCAACACACTCGCCACCAGGCAAACCCCAGTCCAGTGGCTTTTTGCACTGGAACTGCAGAGCTGAGGCTGGTTTGCACAAAGCAGGGTCTCTGCCGTGAAATGGGGGCCTGGCAGCCACCCAAATAGCAAAGCACGATGCCCAGGCGTGAGGCTGCTCTCCTCAGTGCTCCCCTTCCCCCTAAAGCCCCTGGCATGGAGGCTCAACTTAGAAAACTCCCTCAGTTTCTCCCAGTGTAGCCTGGTGCTCCGCAGGGGAGCATCCTCGCGCCCCACGGACGCTGCTGGGGAGTGGGTTATCTGCTGTCATGCCAGGAAGGAAGGGGCAGAGCGTGGCTGCCGGCCTGGCGGGGGCCCCCCCGAAGCGGTGCCGCACCCTGCTCCAGCCCAGAGACACATGGCTGAGCGTGACTCATCTCCCTGCTCTGCCAGGGCTGATCCAGAGCCCTTCCACAGCCACGGCGAGCCCACCGCACTGCAAGGAGGGGGACACGCAGCTCTTCACAGTGGGGACTGGGAGCTGCAACTGGCCACCCCTCAGTGCCCGTGGGCGCTGGGGCCAAGTTTTCTCTGGGCTCCCACCCCTTTGAAGCCCACGTTACACATCCACACCAAGAGCTTGGATGTTTGTCTGGGCTCACATGACCCAGATGGGGTTTCAGGGAGAAACTGTGTCCTTAAGCTGTTAATAAATAAAAACCCCAACTAACTGGAAGTTCTGAGCTCCAGCTGAGCACTGCAGCATGGAGACGCCGAGCTCTGTCCGACCAGGATGGCGGCACTGGACTGGATGGCAGGAGGACGCGGGTGTGGGAAGCAGCAGCCAGAGCAAGTGGCTGGAGACAGTTTTTGTGCAAGAGGGAGGAGAGACCTCTGCTATCAGAACCTCGCTCCTACAGAGGTGCTTCTGAGCCACTCATGGCCCCGACACAAAAATTCAACAGCTTCAGGAGAGCTCATGTTTGCTCCTACCCTGGCTCCGCCACCTCTCCACAGGGATACGGCGCCAACGCCTGCAATGGTGCAAGCCCATAATTAAGGAAGGTACAGTACAGGCAGGGCAGCACCCACCCTACACCCCGTCTGCTGGGGAACTTTGTCCCTGCTGCTGTTGCAATTCCTAGCTCTACTAACCATGGAAGAGGGCATTGGCTGCAGCTTGGAGGACACCCCAAGCCAAGGGCACCTTCACCTTCAGTGGCAAAAGGTAAGTGGTTTATGATAGAGAACGTGAAATGTTGACTCAGCCTCGCCAGGAACGGAGGTGTCCCAACCCCAACTGGGTTTTGTGGTATCTCTGTGGGCTGAGTTCAATGCACTTCATTAACCAACTTCCACACCCTTTGGCTTTCCTCAGCACCCACAGCCCTGGATCACACCATGGTTCATGGACACGCTGCGACATCCTTCACACACAGGAACAAGGACAAATGTGTATATTTTATTATACTCTTATCAAGGATGTGGAGTGACAGGGCAAAGCAGAATGACTTTAAAGTGAGAGGGCAGATTTAGACAAGGTATTAGGAAGAAACTCTTCCCTGTGAGGGTGGTGAGGCCCTGGCATAGCTTGCTCAGAGAAGCTGTGGCTGCCCTGTCCCTGGAACGATAGGGCTTCTCCTGGGTGGCCAAGAGCCTGGCTGTCTCACAGATGTCTCTGCAGTCAGGGCTGCAGCTGCCACTGCACCATGTGGGGCTGGGGGGCTACACCAGCCCCCACAGTTGTTCAGCTTCACACTGGGGATATTCAACCCTGGGCAGGGAGGGGAAGGGAGCAGAGGCAGGTGGGCACTCGACACCATGCCGTCTGATGGCAGCTGTCAACAGAGACAGGTTTTGCATGGCACCAGCCTCAGCTGTTTGGGAACGTGCTGAGCTGGTGACAAAGGAACAGGCTCAGCAAACGGCCTCACAAAGAGCAGGATGGCAAAACAGGTAATGCAGCCAGTGGTGGGACAGCGGAAAGTGATTCCCAGCTCACCCTGAACCTACTGGGCTGACATTCCTGGGGAATCCTCCATGCCAGCCCTAATTTTGACCAGGACCAGAGGGAGAACTCTGGAGGGTTCTTGCCTGGTTGCCAGCAGCATGAAAGGAAACTGCACCTCCTAAAGGGCACAAATTCAGCAGAACACAGATCTGGCAGATGCCCTGCATGTCCCACCCTGGCTGTGCCACTGTCTCTGTCTGCATCCCTGAGCACCACACTGAGAACAACTCCCCGTCCTCTGGGCTCCAGAGTTTGAGTGTTGATGGGATTCAGACAAGTGCAGTGACATGTGCAAGGTTGAAAAACACTTGTGGCAGCATGTGGGACAGGGGCAGGCTGGGACGGGCTGTCTGAGATGGATCCCTTCCCACACCAAACGCAGCCCGATTCTCTTTGCAATCACTTCTCTTTAATCCTCAGCTCCAAGGATAAGGTCCTTAATTTACCAGAGTGGATCCTATCATCATAAATATATATATAAGGCAACAGGATTTCCTCTCACTCCCCTCATCCCTGGGAAAAGAGAGGGGATGAGGCACGGCTGGAAGACACTGGCAAACACAGCAGTGGGAGTGAGGTCGCAAACCGAGAGTGCTGGAGCATGTTTCTCTGCCACAATTTTTCTTGGAAAAAGAGGGGCTGGATGTTTGCACAGGCGAGAATTCCTCTCCACTGGGAACAGCTAATGAAAACCTTCGCCTCGAAGAGACGTTTTGCCACGGAGCCCTCCAGCCCCGCAGTATGCCAGGAGGGCCGGCATGCCCAGCCGTCCTGAGCTGCTGGCTGCAGATGTCAAGGGACAACCAATATGTCCTCAGGGCTGGAGATTCAGGGTGGCGTGTTTAAGAGGGTCCCAGTGGGCCATGGGGGTCTGGACCAGCCCAGTTCTGTGTTGGTGACTCCCCCAAAGTATCCCCAGCTGCACAAGCTGCTCTTTGTTTGCTCTGAAAGGGCAAAGCCTCCTCCCAGTCAAAGCATTCCCTCCCTGGCAGGGATTCCATGAGGCAGACGGGGGAGCAGCCCAGGAGCCTGAGGTTTCACCCCCACACAAAATGTTCCAGCACAAGCTCATCGCTGCTGGATGAAAGGCCTGGCTCCCCCGGCAGCACTGAGCCTTAATTCTTTTTCCTCCCTTTTTCTCAACTAAACAGGTTTTGATTTACCTGCTCCTGCCTGGAGGGTCATTGCTGAACAAAGCATGGGGCAAAAACCCCCCGGGCTGGGGAAGAGTTGTGGGGTTCACCTCCTGGCACCCCACTGCTGCCTCCCTTGCTCTGCCCTTGGACGAGCTTCCTCCCTCCACAACAACATTTGGGAAATAGGAGATTTGTCCTCATTAGGGCGAGGGATGAGATCTGGGCCCCGAGAGGAAGAGGCGCTGCCAAGGCACTGGCTTAATCAGGTTAGGGGCTGCAATTCAGGAAGGCATCGCTCATCAGCTGCGGTACTAACAAGGGCTGGTTCCTGCCTTGGAGAAGGGAGCTGGCCACTGCATGGCCACTCCTCACCCGTGGAGTGGGCACTGAATTCCTCAGGGGGCCTCTCCCAGGATTGAAGGCACCCAAGGGCTGTATTCTACACCCCTGCACTCCCAGACTGGGGCTTGCACTAACAAATGTCTCCCACTTGCAGGATGGGATGAATTCTCATGGAGCAAGGCAAGGGCTGTGGCTCCTGTTCATCCTGTGAGTCAGAAGCCAGCTTAAGGAGAGGGGGCAATGGGCAGGATCAAGCAGAGAGCATCTCTCCAACCTCTGGTGCCATGCTGGAATCCAGGTGTCCTCCAAGGAGGGGGACAGAAGCCTGAGGACACCAGGGACAGGGGCATTTCAGACTCATCCTATCTCTACCCATGGCCTAGGAGGGGATGATGCCCATGTTGCCAGCACCCCTGAGTCACCAGCCACCCTCACCACACCCTCTGCTTTGCCTGAAGCACAGCTACAGCATAGCCAGAGGCCATCCAGAGCTGGGGACACGTGGCACTGGGACAGGCAGGGTATCAGTATCAGGCTGCACAGGGCTGAGGGTCCCCATGCAAAAAGCCAGGTGGGCACTTTGGGAAACCCCTCCTGGATCGCCACTGGAAGCAGCCAAACAGACAGTGGGAAGATCCCACTGGGAACTTCCCCAAAGGGAAGAGCAGTTGGCCAGGGACAGAGGGGTGGCAGAAGAGAGAGGGCAGTCAGCTCAGCTCTGCTCTGCTCAGACCCTCCTCCACCCATGCAGCTCTTGCACTCGTGCGTCAGTACTGGTTAGACTGGTCTCCTGTTTGCACGCCCTGTCCCCCCCCGAGTCAGCACCTCTTTCCCCACCCCAGACAGAGCACCCAGCACCCGGGACTGTGTCACGTCCAGACACGTCATGCCCTGGCATCCCGGCCCCCCACCCTCCCTCTGTGCTGGCGAGACAACCCCTGCGTCGGGCAGTGGCAATGCTGTGGGTGCTGATAACACGGCCCTGGGCGCCTGCCCTGCTGGAGATACCCGGCGCTTCCCCTGGGCTGACAGGCACAGCGACCAGTGCAGAGGGCTGCCAGTTACTTATTAGCCAAAGCGTCACTGTGTTAAGGACAGTGAAGCGGCCCCAGACCAGGTGCTGACCCAAGGGTTCAGGGTGGGCAGGGAGAGCCGGCAGAGCAGCCACATCCCCGCCCAGCTGGACAGCACGGAGCAGAACAACATCTGAACAGGTCCTTCCTGATACCACCAACAGTTCTGACCCTTCCGCAAGGCTGGGCTCGTGGCTGCCCCATTCCATCATGCCCCAAAGATTCGGGACACCCCAGTCAAACTGAGCCCAAGGAGCAGCATCGCGGCTCGGCAGCTGATTGTGCTCCTCTCTCAGCAGCCCTGCCACATCGAGCAGGTCCCCCAGGGACACAAGATGAGCTGCAGCCTCCTTGCAAGGGTTTTGGGGGTTGGAGAGCAGCCCTCATACCGCGCCCTAGGAAGAGGGGACACGCCGGAGGCAGGAATGAACAGCATCGGCTTCCCCCGCATCTCCGCTCTTCCATCTCACCGACCGTGACTCAGAGATGACTAAACACGGAAACATCCCTGTCCTCCAGAGCCCCGCGCACCAACTGCTCTCCAAAACCCACCGAAACCTATCACCCAACCACAAGCTGCTCTTTGGGAACCCCCGCGAGTCACAGCACTTTTTCAGGGGATTTGTCAGCGCCCGGGAACAAGCACAGAAGCTCCCCGAGCGAAGCCCATCGCAGGAAAAAATTCCACATCCGTTTTCCACACGGCCGGCTCCACAGCGCAGCCAGCTCCCAGCTCCCCTCTAGCCACGGCTGCGGGCCGGGCATTTTTTCCAGCCCTCGAAAGATCGCGGCCAAGATAGTTCTGGGTTTGCATAACGCAGAAAAAGCCTTTAGACAGCTCAGCTCCTCCTTTCACCAGCATCCGGATCCTTGGGATCTGGGAGCAGGGATCTGGCGAGCAGCAAACCGCTTTATCCGAGGACACAGTTGCAGCAGCGCACGGGAAACAGAAAGCTAAATATAACCCCACATGGCTTTCGGAGACGGCTGCAGCAGGCAGCCCACTCCCTCCCTCCCTCCCAGGTAGAATATTTATGGCATCTACCAAGGAAGTTAATTTTAGCCTCATTTGGTACAGGCTCAAAACGAGGCGTCCAGAATAAGAGGCAAAAGATCAAATGGAGGAAGAGGGGGTTGTCCCGCCACTGCCCAGCCCGGATCCGGCTGCGAGCCAAAGTTGATGACGGAAAGGGATCTGTTCGCTCCTTCCGTGGAGCGGGATTCGGGGAACTGAGTGCTACAGGGACACGTCCTGACGCTGCACGGGCTGGCAGAGCCCGGGGGAAGCCCAGTTCCAGCCCCTGCTTGGCCAGCAGTGACATTGGCCAGGGAGCCCCGTGTCCTCAGGGGACCTGTGCTGGTAACCGGTGACAGCCCTGAGGAGGGCAGAGGTACCCAGTGGCAGCAGGGAGGGGTCCACGAGGGGGGCATTTCTGATGGCAAGGAGGGAAAGAAAACCCGATGGGAAGCGGCTGGAGGGATTCGTGCCTCAAGGCGGACTGGGAGCACATCACCCAGTGACAGCTGGTGGGAGGGGGACATGGGTGCCGCCCACACACTGCTTCCCCCAAAGCCAGGGACCCCACAGAGCGGGAGCAGCTTGGCACAGGAAGGGTTAAGGCAAACAAAACCTGGAGCAGGTTCTTTAATCAGTGCCAAAGACAGCAAAGGAAAATAGGACGAGCAAGCGAAATCTGTAGGCAGGACAGAGCCAGCTGGCTGGCACCGCTTCCCAGGCTCTGCCGGAGCGTGTTTAGGAATAGCTCCAGCATGACGAAGGCAGAGGGCCCGCCAGCCTGGCGCTTGCGCCCCACATAACACGGACCCTCCGGGGGCCCAGGGCATGTCTGCTCAGCCCCAGCCCCAAGCGTCCCCAGCTCTGCTCCCAAATCCCCTATCCAAGGGCATCCCGGCCAAAGATGGCGCTTGGAGGGAGAGTGGGAATGACGAGAGAGCTTCTCTCCTCTCTCGGTCCCTGCCACAGACACTCCTGCCCCAGCCAGGCCACGGATTTTTCCTCTCCCTGCCTCCTCCAGGTCGTTCTTTGCTCCCTCCCGGCTCCCTGCCAAGCATGACGACAGCACCCGTCCCACTTCGGTCCCCCCCATCCCCAGGGCACTCACCGGGCTTTCAGCTCCTTGTGCTCCTCCCGGACTTTACTGAGCTCCAGCTGCAGCCGGGCTCTCTCCTTGGCCACCGAATCCAAGGTCTTGCGGGCATCCGCCAGCTCCGACTCGTAGGCAGCCTTGATGCCCGAGACCTCACGGCTCACCACCTCCTCAGACTCCGTGATGCGGAGCCGCAGGCCGGCGTTCTCCAGCTCCAGCGAGCGCACCTTGTCGATGTAGACGGCCAAGCGGTCATTGAGCTCCTGCAGGTCCTCCTTCTCCTGCAGGCGGGTGATGCGTGTGGGGGACAAGGGGGTCCCCGAAGCCCCGCTGCGGGTGCTCCTTTTCTGCGAAGGCGTCGCCATGGGGTCCGGCGTCGAGGCGAAGGACACGGCACAGGTCACGGCGCGATGCCCCACGCCACCCGCCCAGCTGTCGCGGCAGCTCCTGGTGTCTGAGTGACTTGCTTATATCCCAGCTGGGCTGTTCACTGGGAGGAGGAGCTGCGAGGCGGCGGCGGGTGGAGTTATCCAAACCCTGGGTGGAGACAACTCGCATCAGTCCCAGCCCTTCCTTAGGAAAGCTTGGGAAAGCATCCCTGGGTAAAGGGGCCTTGGGAGTGCGTCTGTGGGGGCACAATCCGGGGTAACCCCCTTCCACACCCTTTTCTAGGGCGATTCCCCCGACAGAGGCTGGATTGCAGACTGGGGGGACTTGGCCAAGGTAAAGTGCACCCTGAGAGGGGCTGCAGTAAGGGGCAGCCCCAGGACCCTTGGGCTGAGCACCTCCAGGACATCGCTGTCCCACAGGACAGGGCAGGCAGCATCTCAGCAGCTGACCCCCGGGGTGTGGGGGGTCCTGGCACACCCTGAATGCAGGAGCCACAGGCTGCACAGGACCATGGGGTACTGAAAACTCTGGGATCCAAGGACCCAAATACAGTCCCAGGTCACCCAAAGCACCCTGGTCTGGGTTCGCCTGAATGCTGAGGCATCCCACACACAGCGCTCTGGGGCACCAAAGAATGCCCCCACCCACCTACCCACTTCCCTGCACTGGTTTTGCCCAGTTCTCTCAGCACTGGTTGTCCCCGTTTCCCAGCTCTCCTCAGTGCCAGCTGTGCCAGTTTGTAACTCCCCAAATTCTGAACACCAGTTGAGCCCCCACCCCAATTCCCCACACTATTTCCTATTCTCCTGCCTCCCACTTCCAGCCCCTCCCAGTCCCACTCAACCACCTTTCCAGTATCGCCAGTTCCCAGCAGGGGTGATTCCCAGTCCTCCCAGCGGGTGCGGGGTGGTCTGTGTCCCTCGAAGTGCTGCAAAGACTCGGGCAGCTCGTGATTTCCAGATCTGTTGAATGCTTCCAGGCACTCCCAGTGCTACCACAGAGAGGGTGTCTCCTCCTTGGACTTCATCCCCCTCCCTGCGTTGTGCTGTGGAGCCAAACCCTGCCGTGTGTGAGAAACGGGAATAAAATGACAATGGGAATGGAAAAGCAACCCTCTAGCAAACCCTAGAAACGAGGGGTGGGCGGTAGGGTCATGGGGGTCCTGGAGGCTCCAGCTTCCTCGTTGTGAGCTCCTGCTTGGAAAGTTGGAACTCTGCGGCAAGGAAAGCTGGAAAGGCAGCTGCACCTCGCAGGTGGGGACACTGGCGAGAGCCGGAGCACCCTAAAGCACAACCTCCCCCAACCATTCCATGGGAACAGAGGGGTCCAAGGTCAAGGGCACAGCCAATCCGAGCCGCCTCCCGAGCCACGGCCGCCCGGCTCCTCCTGTCCGTGCTGCAGTCCAAGCTCAATTTGCTTCTCAGCTCAGGGAGCGCAGCAGAGCCCCAGGCAGGCTGAGGATGACTCACACAGCAACGGAGCAACACACGCAAACAGGCAGAGCACACACAGGACACACGTGTGTGTGCGCCTTCTCAGTCAATGATTAACCCGCTGGCAGCCGCTCAGTCCCGCCTGCCGGTGCACGGTAGCGGGGCGGGGAAGGGACCCCGGCGACAATCCAGAGTCAAACTTTTGAAAGGCAACAGTTCCATGCCGGGAATCTGCCCCAGCGCCACGTCAGAGACGCGAGGGGAAAGGGGGGAAAAGGGGGGGTGAGGGGGGTGTCAGCTGGGCACAGCCCCCCTGGCACTGCCACGCGGAGGGGTTGGGGCTCCCCCTCCTCCCCCGTCGCCACAGCCCCTTCCCCACCCCGGCTCGCACGGGAACCCTCTGCATGGAGGAGCCCCCACGAGTGCTGCAGGCAGGGGTTGCTGTGCCGCCGCCCACCCAGCACTGGTCTCCCTGCGTCTCCAGGGGGGTCTGTGCTCCTTCACCCCGCTCCTTTGTTCAGTCCCACACAAATTCCTCCTTTCCCGCCTCCTTGCCCGTCCCGGGCTGTCTATCCTTCCCCACACCTTTCCTTTGTCCTCCCATGCGCATAGCCCCTTCCCTGGTGGGGGGAACACCGCAGTCCCGGGAACCCCCATGCGTGTCACACACCAAGGCAGGCGGGAGCACGCAGGGCGCTGCGGGCCGGCCATGGCGCAGGGAGCAGCCAGGGCGAGCGGCCCCACGGCCCCCGCAGGCCCCGCGGCCCCCGCAGGAGGGCGGGCCCGGCGGCGCTGCCAGGCCGCGGGGCACTGTGGGACGCGAGGGCCGCCCGCCGCCGCGCAGCTCTGTTTTGTTTCAAAAAGTAACCCTGGGTAGCGGGGAAAGCGAAAGGGCCTTTGGCCCGAGGGTGCTCCCTCAGCAGGAGGTGCCTGCCAGGGTCCAGAGCAGCCGCGGGGACACAGACCAGAGCGTTCCCAGGGACACGAACAGCGGGGCTACAGCTTCCTTGCCTTAACGTGGGAAACAGCATCCAGGGTAAAGGCAGGGAGGGACCAGCTTGGGCAACAGCTGGAAATCACAGCTAAGGGTCACTGGCACAGCCTGTCCCTAATCTGGCACTCCTGGCACCTCCTGGCTCCTCGTGCTCCCCACAAAGCTCCTGCTGTGGACGGGACCCCGGCTCGGGGTCCTGCGCTTCACTGCCCAGGGGATCAAACCCGAGGGCTCCCGAGGGCTGGGCGAGCAGGGCAAGACGGGGGGCCTGGGGCAGCCTGCTTGCTCTGGAGCCCACAGGGGTTGTTGGCGGCCTGGAGTGAAGAGCCCCCAGGGAGGGTCAGACTTCCTTTGCAGTAGTTGCTCCACACACAGCTCCCCCGGGATGGGGTGGACAGTGCTGCCCCACACCGCGCCTCTGCAAACCCCCTTCTCCTGGACACAGACAGCCCCACGCTGCTCCGCCTCTCCACCAGCTCCCAGGGGCAGGAGCATCCCAACCCAACACGGCGACGGGGAGCCCACCGCTAGCACAGCCCCGAGCTGGTCACTGGGTCTGGCAAAGAGGCACTTGGCACTTGTGCAAGGCAGGAGGGCTTAACACAAACCAGATGAGCAGGAGGACTGGCTGCGCTCCACAGCTCTGGCACAGGCACGGTGCTGTGCTCCAACCCACTAACATGGATTTCTCCCGGTTCTGTGGGCACCGAGGGAAGCTGGGGTGCAGAACGTTGCAGCAGAGTAATGGACAGGTGAGGGGCAAGGGACAGACAGGAGGCTGGGGCTTGAGGAGACGCTCTCAGCAGAGGCTGTATCTTACTCGCGTGACTCAGAAGGCAGAAAGCAGCCACATCCCTGGAATTTCAAGGCACTTCCAGCTCTTTAGCCTCCAAAACCAGCCCAGTTTTGGGCCTGTAAACATTGTGATACAAATGACGTGGGCAGCGATGAAGCTGGATTTTGGAGCAACAAGAGGAGCTGCAACTCCAGGGACCTTCACTCCCTGGCTGCTCCATGGAGGGGCGCAGGAAGGGGATGAGCCATGGGGCCAGGCAGTGTCGCTGGGGGAACCCTTGTGGGCTGCTTTTCTGATGGCTTTTCAGGTCTTTTAGGCTCTTCGCAAGGATCTTGGGGTTCATTTCCTAGACTGCACAGCTTTTGGCTTCTGCTTTCGCAGGTGCAGAGCAGCCCAGGGCTCAGCCACCCCAATCCCCCAGACACCTTCCAAGTTCTCTCCCCAGCCAATGTACTCCCCTCAATCCTGCTCCCAGCACGGGGCCACTTCTCCTTTCCAGGGCAGACACACCCACTCCAAGTGGGGCTTTTCCCTTTTAAACGCATTCTTCTGGTCAAGAAGACATAGCATCCTTAGCCCTACATCTCCACCCACTTCACTACCAGGAGGAGAAGATCCCAGCCTCAAAATTTTTCCCCATCTGATCCCAGAAAGCTGGAAATTGCTGGGTTGGATGCATGCAGCAGTCCCGATGCCTTATAGTCCTGGCTAAGTGACACGCCCAAGTGTGAAGAGACAGATAGTGGTACAGGCAGGAATGGGACATGGAGAAGGGTGAATGGCTTTAAACTGAAAAGGAGAAGGTTTAGATGAGATATTGGGAAGAAGTTGTTCCCTGTCAATGTGGTGAGGCATCAGCACAGGTTACCCAGAGGAGCTGTGGCTGCCCCATCCCTGGAAGTATCCAAAGCCAGGTTAGATGGGGCTTGGAACAACCTGGGATAGTGGAGGGGGTCCCTGCCCATGGCAGGGGGTGGAACGAGATGAGCTTTAAGGTTCCTTTCAATCCAAATGAACCTGTGATTCCATGATCTCCCCATCCAGCACCCTGACCCATTACATCATACCATGCATTATGATGACCTCAAGGCCCAGCTGCAACAGGCTTCCAGTTCCCCCCATCCAACAATCTGTGCACATAAGGGGGTTGGGGTGTGTGCATAGAGTAGTTGTAATTAGCTAATAATCTTTAATAGGGTTTAATTGCCTTGTTATAAAAGGTAATTACAGCAATACATCAATTAGAGCTGTAAAATTAATAGATTTACCAGTTGTATTTATTGAGGAGCTGCAACTGGCAGCGTGCAGCAGCCAGGGCAGGGCTGATGGTTCTGCTCTGATATCCAACAGTGGGAAGGAGAGCAGCCGCCAAGCCTCTCTGGCATGGATCCTGCCCCTGCACCCAGGACAATCTGAGAACCACCAGCACCAGCAAACTGCCCCATGACCAGCAGCCAGGCAGAGCAGATGGACAAACGGACAGGCCAGATGGGAAGATGAGGCTCTGCAGGTGCAGGCTCAGGCTCATGGGGTCCCTGGTGTGTCCCTTGGGGACACTGGAACAAGTCACCTCTGCTCTGCTGGAGATCCTGAGATGGGGACAGCCCTGTCGGCATGTGCTGAGGTAGATGTCTGCCCACAGCAACGACTGTGGAAATGCCCATGTGCCCCCACACTCCCATGCTTCACTTTCAGGAGAAAAACCATCCCCAAAATCCAGTGTCTGAATCTCTCTTTAGAAGATAGCAGGGGCCCATGGGTGCAGGGACCCATGGGTGCAGTAGCAGAGACAGAAGCCCACCCACAGTGCCAGGCAGAGGGGAGTGTACTCTGGGGTGTGCAGCCTGCTCCAAGCTCTCCCAGACCCTCCCAAATCCTGAGCACGGGTGCTGCAGTCAGACTGCCAAGTGGCAAGAGGTGACCCAATGGAAAATGCATCTCATGGCTTCCCATGAGCCCTCCCAAGGGGAGGGCTTTAAAGGAAAAGCTGTTCTGGTGCTGTGTTGCTTTGTGGCTCTGTTATTCAGTTCATGGGTTAAGTACATGGGGGACCAGGGATGAGATGCTGAGCCCTCCTACCCCTTTTCCAGCTTTGCTGATCCTTCTGTTGAGGAGGGCCAGCCTATTTTCCATAAAGTCAGTAGACCACACAAACATGTGCTCAAAATATCCCATTTCACTGAAAGAAGTGTTTCTGAATATATGATCCCAAACAAGCCAGTCTCCTGCTCCCCACAGCCCCGTGCGCTGCGGGGTTGGGGTCACACGCACATTCTCATGACCGGTTTTCCTAAAGCAGTGAGCTTGGCGCCTGCAGGAAAAGCCAAAAGACAATGGGCTGGCACCAGACCAGGCCAGCATGGGGCAGAGGGATGGGGGCTCATACACACAGACACCAGCCCGGGATGTGCCCCATTAAATGCCACCTTGGGACAGCCCCCAAACCCGCAGTGACTGGCAGGACCCTGGCTCACCCCCATCAATCCTGAGAGGGGACTCAAAGGAGTTAAAAAATCCTTTTGCGCTTTGCCCAGACACCTGGGGCAAATTAGGGGAACCTCAGCACAGCTGGAAATTAGTCTTTGCTTCCCACACTGCAGCAGCAGAGTCATCTCAGCCATGGAGAGAGCCGGGGGTCTGCAGCAGTGGGCACTCTCCGAGGCAGAGCAGGGACCGGGGGCTTCACAAATAAACCAGCAGAGCTGCCTGCGGTGCACCCGTCTAGCACTCTCACCGTTTGTGCTAGAAAAGGTCTAAAGCAGGGATGTCCCTTAGGAAATTGCCAGGCAGGGTTGGGATGTCCCTTGGGACACTCCCAGGTAGAGATGAACTGATCGACACGGGGGCTGGGAACACCTCTGGAGCTCCCCAGCCAGTCCCGTGGCATTGCCTCTCCAGCCGGTGGCACGACCAGGGATGCCAGGACAGGGATGTGGTTTGCAGGGCGGTGAAGGTTTTCCTCCCGCAGTCTGTGCCAGCTTACCCTGGCATGCAGAGCACCGGAGCTGCTGAGCCCCACAGGTCTGGCAGCCAGCACCACGGACGGGATGTGGATCTGCCTGCCCTCGTCCCAGGCCAGAGGAATCCCCGGCTGTCAGTGGGGCGGCAGCTCACCAGTTTGCTTGCAGGGCAGCGGAGGTGCCGAGGGGGTGTTTGTGCAGAATGGAGCTGGAGAGGGTCCAGGCTATTGGCAGGGCTCGGCCCTCCCCAGTGCCACACTGAAGGTGGATAAAAGCCATCCTGCCTCCAGGGCTCACCACAGCCCTGCTGAACATGCCTAGCATCCCCCGGGATGCCAGCCTAGCCCCACATCTGGCCTGAGGGCCCAAGTCCCTGGGTTGGCAGGGCTCCCGGCACTGTCACTCTATCCCGGGGAAGCCCCGGGATGGGCATCTTCTGATGTAAGAAACTACAGCCCGGGGCTGCTGCTGCTGCTCCTGTGGTAAAACATCCACGTGCTCAAGGGTCTCCACTGCTTGGGGCTTTAAGGATCCCACAAGAAAAACAATCTCCAGGAACGGCTTCAGGATGAACTATTCCCATCTCTAGAGTGACATCTTCCGCTTCTACACTTTGCCCATGTGCACAATGTCCAGCTCTGCCCCTCTGCTCCAGCTGCGGGGATTAAAGCTCACCTTCAACTGGGGGCTGTAGTGGAGAGCAGCCCCCAGGCCTGGCTCCCTCATTCCTGCTGCCCTGCGGAAGGGATGGGGACAGGGACAAGGCACGTGAGCTGAGACAAACACCTGGAGCTCCACACTGGCTGTGCAGACATTCACATCCCTTTTCACTGCCTTTAAAAGGCAGAAAGGGGGAGAGGCTTTGGCATGTGCCTCCTGGGATCCTTGGTGCAGAGGGGACAGAGCAGACACTCCATGTTTCCAAACAGCATCCCATCTCCCCAGCAGTCTTCATGCTGTTCCGGTTCCTCAGGTGGTGCCACCTTCTCTGTCCTTGGCAGCTCCTCGGGGAAGGGGCCCTGTCTGTAGATGTCCATGACCGCCTGGGAGCAGAGCAGATGGGCCATTCCACACTGGCAGAAGCAAATCAAGCCCCAGCAAATCCAGCTGTCAGCATCCTGAGGTCTTCTTACACCAGCGATGTTTTATAAACTCACTGCTCCTCCAAACCTGGCATCTCATCCCTGTTTGTCCTTTGGCCACTCTGGATCCAACAGCAATGAACACCTCAGTGTCAGCACATCCTGCCAGAAACATCCCAGACATTTTCTTATATAAAATATGGTGTTAGCTTATTTCAGCTCACAATGACAGGGGGGACATGGAATTCTCCATTCTTCCACTCTTTCCTTCCAAGTCTGCCACCTCAGCTGCTGTGGAGGCAACTCCAAGCAATATTACCAAGCTCAGAGAGCAGGATTCCATGGGAAAAACCATAGAATTATGGAATATCCTGAGTTTGAAGGGACCCACAAGGATCATGAGTCCAACTCCTGGCCCTGCACAGGACACCCCAATAATCCCACTGGGATATGCCTGGGAGCGTTGTCCAAATGCTCCTGGAGCTCTGGCAGCCTCGGGGCCGTGCCCATTCCCTGGGGAGCCTGTTCAGTGCCTGACCACCCTCTGAGGGAAGCCTTTTCCGGACATCCAGCCTAACCTTTCCCTGGCCCAGCTCCAGCCATTCCCTCGGGGAATTCTCTCCCTGTCCCAAGGCTCATGCTCCCTATGCACTCAGCGTGTTGAGCATCCCCTGGCTCCTCTGCAGCTGCTCAGAGCAGCCAGATCTCAGCCTCTGGGGAGGGAACCTGCACTGCCAGGCACTGATGGACACCAGCCCAGGGCATGGGCCATGGGGGCTGCTGAGCACCTCTCCCCCTCTCCACACTCTGTATTTCCTGGAGATGCACCATCGCTGCCCATATTCCATTGGCAGGGAAAGCTGCACGAGGCAAACCCTGCCAGCCCTGACAGGTGTGTCCACAGCCACTTCCATTCATTTCCCTCCACAGAGCTTTCTGCAACAGAAAGTTTTCCTGCTATTCACTACACTTCTCCCTCCTGGCCCCCTCAGTGTTCCCACTGGGGTGGAGGGCAGCACGGTGGGGGTGGTTGGCTTTATGACATTTAGTGATGCAAAAAGCCAAATTAAAAAAAAAAGATTGACTCAAAATAGCACAAAACCTAAGCACTGGGGGAATCCCTCAGATTAAAGGAGAAAACGAAAACGGGTTCAGTTGTAGAAATTAGAGCAGGATGTTGCACAAAGCCAGAGTCAGAGCATGGTGCAGTGTGGGGGTGTGGGACTCACTATCACCCTTGCACATTTAGAGCAGCCCTGAGGCTGCTCTTGTCCAAGCTGGGAGGTAGAAGTCTTTTCCCAAAGCAGGGTGAACAAATCTGCCCCGTGGGGAAAGCTCTGGATATTGGCTTCAGGGAAGGGCCTGGAGCCCCAAAATGTCCTCAGGGAGACCCCAGGCTGTGGTTTGCAGGGGGAATCTGGGGCTGGCAGCACGGGGCAAAGCCAGAGCAGCCCCAGGGCCAAGGCTCACCTGTGCTGCTCGTTGGGGCTGCTCCTGCAGCATCCCCAGGCCAGTGGGCAGAGGAGCAGTGGGAGTTTTCTTAATGGGGTTTGGACATAAAAGGCAGCAGAGGCTGGAGATGAGCAGATTAACATCAAAGGAAAAATGTGATGAAAAAGTGCTTCATCCCAGTTTGTCCCAGGCGGGAGCGGTCGAGTGGCCAAATAGGCCTCACCATGAATCACGCCGTGGTGACGAAGCCAGCCACGGGCTGTTTGTTTGCCTGTTGCCAGGGGCCCCGTGGCTGCGGGTTGGGATCTGTGAGCCCTGTGGTTCAGCCACTCTTTCAAGAGGGTTTGGGATGGGGAAGCCGGGGGATCCCTGCTGTGATCTGAGGGCAGAGCTCAGACCACAGGGCGGGGTTGGACTGGGCAGGATGGAGCCTGTGGTACCAGGAAAGGGGGCTGTGCTGGTTGGAGACTCCAGCTGCTGCAGAGTAGCAGTAGGATGGAGGCTGTGGGAGCCAGTGGCAGCAGAACTGGAGGGTGCTGTTACACACACCAGCCCCAGGAACCACTATACCAGAGGGGCTGGAGGACAGACCCTGCTGGGAATGACTCATGGACAATCAGAAAACACCCTTAGCTCCAATGACAGAGAGCACCAAACTGCCCTCCTGTTCCATGCTGGAGGTAAGTTCCTCCTTCCACTGCCTCCATTTCTACCTTTTGCCCTTCTCTGTGCAAAGCCTGGCCCCACTCACTGGCTGCCCTGATCTGCCTGGTCTGCAGTGCTCAGCCCAAGTGCTGAAACATCCCCTCCACCCTCCAGCGAGGTATGGGGTCTTCAAAGCTCATCTGTCAGTGATGCGCAGGTCCAGGCCTTGGCTGCTCCATTTGCCAGGCTGGGTTCAGCACATTCTTCCATTCTTCTTTTACTGTCTTAACACCTGGGGGTTTCTCTGCGTAGACCTGGCCTCTTCAAGCATATAGAATCTCAGAATCACAGACTGGATTGGGGTAGAAGGAACCTGAAAGCCCATCTCGTTCCACCCGCCTGCCATGGGCAGGGACATCTTCCACTATCCCAGGTTGCTCCAAGCCCCTCCTTGGACACTTCCAGGGATGGGGCAGCCACAGCTTCTCTGGGCAACCTGTGCTGGTGCCTCACCACCCTCACAGGGAAGAATTTCTTCCTAATATCTAACCTAAACCTACTCTTTTAAAGTTTAAAGCCATTGCCATTTGTCCTCTTTCCATGATCCCTGCTCCCACTGCCTGTTCATTTCCTTCTTGCCCTTCCAGCTGACCAGCAGGTCTCCACTCAGCCATGCCAGTCTCTTGTCTTCCGTTCCTGATTTCTTACTCATGTGGATTTAGAGTTCTTGCACTCTATGGAAAGAGTCCTTAAAGACCTTCTAACTCTGTTCTGCCCCCTTGTCCCTAAGGACAGTTTCTTAGGGGATCCCATTGACCAACTCCTTGAACAGCTTGCAGTTTGCTTTCCTAAAATTCAGGGTCCTAACTTGAATCTTTGCCTGTCCCACATCCCTCAGGGCTGTGAACTCCCCTGGTGCGTGGTCACTGCAGTCCAGGCTGCCTCCAGGCTTGATGTCGCTGATGATCACTTGTGTTGGTGATCAAGGTCCAGTGACATTTCCTCTCTGGCAGGACTTCCATACGTGGCCCCTTGCAAAGCCAAGCCCTGCTCTCCTATGAGGATGCTGGAAATTACCATAATGCAAATAAAGCCATGTATTATTAATGATTATACAGCGTCATCCACACTGCAGGCTCTGCACAACCCTCTGCTCTGTCAAGGGATAAAAGGAGGAGGGTGGTGAGGCCCTGGCACAGGCTGCCCAGAGAAGCTGGGATGCCCCATCCCCGGAATTGTTCAAGGCCTGGTTGGACACGGCTTGAAGTAAGCTGGGAGAGTGGAAGGTGTCCCTCTCCGTGGCAGCATGGTGGAAGGAGATGGGCTTTAAAGTCTCTTCCAGCCCCAACCAGTCTGTGATTCTGTAACCCCCAGGGTCTGACCAGTCGGGTGGTTTTGCTGTGACACACAGCTGGGCCCATCCTGGTTCCCACCCCCGGGCAGTGAGAGGCCAGCCCAGGCACAGTCCCCGTGGGACTCTGCATCTGCAAGGACACAGCACCAAACCCTCTCTCACCGCGCGGACTCGCACCCCCAGAGCCTGCCCCGCCTGCCCGCACCCCCGGGCTCCAAGGGGAACCTCCAGCCCCCGAGGGGTGATGCCAAGGTCACTCCTGTGCTCTGCGTCTGGGTGGCCCGGTCGGCCGGGGGCCAAGGCTCAGCTGAGCACAGCTAGAGTCCCGGCAGGGCACAGGAGGGATCGGCAGCTCCATCTCGTGTCTGACGCCCGCAGTACAGAGCGGGGAGCCCAGCCCCAGCGCAACGCCAGCCACGGCGGCTCCTCGCCCCGTGTCCCGGCGGGAGGGCTCGGGGGGCTACCCTAACCCGCGGCCAGCCTCACCTTGTGGCTCCTGAAGGAGGCTGGAACTCGGGACAGAGGTATCATTCGGCTCTGCGAAGTCCCAGCATGGAGACCCCGAGTGGCGTGGGGATCGTCCGGCTGCCGTCCAGAGCCCTCAGGCTCCCAGCAGCCCAGGGATGCTCGCCCGCGAGGATGCCACCCCCTCGCTGCCCCGTGCCACCCCTCTCCACAGACCCCCTGCTCTGGCTGCACGTGGCACCGAAAGCACAAGCACAGATTCATTTTTACAGGCACGGGGCCAAGGCTGAGAGACTGCTTCCCATTAGGGAAGCAGAGCTGGGAGCAAATGGTCCCGAGCTCCCATACCAGGCTGGCGTCTTCCCAAGGGGATGAGGAGAGAAGACATCGCTTGCCGGGGTCTACACTGCCGGCAGCACTTGTCCCTGAGGCACTGAGCACCCGGGGTTGGGGGGAGCATCCCCTTCACGCCGGCGTGGGGAGGAACAACCACGTCCTGACCCAGCAGCGGAAGAGCAGGGGCAGCACAGCCTGTGCCTCCCTCAGCCACCCCACGCTGACCCGGTTCTCCCGCCAGGCTTTTTGCCAACAGCAAAGAGAGGGGGAAAAGGCTCCCGGACAGCAGATAGTCCCGGTGAGCCAGCCAGGAGACGGGACATGCTGCCAACAGCGCTGCTGGGTGGAAGCGGGAATCAGAAACCAGCTCCCGCACGGAGCGAGCGAACGTGGTGCCACCGATGGGGATGGAGGTGAGCACAGTGCCCTGAGCAGGAGACCATTGGAGCAGGACACACAGTCCATTGGAGACGTGGGAGACATCTCCTGCATCCCGGCCGCTCTGCACAGAACATGCCGGCCACAGCCAGGCTCCTGGCTCCCTGCTTCTGGGATGGACCCACAGTTCTTCCTGCCTCCGGGTGCCCTTCCAGCCCAGCTGCACAGCCTCGGCATCCTCCCCCGAGCAGAAAACACCCCTCTTGCTCTTGCCGGCACATCACTGGCGCCGGGATCTCATTGCTCCCACGGCAGAGCGCCAGGCATTCTGCACGGGAACAGTCGCAGGCAGAGCTGCAGGTGTTGGGCTGACGGCAGCACCTCCCACTGCTTGGGGAGCTGGCGGGGCAGCGCCAAGGCTGCTCCGGTTTCCAGAAACAAGATCTCCAGGGAGGCTGCTGGCCCAAGCACCAACTGGCAGACGTGGCAAGCAGGGTGGTGGGGATGGCCTGGCAGCGTGGTGCTGCTCCACTGTGCCGCCACCCTGCCTGCCACAGAACCGTCGCCTTTTGAGCACCCCAAAGGACCGTGTGGGACAGAAATGAATACGAGGATTTTGGTGTGGCTTCAGCCAGCCTGGTTCCCCAGCATCTGCCTGCTGGCACTGGCTCTGTGGCTGTTCCAAGGAAGGGAACAGGCCAGGCATGGCCCAAGGTGCCCACTGCATCTCCTGATAATGGGGCCAGGAACAAGGCCCCATGTGCCCTGGAAGGGCAGGAACAGGCTCAGACAGCTGGGGGGCCCGAATGCTGAATTCTTGCCATGTGCAGGAAACCCTGCACTCACCCACCCTCTCCAAGGCAAATCCAGGGTGGAATTTGAGGCAGGAGCAAGATAAAACCTGGGATCAGCATTGCTGCCCTGGGTGCTACCCTCTCTCCTAACCCACAGCCTCCTCCTTTGGCATGGCACAGGGACAGGGTGGCACTGTCCTGAGCCACCTCCCTGCTACTGAGATGCTGAAACTGAGGAGTGGGAGGCTTCAGCCACTGTGGGGTGCAGTGGGGATCTCCTGGATTTGCAAAAGCAGGACCAAGGGCTGCCCTGTGCTCCATAAAGGGGTCTGAGCCCACGGCACTGCTGAGTGGTGAGACACCACAGCTGGGGCTGTGGAAGCCTCAGGAATTGTCTTCCAATCCCCTTCCCCTTTCCCTCCTGGCTGTGTCCACATGACAAACCCAGAGCCCCTGTGCTTCTGGCGCTGCCCTGTGCCCCACGGGTGGCCGGGACTCAGGGAGCTCCTGAGAAGCAGGAGATGTTCCCACAGCCAAGGCAATCCTGGCATTTTGGGAAGCATGCAAGCAGTCTGCAGCTCACGCTTGGATTTACACCTCTTGGATGGCCCTTTGCTGCTTGCTGAGGATCCGGCCCTTTGGCAGGCTCCGAAATGATCCCAAGCCCCCCTGCTTTGTTATTAAATCAAATCCATCTGGCCTCGACCACGGACGGTTGTTATTCGAGATCCCTCTCCTAGAGGAGCTGGGATTAGCTCCGGGCATGGGGGATTCTCCCTCCCTCCCTCTTTCCCACCGCTCCCAGCCCTCCTGCCTCTCTCTTTTGTGTTTCTCCACTTCTCGAGGAGCAGGGGGAGGCGCGGGCGCGTTCAGCAGCTTTTGTGCAGCGCGGAGCTGCACGGGTGTCCCCGCAGGGCCACGGTGCCACTGTGCTCCCCGTGGGTCCCATCTAGACATACCTGCACCCAAGTAAGCACATCAGGGCAGCCAGGACCCCCGAACCCTGGGAATGCCACAGCTGGCACGGGGGGTGACAGTGACGTGGGGCTTTGTGCCAGCCACCTGCCACCCCCATTTTTGACCCCAAGCAGCGGAAATGCTGCCGGGAGCTGCTCTCCCCAGGGACATGCAGGGCTGAGCAGGGTAATCCCCTCTCCCAGCCCCAGAGAACCCACCGACCCAGGAAAGCAGGGTGAACTGGAATGATGTGGGATGTGCTACTATGGAGCAAGGGCTTTTAGCTTTACAGCAAGTGCCTTGAGTGCTGCTGCTTGCCCGGGTGTCACTGCTGGTGTCCCTTAAGGCTGCCGCTTCCAAACCCCTGTTGAGGAGCTGCTGGATGGAGCCTTTGGCTGGAACTTTCATGAAGAGGATGGATTTCCACTGCTCTGACAACACAGAAAGCAGTGAGCAAATGAATCGGTGATGACCTGCCAGCAGGAGGCAGAGGCAGGGCACCCAGCCGGGGTGGGGATGATGTGCGTCTGCTCCTGGTGCAACCCTTGGGGCCGCCTGGACCAGCAGGGATAAGGTGACAGCGTGTCTGGCTCCAGCCCTCCAGGGACTCTTTTAGGTTGGGCAGATGGAGTCATGGTCCCCGTGGGCTCTCCAGTGCTGGGCCCTGTGTTCCAGCTGCCAGCAATTAGTGTTCCAGCTTGTTTTGGAGTGATTGCTGGGTACAGGCTCTCCCTGAGCAGTGCTGGGGGTCAGAACATGCCCTGATCCACCGCTCCTGGCTGAGTTTGACCTTGGCCTCTTGCATCTCCTCTGCTGTAAACTTCTCTCCCAAGGACACAGCCCGACATGCAGGTACCTCCAACACTGATGGGGCACAGCATCCCCAGCAAATGACACTCCCAGCCCCTTGGCCCCCCCGAGGCTGTGTGTGAGGTACATCCCTCCTGGGAGGAGTGACCGTGGCAGTGTAGGGCGAAGGCCAGCTGGGCACAGTGTGAGAGGGACATGATGGGTCAGAGACCAACTTTAAACATGGGCTCAGTGTTTAAACTCCACCTACAAAGCAGCGCACACGCGTTACCTTCCCAGCCTTGGCAAAGCCTTGACCACCCCCCAGAAGAGCCGGCACCAGTCCCTGTGTTTCCCTCTCACCGCAGGGACACCTGTGCCGGAGCCTGTAGACAGCCTGGGACTGGGAAGTGGCACCTGAGCATCCTGGATGGTCCTTTGCCCCTGGAACCATTGTGGCACCTGCCGAGGCTCAGAGCTTCCCTGCATGCCAGCAGCAGCCCCCAGCTCACTGCAGACCCCTTTGGGATCAGGGAATGCCAGGACTGCTGGACTTCAGCTGGACTTCCAAGTCCTGGTTCTTCTGCAGCTGACTGGAAAACATAAAAGGAGACAAGGCACTTGCTGAGGGAGCGCTGGAGTCCAGGGAATCAGCAGTGTGGGAATTAACAGTAGCGCCTTCACTCCTGGGTCACACACGGGTACAAACATTACCGCACCTGCTCTGCTCTCTTGGGGCATCTGCAGCACTTAGGCACAAAGTCTGCATCCCACAGGAACTTTTTAATGGCACAAGGGACCCTCCAGTGACAGAGATGGTGCTCTCATCTTTCCTGGGTGGCCCTGCTGGTACCATCCCCCCCAAAGCACAGGCCCCTCCATCACCTGGCCCTGCGGTGAGCTGTCAGCCCGTTGGGAAGAGATGGGAACGTGTCCACTTGGTGTGCCTGAAAAGCAGCACACATCTCCCTGTTGCTATGGAAACACTGCTTTTAAAGCAAATTAATAATAATAATTAACACGATCTATTAAATAATGGTAATAAAAGCATTAGTAATGACTTGTAATTGGTAAAGCACTTGGAATACTACACGGTCACCCCGTGACCTGCTCCCAGCGCAGGAACTGGAGCTGGGGGCGGCATCTCCCACCCGCAGGGGAGTCCTGGTTGAGGGCGAGTGCCCTCTGCCTTCAGCACCGTACAGGCAGGAGCTTAGTGGGATTCAGAGAGGGATCAGACTTTTATCTGGATAATGAGGATGTCTAGACTGATAAGAAGAAGGGTTAAATTGGCTCAGGGCCTGATTCTGCCTTGCCGTGTGCTTGGCGCAGCAGCACACTGTGGTGCCCGGGCAAAACCGAGGTGGGTTAAGACCAGCAGTCTACACCAGGCTGGACAAAGACCTTGTTCTTCCCAGTTTTTAAACCTAGAAGTCAGAGTACTGCCAGTACCCTTAACCCCTGGGAAGCAGAGGTGAAGTGAACTCTAAGAAACTTTCAATATGCTTGAATTCAGCCTGGAGAAGAGAAGGCTTCCAATGCCTAAGGGAGTTCCAACAGAGCTGGAGCGGGACTTGTACAAGGGCCTGAAGGGACAGGACAAGGGGGAATGGCTTCCCCCTGCCAGAGGGCAGGGTTAGATGGGATATTGGGAGGAAATTGTTCCCTGTGAGGGAGGTGAGGCCCTGGCACAGGGTGCCCAGAGAAGCTGTGGCTGCTCCATCCCTGGAAGTGTCCAAGGTCAGGTTGGACGGGGCTTGGAGCAACCTGGGATAGTGGAAGATGTCCCTGCCCATGGCAGGGGCTGGGACTGGATGAACTTAAAGTTTCTTTGGAGCTTGCTTGCAGCCAAGGGGATTGGGCAGCCACAGCTTCTCTGGGTCCCTCTGCTCTGTCTCTCACACATCGAGTCCTTGTGTCCCACTCATCAACCTACACCACCAAAAGCCATGTCCAGAGCAGAGCAGTGCAAGGCTGAGCCCGGAGCCATGATAAAATGCCCTCTTTTCAAGCTGTGAGATATTTCCAGAAGGATCTGGAATTGCAGAGAGAAAATAAATGCAAAGACCTGACAGTGTCACCCGCTTGTTTGTGCCCAGAGTCCCTTTGCTGACAAGGTCTTCTCTGCACAGCAGAGCAAGGACCTGCTCACTCAGAATCGCTCAGTGTTCCCGCAGGAGCCTGCCCAGACAGGCAGAGCCAGGAGGTGAACGCCTGGGAAAACCTGGCCCTGCTTTAGGTGCCTGCATGAGACCAAACTATTTGGAAAAGCAGGTCCCCACTGTCCCTGCCGAGCCTCCGGAGAGGCATCAGCCATCCCTGGACTGGCATAAGCAAGTGCAAAACAGCTAAAAAACACTGAGATGTGTTCTTTAGACTTTTCCCAACAAGGTCTGACATCCAGGTTGTTGGGCCATGCAGGATGCTGGAGCAGCATTAGGATTGCAACACACCTGCGTGGCTCAGCCTCCATCCCATCCCAAGCACCCGGCAGCAACTTCCACCATGAGACTAAAATTAGCACCGGCAGGAAGAGCTCTGGAGCACGACAGGATGATTAGAGCCTCCCTGGAAAGGAGGCATCACCTGCAACGTAATGACTTTCCTCATCTCTGTCAAAATGTGCAACAGTGGTTGAGGAATACGATGGGAAAAAGCGAGGCAGTGAGACAGGGGAAGGCCCTTCCACACAAAATTGGAATAGCACTTGTCCAGAGGAGAAAAAACAGAATGCTGGCTCTGCTGGACTATGCCCTGGACCTGCTGCATGGCTTCGATCAAATTGCTTAGAAAGATGCAAAAGACTTAAGGATCACACATGCCAACTCCACCTGAGATTTATAAACAGCCAGAAAAAACCCAGATAAAAGGTAAAAAATCTCTTTTACACGTATTTAACTGTATGTGTTGTGAGTGTGAATAATCAGTGTCACTGTTCTCCAGCACAGGCGGTGGGGAAGAGGCATTGATCCTTCACTCCATGTGCGGATTTCCAAATCCATGCTTCAAAACTCTTTGTTGGCCTTCTTTGGCTAAAAATATGATTGTGGTCAGCCAACACCACCCACATCCATGTTCCTGAAAGAATGGGATTTCACTGGGTATCACCCCTCCTATAAACTTGCCCTGTCTTCATTTAAAACAACTCATAACTGGAAAGAGCATTAAAAGTGGGTGCACTGAGCCTCCAAGCGGGAAGATGTGACTGTGCTGAGGGAGCTCGTGTGTAGCTCATGGAAATGCCAGTGCCACTCTGGTTGTACCTAGTGCAAGCTGGTTTGACTCCACACCTCAAATCCTTGCCTTGAAACTGGAAATTGTATAATCATAGAATCATGGGATGATTAGTGTTGGACAGGACTTTAAAGCTCATCCAGTTCCATCCCCCCCTGCCATGGGCAGGGACACCTTCCACTATCCCAGGGTGCTCCAAGCCCCGTCCAACCTGGCCTTGGACACTTCCACGGATCCAGGGGCAGCCACAGCCTCTCTGGGCACCCTGTGCCAGGGCCTCAGAACCCTGACAGGGAAGAATTTCCTCCTAATATCTAATGTAAATCTCCCCTCTTTTTGGTTTGAAACAGTTTCCCTTTGTCCTTGGAATATGGCCCATCCCCCCCCTCTCAGGCAGACCCTTACAGACAGGGCTCGTTTGTCAGGATAACAGGAGACAGGTAAGTCCCTTGGATGAAGCTGCTGTATTTCCCTTCAAGATTTCCTGGACAGAAATACGTGCACATGCGCTGCGCAGCTTGACAACGAACGTGCAGCGAATCCAACACATCCTGGACGTGTTGGATTTGCTGGGCACACACGGACCATCTGGCCAACACATGGGCCTCGGGCTTGACATGTCCAGGAAGCATCTGACTGACGGTGGATGCACCGGGCACCCACTGGAGCACATGCAGGGAGCCGGCTCCACTGGCCCCATGGTGGAGGTGGGTGCGATGCTCACGGAGCTGAGCTGCGGCTGCGCTGGGACTTCTGGGCTGATGGGGATTCAGACACAGGCAAGTGCCAAAACCCCAACATGCCCCTGGACAAAATTCAAAAGAGGACATACCCAAGGAAACACATGGTAATTCTGATGTTCTAGAAATTGAAATCAGGAATTATCTGCTTGCAGAAGATGGGATTCCAATGGGAGGAAAATGTGTCCCTTGAAAAATGAACTACGTGTATAAGCAGCAGGAATAAGGGGAGAGTGTGACCTTGAAATCGAATCCTTTTGATCCCAGACCTAAAATTATCCAGATTTCAGCAGAGGTTTCTTCAGTAACCTTAGTGCAGTTTTTCAAAAATCCCCTCGTGACAAGAAGTCCAAACCCTCCACGTTATGAACACAACCAAGTCTGCCAAGGGTGCAGCACTTGCGCTCCCAGCACCAGATTGTCCCTGTAGCTTAGCACCCATCTGCAGCCAATATGCTGAGCTCTTAACAAAATTGAGGGGGTTTAAAGTCTGGTCTCCTGGGCCTGATCCCATGGACCTGGGCTCACCAAAACCAATGGACTTCAAGCAGCTTTGGATCAGGCTTTGCGCTAATTTACTTATCTCATAGAAGAGCTTAATTAACAAATGTTTGCAAAGCACTTTAGGATCCCTGCACGGACAGTGAGACTCCTCTTGCTGCCGGTCCCATTGACAAAGCAAAGAGGTTTAACATCAACAGGGAGCAGATGAATTGTATGGACAGTGGTGGCCACAGACGGGGACAGAGGGACATCCCGGGGGGATCGGCCATCACGGAGCACAGTCACCCCTGCACCTCGTGCTTCGGGGAATGGCCAGCACACAGGGCTGTGCGCTCAGAGTGGAAGGGAGCCCTTCCAGCTTTCCAGCCTTTGGGATACTCCTGTTCCACATGCAGCTGAGCAGTTCTT
Organism: Oriolus oriolus; assembly: GCA_013400235.1. NCBI lineage: Eukaryota > Metazoa > Chordata > Aves > Passeriformes > Corvidae > Oriolus > Oriolus oriolus. The sequence continues at coordinate 58,058 of VXBT01008780.1, read as the reverse complement.
GAAATGAGCTGTCCAGGCACAGGGATATGACATCTCAAAGCACTCGTGGTGATGGTACCTCAGCCTGAGCTTTTTAACTGGATATTCGATGATTCTATGCAAGATGAAAATGAAGAAAAGCCTAAAAAAGGTGTCCTGGTTCCAAGCAGGTGTTTGCTCCCTCTGTCCTTGCCACCATCAGCTCATCACCTCAGTCTAAGGGACGTGGGATGCTTCCACAGCATTAAACCTTTCCTAGCAGCTGCCACCTTTCCCCCAGACCTGGCTCATGTCAGGGGGCAGAGGGATGCAGCACTGGGAAGTGCCCAATTTGGCTTCACACTGATGACACAGATTCATCTGGAAAGTTTCTCTCTGCGTTAGCTCTTGATGGTGGCTCTAAGTCACTGTTTTGCCTAAGGACAGGCTGCTGGCACCTCCTCAGTCAATGTCAGCTTTATTCCTGCCTCCCACAGAACTTTCTGTCACCAGCCGTGGTGCCCGGCCACCCCTCCCCGACGGCTCTGGCACCAGCAGCAGCTGCAGTGTGCAATTTCTCCCTTTTCTTTGATCGTTCTGCAGCCTTGGGAAGGGGCGAGGCGCACGTGACGCCGCTGCCTGATCCCGACCTCTCTGCTCGGAGCACTCTGCCGCCGTCCCTGGCTTTAATTAATACTTATTTTTTTCCCTGACAGTAATTCGGGGATGTGGATTTTAAAACATTTGGAAATACCCGCTTTTTAACTAGAAACACTGTGTTTCTGCCAAAACCTCGGCAGGGGTGTTCGCTGAGTGGATGTAGCTGTGCAGAGACTACACCCACGGCGAAATCCTCACTCGCAATCCAGCACTACCTGCCCCCAAAAAATAACCTTCTACCCCTCTGTCCAGGGAGTTGGGAATGATCCAGCCCCCAGCAGCCCCACGACATGAGCCCCTATGACCTACTCCAGCTCATCGAGCTGGTTCAAGCCACCTGGCAGAGCTAACTTTAACCTGAATTACTCCTGAAATCCAGCTTCCCCAGAGGCAGCGATGCCAGACGGGAGGTAAGATCATTCCCAAGCAGCTGCTATCACTGGGAAGAGGATCAAAGTCTTGGTTGTAGCCCAGCTACGCCCCCAAAATATTGTATGAACTGAGAGACGCTGCTATCGGGGACCCATCAGGATTAGTCACTGCCCATGTTGCCAATTCCTGTAATTTTTCTACGAGCGTTCCTGGTTGCCTTAAATTCCCAGCTCGGTGAGTCATATGAATTTGCGCGAGTATGAATTTTTGTTTTTTAAAGTAAGTTTCTAGACCTTGTGGCTGTGCAGAAAAGCAAGGTGATGTAACCAAAGTGAAATCCGACAGCCCCAGGAGAAGGCAAATGAAAAGAAACTGAATTTTCAATATTTTTTTTGGAGTCTCACAAACTTTTTAGTCAGTTTGGTGATTTCTGGGCCTGGCTCGTGTTGCTGGAATGCTCAGAGCTGGAGCTCTATAGTTTTTCCCTTTTTTCCTTTCACTTTCTGATTTCCAGGGACACTTTCTTCTCCTGAGAGCTCCGTGACAGAACTTAAAATGGAGGTGGAACTAAAACCATGTCCCTAAAATGACATGCTGTCTCCAGAGCAGGCATTGCTATCAGCCTCACGCATGAGATCCAACCAGGACAAGTGAAAACTCCATACTTTACAGGGCAGAAAACTGTAGTTCCCACCACCACCACGTGTGTTCCAGCACATGGGCACCCACACGATCCTCGCCCACACTGGGAGCACCCCTGCACGGAGACGTGTGTGCATCCAAACACCTCGTATGCAGACGCGTGCAGTTCATGCACATATTTCAGTGTGCGTAATTGTCTGTGTTTGCACCATGTGCTCACACAGACACACACAAGGGTTTCACCTGGTTGTAAGCGTGGAGCGAGCCACAGCCAGCAGGTGTGTGCGAGGCAACCAGAAGTGTGTATGAAGGTCCATGGGCATTAAATGCACATTTCTGGCGGTTTAACGGGGCCCGCCTGGCCAAGTGCCTGTGCTAAAACTTGCCATGTGATGTGTATGTGCCCTGTGGAGCCACCATCCACCACATCCCAATACAAACAGACGCCACCTCTTAGAAGAAGGAATATCCCAAACTGCCACGAAGGAAAACATCCCGAACTGCCACTCTCAGGAGTCCCATCGCCACACAAAGGTGAAGAAAGAAAAAAAGCCTAATTCAGGACACTGCTCTACAACCATGACCAAAATAAGCCGCATGAAACACAGCAGTGGGTGGGTTCTCCTGCCCTTAGCTTTACTTTTTTCCCTCTTTTTTGTGCACACCTACAGCACAACCACCACAAGCTCTAACCCACAGCTGCTCCATGCCAGGTCCTGCCGCAGAGGGGACCTGCCAGCAGCAGCCCCTCCGGCTGGTGTCCCGGCATCTCCCTGAGTTTGTACTACACATCAGGAAACCTGGATGCAAAAACCAAACTGAAAGCAAAAAATTTCCCTTCCCAAAATGCCTGGGCAAACTCACAGGGAAAGCTCCAGCAGCACCTTACCGGCTGAGTCAGTGGATGAGCCATCTCCTTGTGCTGGGTGCCCCATCTGCCGAGTTTAGCCGCAGCTGAGATCTTCTGCTGGTACACCCAGAAAGGGGAGGGAGGGAAAGAAAGAACCTTCCTGTAAGGATCCCAGAGCCAGAGAGAGGAAATCATACAGGATACAGTGGGGGGTAGAAAAGTCCAGCCCCGGTGACAAGGCACCAGTGCCACCACCCCCCAGCCCTCGCTGCAGCCGTCGCCTTTGCCAGAGCTGCAGCGCGATGTGGCTCGGCGGGAGCCTCGCATCCCTCTGCATTGTCCCTCTCCAGTGTGAGCTCCGGCAATCTCATTTCATGGGAGACATCTGGTTTGATTCAAAGGGAAGAAAGGGGAGAGGGGAGAACTGCGCGCTCACACACTCACCGCCCAGCCCGTCTGGCTGGGAGCTGGGGAGCGATTGTCAATGCTTCCCTCCGCACTGAATCCTCCTCATTTCAATGAGAAAGGCCAGCCCAGGGACCAGGGCTGTCCCACGGCCCCCCCAGCATTCCCAGTCTGCAGAAGGGGGCTTTGCTGGGGCACGGAGCCAAGGCCGGGGAGCTGAGCCCCAGCAGCCCTGTCAAGCTTCACTGCGCCTGGAGCCACTACAAGGCCTTGCGGGGCTGGGGGGCTCCCCCTTCTGTTCTCCATAATTCCCAATCCTGGTGGACATGCAGTATTGTCCCTCAAGTGCCTGTGGCTGTGGTTGGGGGTCTTCCCATTGCAAGATGGAAGTCCTCATGTTTGTGGGGAACCCTTTTGGAAAGCCATGTCCTCCTTCACAAGGATGGAGCAGTGAGCTCCTTGTCCACGGGAGGGGGGTTCCTGCCCCGCTGTCCCACCATTCACCCCACTGACCTCTGTGCCTGTGCCCAAGCAGTCCCACCCCGAAGCGTCCCTGCCGAGCCACCACTTCTCCTAGGGGTCCCTGCTATCCCTGTGGATGGATCCCAACCCTGGACACCTCTGCAGCACCCCTTATGGGTGGGCAGCAACACACGAACCCTCTTTGATGGGGTGTGCATTGACAGGTCCCCACGTGGCCCCCTCCTTCACCCATGACTGCTTCACGGTGGGGGGCACATGGTGGGTCCCTACACAGACCCTTCTTTCCTGTGATCCCTCTATGCCAGGGGCGTGCACAGGAAGTCACTCATGGAGCCCAGAGTGGGTCCCCATGCAGCCCTTACATCTGTGTCTCAGTGGGTGCCTGTGCAGCTCCCTCCACCCACCGGTTGCGTGGTGGGTCCCCAAGGAGCCCCCTCCACGTGTGACACAGGGAATCCCACTGCAGCCCCCACCACCCAAGGGTCCTGCCACAGTCCCTTCCACCCATGGCACGGCTGATCCCCTTGCATCATCCTCCAGCCGTGTCACAGTGGGACCCCACGCAGTCCCCTCCACCCGTTCACTTCACTGCTGGTCCCCCCCCGCCCCCTACACCCATGTCATGGCATGTCCTTCCGCAGCCCCTCCACCGGTGACGTGGTGGATCCCCCTGCGTCCCCCTCCACTGGTGGCACCGCGTGGTCCCCCTGCAGCCCCTACACCCGT
>VXBT01008780.1:41821-52553 GCA_013400235.1 Oriolus oriolus | reverse complement strand
CGGCCCCGCGCCCCGAAGTCCCCCTTTGTTGGCCGGGCGGAGGGGGTGTGGTGGTGCCGGGCTCGGTCCGAGCGGCCGGTGAGCGGGTGGGAGCCGAGCTCGTCCCGCCGCCCCGGGAGCGGGGGGACCCCGGAGCGGGACCCGCCGTCCCGCGTGGGCCCCCCGCAGCCGCTGCCCGCGCGCCGCCACAGTGATGCTTTTGTTCTCCTCACGGCTCCGTTCGGAGCGAGGTGGAATGGAGGAGGGCTTTGAAAAAAATTATATATATATATATCTCCATACCACACCCACTCTTAAGTCACCCCTCGCCCACCCCCACCACTCCCGGGTGTGCGGTGCGGGGCCCCGCGCCGCCCGTGGGCACTGCGGGAGCCGGGGCACGGCGCTGCCGAGAGAAGTTTTGTGTCGCTACAGAGAGAAAAAAAATAATAATAGTGCGGCTAAGTGTTGGGTTTTTTTTTCTTTCTTTCTCTGAACAAGTAACTTGACGCTCTGGAAGTGCGATGGGCAGAGCCTGCGGCTCCATGGGCAGATGCTCCCCTGTGGGTTGGGATCTCAGGCCCCCGAGCAGGGGGTTTGTGCTGGAACCCGGGGGGTGATGACCCCCAGTGTCCCGAGAAGGGTTGAGGTGGGCGAGGGGAAGCCACGGGGAGAGGGACACAAATGGCTTCTTGCTGGGCATCTCTGACGCTAGGGCGTGTGGTTGGAACAATGGGGCCTGCGGAGGCTCCTCTTGCTCCCACCCGTGGAGCAAGGGTCCGGTTCCCACGCCGGGATGGAGAGTGGGCTGGAGTCCGGGGGGTGCTGACCTCCCCAAAACTTGGGGCATCTGCAGCCGCGGGAACAGCTCTTGCTCTGTCGTCCACCACACTGGGATGGGGGCCCCTCACGGGGGACCCGGGGAGACAGGCGGGAAGGGGCGAAGGTCTGGCCCAGGAGATCGCGCTGGCCCCGATCCTGATCCTCCCTGTGATGCCTGTACGCGGCCGGGAGTGGAGCGCGGGCAGACACGGTGGGGCTCAGCACCAGCTCTGCACTTGTGGGTGTGAGGCCATAGAGAATCAGGCCCCCTTTGTTTAATAAAGTTGGGAAAGAGGATTCGGCAGGCGGAACCGAGGGGAAACGTGCCAGGGCTGTTTTCTTCCAGGATCTCACTGCTGCCCCAGACTCCTGAGAAGGGGGTGTGTTCCCATGTGTTCAGAACACAGCACGTGCCTGTTGTGTCCAGAGCGATGGAGAGGAACGTGGAGACCTGGATTTTTTCCACCATTTTTTGTGTGTGTGAGGGTTTTCCCACATCTGGGAGACTGAAATGTCAGCGTGCTGGAGCCGTGGGGATGCGGCTGTGGCTGTGCTCCATTGGCTGGTGGGGCAGATGGTGTAGCCTGTGCCCCATCGTGGAGGTGGGTGGGATGGATCCTGTGCTGGGAGAAGCCAGGATTCCTTTGGCACAGCCCCTGCAGCTATGGCTCTTTACTCCACCAGAGATCATGGCCCACACTTGTTTCTAAAGGCCTGCAGGAATGTCTCCACTGTGCCTTGTTTTTGTGTAGAAGGCCAGATTAAGAATGTCTGGAGCTGGGTGCGGGGCTACCAGGGGGATTGAATCCTGGACTCTCACGGATGCCTGACCAGGAATCCCAGAAACTGCAGATTGTCACCCCTTGGTGGTACTGCTCATGTGGGAGACGGTTTTCTAGGAAAACAATTGTTTTATTAGTACCTGTGAACAGGGTAATGAACATCTTGAAAAAAGGAGGGGGGAAAAAAAAGTAATAATGAAATAAAAATTATTTCAGAGCTTTACTTGGTAACAGGGTTTAGCTTTTTCTTCAACTTACTGTTTTCTGAAGAAATGCATTATCCCTTCAGATTATTTTATAATAATATCAACTATCTATGAAAGTGTTCCTCACAGGCAGGCATGGGTATGGAGAGGCTTGGATCTAGCCACGGGGGCCCTGGTGCACACACTTGACCATGGGAACCCCACCTGCCATCAGGCCGCCCCTCATTTTGCCAAAGGAGTGTAAAGGCACTTCGGTGTAAATAAGGCTCAAGCCCGATATATTTCTATTGGAATGTCTGTAAGGGTGCTTTGTGAAGAGGTTTAATTGTGTCAGAGGGGGTGGCTCCACTCCAAGCGAGAGATGCTGCAGGGACTCAACCTGAGCTTGGCAGCTCCTGCTTTCCCCGGAAACTGTGAACGTGCCCTCGCGGAGCCAATCGCCTGCTGGAAGCCTTGCTCTGGTTCGCGCTGGGGCTGGTCTGTGCGCTGAATTTGAGCAGCGCGTCTCCAGCAGCACAGCCACGAGCTGGGTGGGATGGGGGACTGACTGGGATGAGATGGTTGGCTGTGGAAAGGGGGACTTGGTGGGAGCTGGCCAGACAGGCTCCTCCACCTGGTGCCCCAGGGTCCATGGCAGAGAGCTGGGTGGCTGGTGGGATGTGCCAAGGGCTGCTTTGCAAACTGGAGGACAGGAAACTGGAAAAGGAAGAATGAGGGGATGAAGTCATAAGAATCCCTTTGACTGGTGCCTATGAACCCTGGCCGTGGTTGGCAGTGACACCCCTTCCCTGGCTGGAGGTGGAGCCGTGACCTCCATGCCTGTCCCGTTGCTGTGAGGGTGAGGGGCAGGAGTGAGTCTCTGCCTGAGTCGTGGCTCCTGCAGGTCATTCCCCCTTCCCTTGGCGTGTGTGTGAACTCCAGCTGTGCTGGGTCGGGTGACCAAACCTCCTGGCATGTGCCACAGCACGGACATGGTTCCAGAGCCAGTCTGGGCCTGCGTGGCACGTCAGGGTGCTTGGTGGCTCTTGTGGCTCTTGTATTTCTCCTGCCAGCTCGTGTTGTGGGTGTCTTGCCTGCAATAGCCTGTCCATGACTGCTGGCTCTCATGACTATGCCAATGAAATTGTAAAGACAAAGCACTGGAGGGGTTTGCAGTAGGTTTTTGAGGAGATGGTGGGACATCAAGGGGTGTGGGTTGAGATGGGAGAGGTGCTGGGAGTAATGGAGAGTGTCTTAAGGGCATCATGTGTCAGTTGTGCATACTGTGAACTTAGAAAGGGGCAGAAATCCTCAGTCACTGTGGTGTCCGGGTTCTTCCCTAGAAGTGATCTGAGGTGGGTGTAGATCAGCCGGATCAAGATTCGTGTCCAACTTCTCTACCCGCTCCCACAGACAAACTGGGCTGCTGTCGGTGGAGCCAGGGAAGAGGCCACAGGGCACATTTGAGGCCAGATGTTGTGGTTAGGGAAATGTGGTGCTGGTTCTTTGTGTGTCTGTTGTGTGCAGGTGTCGGGAGAAGGTGTGGGGTTGGTTTGGCTTCCTGCTGCACCCACTCCCAGCTGAGACCTTTCCTATAAGGATTTTTGGATTCTAGGGATTTTTGGTCGTTCTGAGGGTTTTTGGTCTCATCACAGTAATAGCATCCATTGTCACCTGTACTCGCAGACACCCTTTGATGCAGCATCTCCCAGCCTGCTCCAACCAGCCTGTTGTCACTAGGAATGAGATTATGTGAGAGAGGATCTTAACATAATTGCTCTTTCTTGGCAAGGTGAAGTCAAATAACAAGAGGCCCCACTAAACCCAGGTGATTGGGCTCTTTGTGTAGCTCCAAACATGCTCCAACGCTTTCAGCATTTAAAAATAGTCCAAGGAAGCCTTTTCCATTGAGAAAGTCGGATGATTGCAGCTCCCCCACCTACCCTGTGGAGGTGGCTGTATGTACAGCATCCGAGGAGCAGCGAGGGGGGCAGATCTTCTTGTCTCCTTGCTTCACCGAAATCTTGGAGCTAAAGCCACCCGATCTGGTGGGGTCTGAAGACAACCTCCGTACGCTGCTCTGGCAGCTCGGGATGGGCCTTAAAGAGAGAGAGATACTGCAATTGGTGTCGGGTTGTTATAAAGTGTTAATGAGAATTGGTCTGAATTTACACCGAGGAAAAGTGCGGAACGGGATCGACTTTGTGCTGTTTGAACCGGAGGTGGGAGGAGAAAATGGGTCTGGGAGAGAGACAAAGGGAATTTTCTCGGGAGACACGCACGCTCCCCCGCGCATCGGATCGGGCGGCTGGATGCCGCGCTGACCGAGTGAACCGCGCCGCAGCGCAGCCGCCCGGAATCTAGGGCAGTGGGAAAGCGTGCTGTCGCTGGGTGGGGGCCCCCGCCTTTGTCTGGCAGCCCCCTCCCTGCGTCCCCCCCGCGCCTGCCGTGCCCCGCTTCCCCCGCGCCCTGGCCGGCTCCGGCTCCGGCGCCGCGCGTGTGCCCGGGGCCGCCGGGCTTGTGCCGTGCGGGGGGCCGCGGGCACACCCACTCCGTGCCGTGCATCGCTGCCGGGGCTGGGGGCTTCCACTTCCCAACTTTCCTCCGCTGCACGAGGCGGTGATTGTCTGTGGCACTGGGGCTGTTTCTGTCGGGTGTTTTGATGGGCTTTTTTTCCCTTTTTTTTTGTTTTTTTTTCATAAACAACTTTCATCACAATGTGAAAAAGAGTAAAATCACCGCACTGGAACAAGGCAGTTGCTGATTTTCCTGGCATGGTGTGTTGGGTGGTGTTTTTTCCCTTCTTGTAAACACAACTTGCATCATCAGGACAATAAACCCTCGGTGCAAAGAGATTTAGTTGGTTGGTTGTGGTCCTTTTGTGTGCATTTGTGCTTTTTGACACCACTTTCATCAGGTTTTCAATGCAGCAAAACCTTACCCCACAGGCCGTCAGGAGGGTTTATTTGTGAGGTTCTTTGTGTGCTTGTCTTTTAACAAGGCTTTCATGTTAAAGGGGAAAAGAATGCCCCACCTTACCCGAGGTAGCTGAGGGTTGTTTATTTTATGATCCTCTTGAATTTTATGACTACAACAGAAAAAAAGACCAAGTTCTAATTTGCCCTTAGACCCTCTTGCACCCCACCAGCATTGTCAGAATGGACTGCGTGGGGTATTTACAGGTGTAATTTGTATCTGTGCAGTGTAACAGTGCCTTGGGATAAATGAGAAGAGGGGCTAAAAAGCTTTTGTCTGTAGAGATTATTTTGTATCTGATGAAAACAAAAAATATCAGGATCTGGAGTGATTTGTGGGGTGTTGTCCAAAATACAACCACAACACAATCAGTGAAACAAAAAGACCCACCTCGGGGTTGGCTGCGGAGCTGTTTGCTGTGGCTGGGACAGCTCCTCGGTGCTCCCAGGGTCACACTCCTGGGCTAGGGGTGCCAGCTGGTGCCAGGTGAGAGTCTCTAGGCTGCATCAGGAGCAGAATATACCTGTGCAGGATCTGGCCTTGTGGCAGCACTGAAGAGAAGGTCGTCAGCGGGTTTAACTCTGAATTTACACTGAAGTGAAATTATTTGATGGATCTACTCCACGGCCATGTCTGCATGTGCCACTGCACTGTCCTGATGGCATTGTCACTGTGGTGGTGTGCTGGGCACATCCATTCCAGGCACTGCTCCGTCCTTTTCCGGCTGATGGAGCAGTGCCTGCGAGCCTTGGTGTGAGCCCTGCTGAGGTCCCGTGACAGCACATTGGTTTGGGGCTGCTCAGAGTGACAGCATTTGGGATGGGTTCGTGCCAAGGAAATGACAGTTAGATCAGATGCATCCAGCACCCTCGTGTCCCTTGTGAGCAGCTGCCTTTGCTGGAGAGGTGAACCAAGCTCCTAGAGCCTTCTCCATTAGTTTTGATGGGTTTGTTGCCCTGATGCAGGGGTAAGCAGAGAGGAGAAGGTGGCTGTGCGTCCAGATCTCCCCCTGACCCCCACCACCCATCTTGGCAATGTCTAGACTCAATTTATTTATGTGTTTTCAGCCAGAGATGGCTGCTCTGCGGATTAATTCCAGTTAGCTGACTGGTCTGGGCACCAGAGGCTCTCCACTCCTCCAGGGTTTGGTCCTGTGTGGGAATGTTTGTGATGTACTCAGGTAATTTGCAAACACATTTACTTTGAGTCAATTGGTAATCAGTGAAATTAAATAGAAAAAAGGGTGAGAGGAGGAACTGAGCTTACAACCTCCTTCATGAAATGCTTTGGGATCGGCATTATTGATGAAAGCCAGGATAATAGAAAGTAGGCTGTGGAAACACAATGAGAAAGGGCTTAATTCTCTGTTTAATATAAAAATCTAAGTGGCAGGGGTCTGCCAGGGATCGACACACTGATGTCTGTGCACTGCCATAACGAGGAGAACATACACCAAGTTATGTATTAGTACAGCTTTGACGGGTCCTTTTCTCCCCTTAGCTTCATTTTGACACCACCTGCTAGGCAATTCCCTTGCTTCCACCTCCCTCCCTTCTGAATAATCCCCCAAGTAAAATGCTTTGTTACATGGTGTTTTCAAATTTCAGTTGTGCATGAAGAAAGTGTCAAAAAAACACCCCATGCACGACAAATTTTGTTTGGAATAAGCACATGGGGGTGTGCTGCCCATGTGGCTGGGGTGTCACGGGCCACATCCCGATCCAGCTGTGCTCCATCAGAAACAGGATGATATCAAAGGATGCTCAGCCCCTTTTTAGTGTGTAAAGCAGTGTCAGGGATGGGGTTGAGATGGGCTGGGAGTCTTGGCACTAAGTGAGTAAATCACATTTAAGCCCAGCCTAGTTTTAGCTGATGTAAACCAGTGCAGCGCTCCTGGAAGTTGTGGAGTTCTCTGGATCTGGGCTGCTGATGGTTTGTCCATTGTCTCTGCCAGTTTAGAGCTGCTGGAGGTCGGGGCTGCTGAGCCCGCTGGGCTGCTGGGCTTGCTGGAGTTGGTCTAATTTCCTACGAGGTGATTTTCTCCTGTTTTTAAGCACAGGATCCCCATCTGTCTGTCTCCACAAAGCTGGCTTTCCCGTCTGCAGGCCTGCACGGAGACCCTCCCTCCCCCCGCTTCTCACACCACCGACTGCACCACGCGTCCTTTTGTCCGTTCCAGATCCTCCTTCCCCTCCCTCTCGCCGTGCTCTCTCATTGCCCATCTTCCTTTTGCCATTTTAGGGGACTCCTCTGCTTTGCCTCCACACTCCTCATTCTCCTCCTCCCTTGGAGGGATCAGGGTGTGCCTCTCCCTGAATTTCCACCACCTTTGCTCCATCCCTAACTCCCTCCCACTCCTCCGGCTCGTGTAACATGCTTACATTTGCCCTCATTCATGTGTATTCCTTGCCACTGTTCCCTTCCATCTGTCCCCAGCATGGAGCCCCTGTCCTTTGTCACCGCTCTGCCTGCCTGACCCTCCCTGTCGCCTCCGTGATTGTTTCCTGTCGTGCCGGGCTCAGATCCCTCTCCCCCACACGCCGTCATTGTCCCGCGGCTCGGAACAACGCGGAGCCCAATCCCAGCCGAGCCACGCGCCTGCCCGAGGTCTTCCTGCACAGGAGAGCGAGCCTTGCGCTCCAGAGGCAGAGCACGGGTCACTGCGGAACTCGATGGAGCTCCTTCAGCCTGGGGGGATGCACGGGAAGGCATTTTCAGCTTGATGCTTGCCGTGAACACCCCTGTCTTTCTGTGTGCTGCTCTGGTGATATCCCTGGGGAAATGGTGGCATCTTGGTTAATCTTCCTAAGATGGAATCTCCATCTTTGGAGTGAGCGGCACAGGAGCGGGGCCAGGGCTGGGTCAGGGGTGCCAGAGGGCATAGGTGACCTCTCATGGTTTTATCCAGCTCTCCTTGGGATGAACCTTTATTGTGGATTTTGCCTGCGTGGGTTTATCCTACAGTTGAGTTGTGCCTGGCTCCGTGGGGTCCTGTCCTTTGGGTTTCCCGGGAACTGATAGCACACCACTGGGTGACCACTGGTCCACTTGGGCTGTTTGGAAACTTTACCCAGCAAAGCATCACAAATGTACCTCATGGTGCAAACTCTGGGGAGTAACCCGTGAGCTACGCTGGATTTGGCAGGGGGTGGATTTGGTTTGGATTTGGGGACTTGCCCAGATCCTTCATTGTGTCAGATCTGGCATTTCCATTCCCCAGGAACATGGCATTCCTGTCTCAGAGATGGGTTTAGTGCAGCAGCGCTGTGATGTGGAGTGTTAAGAGGAAGTTTTGTGGGAGCACAAGGCAGGAGACAGCTAGTACTGCTCCAGAAATGGGGGATGAGGTTCCGGGAGCTGAAGTAGCTCTGAGGAGTTAAAAGTCACACTGGGAGACGACAGCGAAGTTCCGATTTACCGGCACGTGTGCCACGCTGCTGCCAAGACCCTCCGAGGGGCAGCGGGGTTCCCAGCTGTGCCAGGGGGCTGCGTGTGCGCAGAGCCCGTGCCTGGCCGGGGCCGTGCCCGGTGCCCGGGCGGTGCCGGCGCCGCGAGCGCGACCGGCTGGGCTGAGCGTGCTCCATGCCAGGCACCGCTGGATGCAGCGGCTGCCGCGAGCCCAGGGAGCCGCTCCTGTCAGCTGGAGTGGCACGAGGCTGTTTCCGTCGCCACAGGTGCGGGCTTCAGTTCTTGCCGGTGACACGGGGTGTGGGGATCACTGCATTCCAGTGAGCACCCCGATGTCACCAGCCCATGTCTCACGAGAGGAGCTGTGGATGAGTGGCAGCCCTGAGCTGCCAGCCTGGGAGATGCTGTTATTTATTAGGATAAATAATAATGTTCCAGCCCAGGAGCTGAGGAATCTGCATTTCGTGGTTGCGGAGGCATCGTTTGCAGGTCCTTGTGTGCTGAAGTGTCATGTCAGTGGAGTGTGTGGAGGAAAACGTGCTGGTGTCAGATAGTCAGAGGAGAGTACAGGAGGTGCTCTTTTCTGGGGAGAGAAGGTGGGGTAGGAGGTGCTGCGGGATCTCACAGAGGTCCCAGTGCTGTGTCCTCATCCTGTGGTTCTGTGAGCCCTGAGTCAGACACCCAAATCCTTGGGAAACCGCGGCAAAGTGCTCACCTGCTTCATCTGCACTGGAGAATCACAGGTTTTAATTTTTCTTGGAGATCAGAGCTCAGAGCGTACCTCCTGCAGAGGAACCCCCAGCCTGCATAGGAACTCGGTGCCAGGCTTTGGAAGTGCCTTGGGGCACCAAGTGAGGCTTTTTGAGGGAGGGGTCTGAGGGGCGGGACAGCAGCAAGGAGGAGTCCAGGAGTACTTTAGAGAACTGTGCCACATCTGTAAAAACAGTCAGTTGCTTGATGGCATCCTGGTGTCATCTGGGAACCTGGAGTCACAGAGCTGGATCAAGACCCTCCAAAATATCACTTGGAAGCCAAAACACACTGGAAAGTCTTTTGCCCTTTTTGGGAAAGCAGAAGGCTGTTTTCTGAGCTATGAGGAGCTGGGGAATGGGCTTGGTGGGTTCTAGGAGCTGGGGCGTGGGCTCAGTGGGCTCTGGTACGTGGATACTGGTACACAAAAGCACCACGTGGCCAGTGATCTCGGGAGAGGGTCTGAGCACCTGGAGCAGGAGTCTTTTCGCAGCCTGCTGTGGGGCTCACAGGAGGGCAGCCCTGCCCCATTTCTTGCTGTTTCAGCCCCAAAGCAAATCCTGACTTCCTGCTACCCCCAGCCATCTAGCTCTGCTGGCATTTGGAGTCCTGCCGTATCTGCAGTGGGGAGGCCCAAACTGCTGCATCTCTGCAACTCCCCTCCAAACTTGGGCCCCTGAAGTTCATGGCATTCACCCCAAAACCTCCTCACTAGTACCAAAGTCATGGCAGGCAACTCCCGTTGGGAGCTGGCACAGGGTGGCCAAGGGGTTCCACACTGGCCAGCCAGGCTGTGGGACCAGCATCCCCCTGTTCTCCTGTGACCTCCAGGCTGCCCCCTGCATCAGCCCTGTTCCCAGAGCCTGAGGATGACCACTGTCTCTGGGGGGCCACCCTGGGGCTCTGGGGGCAGGCCTCCTCGAAGAGACCACTGGCCCCTGGGGGTGGCTTGGATCCCCCATTACTCCGTGGTGTTGGGGTGTGTGGAAGGGAGATCTTAGGGGTGATTGCTGAGGGAAGGCTGTCGGGGGGAATGGTGTGGTGGGGTGCAGCACATAAAATGGTGATCTCTGTTTTGGGGGACGAGGGAGTGTGGCACTCCGGGAGGAGGGAGTCCGGGAATGGTGAGGGCAGACCTCCCTCTGGCATTTCCCCTCAGAGGCAGGGGATAGGGCCTTTGCCTTGTTCCGTGTCCTGCGCAGTGGCTGCCGTGTGGCGCAGGAGATCACGGCCACTCAGCCCAGTGTCCCGCGGAGCAGGGCGAGCGGTGGGACAGCCTCGTTAACTGCTGTGCCTTCTTCTCTCTCTTCCAAAGGCTGCAAGATCAAAGCCCTGCGGGCAAAGACCAACACCTACATCAAGACCCCGGTGCGGGGGGAGGAGCCGGTCTTCATGGTGACGGGGCGGCGGGAGGACGTTGCCATGGCCCGGCGGGAGATCATCTCGGCGGCCGAGCACTTCTCCATGATCAGGGCCTCCCGCAACAAGGCGGGCACCACCTTCGGCAGCGCGCCCACCCTGCCGGGGCAGGTCACCATCCGGGTGCGCGTGCCCTACCGCGTGGTGGGGCTGGTGGTGGGCCCCAAGGGAGCCACCATCAAGCGGATCCAGCAGCAGACCAACACCTACATCATCACGCCGAGCCGAGACCGGGACCCCGTCTTTGAGATCACCGGTGCACCGGGCAACGTGGAGCGTGCCCGGGAGGAGATTGAGACACACATTGCGGTAAGGACAGGCAAGATCCTGGAGTACAACAACGAGAATGACTTCCTCTCCAGCAGCCCTGACTCCGGCATGGAGAACCGCTACTCAGAGGCTTTGCGCGTC
>VXBT01008780.1:16775-37915 GCA_013400235.1 Oriolus oriolus | reverse complement strand
ATACATATACATATATATTAAAAAAAAAGCTTGATGTAGCAGTTCTAGTTTAAAATGAATAGAAGTATTTCGGCCCCTGTTTTATTTTGATTTTTCCCTGTCCCCTGCTTCCTGCTGTACCCCCCACCGACTCCATATTTTGATGTAGCAACTTTGGAAGAAAGAAAAAACAGGCGCTGTAAATGCACCGAGAGCTACCTCTGCCTCGAGCGGGGGCTGCAGGGAACTCGGGGGGCTCGGGCCTCTCCCTGGCCCCATGGGGCACCTGGAGAGGGGCAGCCTGGGCCCTGCCTGTTGGCATCCATGGGGAGCCCGGTTGCGGGGCTTAAACAACAAATTTGCGTAATTTTTTTTTCTCTCTTTTTAAATATATGTATATATATAAAAATCTTTAAAAAAAAAAATAAAAACAAAAAACAAGAAAAATGCCCATGACCTTAACTATTTGCTCTGACTTGTATCTTCCTTGATAGGTGACTAAAAATGGCTTGTTGGTCTAATTCACCAGCAATAACGAAAACTAAAGACAGCCCCCTCCTCCTGCACCCGTCCCTTTTCTGCAGCGCCCACGGAGCCGGGTCCTTGCACTTCTCCCCTTCCCTCCCACCACGAGGATGCCCTTGGTGACCCCTTGCAGTGTGAACCAGCTGGACTGAACTTCGCTGGCTTCAGCTGCCCCCACGATCCTTCCCAGGCTTTTGGGATAACCCCCTCGGGGTGCTGAAGTGATGGGGGCACCCCACTTGCGCCTGGGCTGGAGGGAGGCAGGTGGGGCACATCCGACACACCAAGCCGGGCCTTCCTCCCTCTGGATTAGGAGCAGTAAGACCCTTGTGGGAAGCCTGGTCCGTGAGACCTCGGTCCTGCGAAATCAAGTCCCGCCAAAGCGGGGCCGGCTCCTGGGAGCGGTGACGGGACACGGGCACCCCCCGAGGGGGGCCGCTGGGTTCCCCTCGGCCCGGCTGGGGTTCCCCGGGATTTGCATCAGCCCGTGGGGCCGGCGGAGCCAGGATGGGGACCCGTGCCGGGCCGGGCCGTGCCGGGCCGGGTGAATGCCGGTCGTGGTCTTTAGCGAGGCAGCGACACGTGGGCAGAGGCAGTGGCACCGAGGGCAGGTGCCCAAAAGCCGGGGCTGGGAGCAGAGAGAGCAGAGCTGCGCTGGAAGGCGCTGAGCTGCGGGCAGGAGGTGTCCGGCTCCGGGCAGGAGGTGTCCGGCTCCGGGCAGGGTCAGCCCCGCGGGGGCCGGAGGGGCCGGAGCGCGGTGCCCGGGATTTACACACGAGCGTGGCCGAGCTGCCGCCGGCTCCGGCGCTCGCTGCGAACGAGGAGCGGGGGCTGTACTGGATTTGGGACTCATCCTGCGACCTTCCCTTGTGGACGTGACCTCCCGGGCAGAGCCGAGCCGTGTCAGGGCTGCGGGAGCGAGGGCTCCCCGGTCCCGGCGCGGCGGGGAGATGGGACCGGGGCCGCCGGGTGCCGGGGCGGTGCCGCGCCCCCAAAACCGCGTCCGCGGGCGGTGTCCGCGAGGCGCCGCGGCCGGGACAGCGGCTCCTGGGCAAGGGACCGTGCGGGGGAGCGGGTGACAAAACATAACAAAGGGAAACGGAGGGATAAAGTAATATCATGCTGTGATGTCATCCTCATCGACATAAATTATATAGAGAATAGTGTGTATTATAATACATAACTAAAGAAAAAAGAACCAAAATTGGATTTATATTTAATGAGGAGATACTATAAAAATATCTTGTCCTAGCTCCCATTTGCAAAAGTATTTTTCAGCTGGAGGGATATCTATTATTTTTTTCTCTTTTCTTTCTTTCTTAAAAAAAAAAAAAATCTTCATACATACAAAGGCTCAGACTGTTAATATTGTTAACCTCTGAAATCAAAATACTCCAACCTGTTTTGTTTGGTGTTTGAAGGGTTTATTTTGATGCATTTCCTGGTGTTTTTTAAAGAGAGAGAGAGGAGGGAAAAAAAGATTAAGATTTTAAAATTAGAACATTTCTTTATAATTTAATATTCTATTTTAATAAATGCATTTATTACATGTAAATGTAGCAAGGAACTGGGCTAATAAAAATACTTTTTATTAGGTAATTTATTATAAGGAAAAAGGATATTTTATTTTATGATAAAGTGATCCTTAAAAGTTTAGAAGGTTTAGAATATATGTAGGTTAAAAAATACATTTGTATCCAGAGTATTGCTTAAAAAGTGTTTTTAATATATGTTTCCTTTTTTGTGTGTGTGTGTGTGTATGTAAAGGTGATAGTTATGGTGCAGATAGCCCTTTCCACAAATAAGAAATTAACACAGTTGGATGTATTTAAACAAAAAAAAAGAGAAAAAAAAGGTAATTAAAAGCAGAGAAGTAGAAGAGAAAAACCACTATAAACCCAAGCCTGTGCCCCCATCCTGTGTCTGCTCCATCTGGGAATCCCCTTGGAAAGGGTCGAGGCCTGGGTGGGCTTCGGCTCTGGGCTGGCTCTGGGGCAGTCTTTGGGCAGCATCACCCCACACTGGCCCTGGCGAGGCCTGGCCCTGCTGTGGCACAGCACTTCCTGGGCACCCTGGGCATCCCAGAGTCCAACCCGGCCCGATTCACCACCTAGGCAGGCGCTGGGGAGCAGAGTTTGCTCCTGCTGTGGTTCCCTGGGACAGGGGCTTGTGGAGAGCTGGGTGCTCAGAAGGCAGAGCTGGCACTATCCAGCTCCCTGCCCTCCTCCTCCTTGCTGCCAGCACTGCCAGCCTGATCCCATCCCAGGGAGCCAGAGGAGTTTTGTCCTTGATCTGGCTCCAGAGAGCCCAGTGTAATGCGAGGATTTACGGTCCTTTGCACAGCCTTGTCGGGAGGGACTGACAGCCACGGCCGGCACAGACACCCGGCGGGAGCGTGCTCGTGGGGGGCTCTGGAGACCCACAGGGTCACCCTCTGTTGCCTCCCTTTAGGCCTTGGCTCCGTCTCTTCCTGCGCTGGATGGGTTGCAGGGACAGGCGGGTTTGGTCCCAGTGTTCAGGCCAGGCGTGATCTTGAGAACATCCGTGGTCATTCCTTTGGAGCTTGTGCCAGACCGGAGCCGTCGGCTTTGACCAGCCAGGGGCTGAGCTTACCCGGAGCTCCCGGCCAGCTCCAGCCCATCCTAGACAGGAACATGTCACCCCCAAGCCAGCGTGGGCACAGCTCCTGCAAGACACCGACTGCAGGGACAGCCAGAGCAATGGGAGTGCCCCCGGTGGGGTTCCAAGCTTCCTTTACCAGGAAAGCACTTCAGTGTGTGCTTGGCTCCAGAACACCGGAGTGTTTCACAGGATCTTGTCCCGGGGGCTGCTTTAGGGATGTGCTGAGCAGCCACGACCTCCCTGCAGGCTGGGGAGTGGGGGGTGGTCTGTCCCCCTCACACCCCAAATCCAGCCCATGTCTTGCTCCCTCTCCCAAAGCAGCAGGAAGATGGGGCGATGCTTCTGCTCTGTTGCCTTTCAAAGAAACATTTTAAAATAAGAATTTTTTTTTCTGTTTGTTTGTTTGTTTGTTTGTTTTTAACCAAAAATGAGAAGAAGAAAAAAGTTTTGCGTTAATGGGTATTAAAAAAATGTTAATAATAATAAACACTCAAATTTATTTCATATAATCCTAGAGTAAAGATTAAAAAAAAAATTAACTAGTTCAAATAGTAGATGCTATCCATATTGTTTAATCTATAGTAGATCCAAGTGATCCCAGACAGAGCAGAATGTAAAATAAACTTGTGAACACGATCATTGTTAACTTCCCCAGGAATTCCATCTTTTTTTGGTACTATTTTTCTGAAGCAAACAAATAAATGACCGAAAGCCTAACAAAATAATGGCCACCAACTGGTACCTTCTGTCAATCAAAGTCCTGAAGTTATTTTTATAGAGGGGAAAAAAAAGACAAAAAAAAGGGATCTAATAATATGTATTTTTTTAAAAAGATACGTTTGGGGGTTTATGTTGCTTTTTTAATAAAAATAGACAGATTTGGCTAGTCACGGAACAAAATAAGGAAGTTTTAGGCCATTAATTTTTGCCTTATTCTGACTTCCAGCCTTGGGCTTGGAGCAGGAAATTGCAGAAAAATGTTCAAAGTTGCTGTTACTTTCCTTGGGCTGTTCTTAGTTTTTGAACTTCTCCAAGCACCAAAGGTGTGGGAAGATCCTGGGATGGGCAGGTGGGACCATCCCAGGTGGGAAGACGAAGGAAAGGAAGATTGGGTGATCTCCCCTCTGTAAGGTGACAGACAGAGCTGGAAGGCAGCGAGGTGCCGGGCGGAGGCTCTGCCCTCGCACTGGGCAGTGGCAGGGCATTAGGGTTGGTTTGTTCCCTCTTTGTTTGTTTTCTTTCTTTTTCGTGGTTCTCTCTCACCCCGGTTGCGTTGCACCGGGAGACACCGTGCACCTCGGGATGAGCTCACTTGCTTAGCGTGTGGCATCTTCCAGGAGATTTGGTTTGTTGGGTGTTCCTCTGCTTGGCCTCCAACCATCAGATCTGAGCGTTGGAGCTGCGGGTGAGATGTGTGGAAAGGTCTCTGCCGGCCTGAGAGGGCCTTCTTGCAGCCGTGCTGGGCCATGACATCCCTGATCCCACAGCTTTGCCTCCCGATAGCTGCCCCGACGCTGTCCTGCTCGTGGGAGAGTGGCACACGTGGCACATGCCTGGTTTTCGGCTGCAGGAGCACGGAGGAGGCTGAAGGCCGTTCTCAGCCAGCACAGCTGAGTGTTGCGCTCTGGACGGATCCCGAGTCCCTGCAGTGCCGAGAGCGGAAGCAAGGGCTCCTCGAGCCGGCAGCACGGAGTGGGTGCTGCGATGGCAGACCTGCTCTGGGCACTGCAGGGCAGGGCAACGCAGCCCTGGCACCAGCGCTGGGGCAGGATGTGCCCCATGCCCCTGCCAGCTACTCAATTCGCTCCAGAGACAGGCCAGCACTTCTCTCTGGAGTACTGGTGCTGCTTTTCACTGCACCAAAATCTCTGCTTAAAGGAGAGCACTCAGAAAGAAACATCCAAGAGGCAACGTCATTAGCAAAGCTGAATGCCGCAAAGAAAACACCCTTGGAAGTTGGTTCCCTCTGGGTTTAGCCTTTGTTCCTCTCCTCTGTGTTGTGGCTCAGCCGTAGCAAACCCACGGATCTCCTGCAGCTTGGGAGCAGCCACACAGATGCCTTCGAGAAGCGCGGTGGCTGCCCCTTGCTCCCTGACGGTGCCTGCTTCGGGGGGCTGGGGTAGCCTTTACCAGCATTCATCACTCAGCAAAGCCATGCAATAGGTCAGGACAGGAATGAAGACAGTTCTCATTCGGTTTCTGCGTATAAATAGCACTGTGAATCTGAGATCCCTCCCCGGGCCCTCCCGGCATGCTGGGGCGTTTCGGGAAGCAGGGCATGATGTCTCCTGCGCTTCCGGGGGGGTTCGTGCTTGGTGGAATCAAGCGCCTGGTCCTTCCCTGCCGGGGCGGCGAGGCGGCCTGTTTGCTCTTTCAGTTTTGTTTTACCTCATTTTTTTGATTTGATACTTGAAGAAGCGTCAGTGATGGACATTGTGCAGTGGTGCCCTGGACTGGAGAGTGGATGCACTTTATCGTCACTCGTGTACGGACAGTAGGTCCCGTCCCACCTCTGCCGAGCCCCAGCAAGGTGTCCTTGGTGGCAGCAGAGCCAGCGTGGGCTGGTTCTTCCAAAACCCTTTCTAGGATGTCAGGGAGCAATCTCTGTGTTTTAGTGTGGGTTTTCACATCCTGTAGAAACTTGAAGTCATGCTCTGCTGTCAGTTGACCCAGTGAAAAATTCAGATGGAATTGTGCTAGGCAGACTTTGGTCTGCCTGTGCCGTGCTAGCGGGAGATAGCAGAGGTTGGGCAGTTCCTGCCTCCCTCCCGTGTGACTCCACTGTTCCAATGGGTTACTCTACTGGAATCTGGAGTCACTGCAGCCCTGGCAGGCTGCAGCATCCCCGCTGGATCTGCTCCAGCATCGCTTCAGGGCTGCTAATGGAGCAAATTGAAAGTCACCCCCAGTAAAGTGACACTAATGTAAAATCTGGAGTAGTTCCACTACTGTCTGTGCGAAAATGAAGTCCCCCTCCAATGGTGGCACCGGGTTGCTGACAGCAGGATGTGCTTTCTGGGCTTACGATGATGCTTTTGAAACAACTTGCAGAGAAATGGAGCGGTGAGACGTAGCAGTGTGGTGTGGCCGTGGAGATCTGCTCTTGGCTCCTGGGGGCTGGGACACAAGACGCGGTCACAGGCTGTTTTGCTTATCTCTGAAACCATCAGCATTCCTTTTTCCTTTTTCTTTATGAATTCTGTTCAAGATAAGCATAAAAAAAGGGGGGAAAGGACCAGGGGCTGGATCCTGTTTTGCAGTATGGGATTTGCTCCTGGGTTAGAAAGCAGTGTTAAGCAAACATGAAAGGCAATGGGCACGAGGGCTGGTGGATATCAGACTGGCAGGTCTGATGGAGCCGCAGCCACTGCAGAGCCGGCTCTGATCCCAGCCCCAGGCAAGCCAAGGAAATCCCCAGGGATGCCCAGAGCAGCCCCTGGGCATCCGACTGTGCAGTCGGGAGCCTGTGGGGCTGCAGAGGATTTCCTCCGGCTCTATCCTGGTATCAAAGAGATCCAGGCTCCAGCTTGCTGCCTCTGGGACTCTGGCAGAGCAGCTCCAGTGGGATTTCCCACATGAGCCGTGCTGAAACGAAACCCAAGCCACGGGGTCCCCGCGGCAGCTGATCTCACCGATACTCACCCAGGGGAGCACAGCCCTCCCGTGCCCTTCATGGCTTTGCTTGCACAGCACCACGTTGGCTTCCTCTCATCCTCGCTTCAGACTGATGCACAAGTTCGTGTGTGTCCGCTCTCCCTTGGATCTGGGCGCCGTCGCGCGGTCCTGCTCCACGGTACTCCCACCTCGTGCTGAGCCAGCTGGCCACAGAGCCGCCCGGCCACTGCCGGCCACGTGGCCCTTCCGTTGAAAGTCCATTCCCTATTATTTTGTGTTTGCTTCATTTTTTTTTTTCCCTCTTTTCTTTTAACGTCATAGGAAACCTGTAGTCGGGATTGTTACTATTGGAAACCGATCACATGTTCCATCCAGGTATTTTCATCTCTCTGGCGTTACGCAAAAATAAAGGCCTGAGAGAGAGATATAACCGAACATAGAAGTAGAGTTAGGCTTGTTGTCTGAGTTTTGAGGCATATAGTATAATGGGAGAAGGAAAAAATTAAAATAAAAGAAAATTAAAATAATGATGTTGCACAACTTGTAGAAAACAAAGAAGGGAAAGGGTTAATGTATTAAATGTGCTAAATTACATTAAGAACTTAATTTTATTAAAGTATTATTACTTAAGAAACTTGGTATCTGCTCTTGGTTTGTGTCTGTTCACACTTTAGGAGGGGCCAGGAGCAGTGGTTGGGAACAAGGCCCTGCTGGGCGGAGTTCCAGGGCAGTGGGGCTGGACCTCCCTCTGCCACCCTTCCTGGTTCTCCCAGCAGTCCCAGGCTTTTGGCAGCACTTCTTGGGGTTCATTAAAGCACATGTGAGACGATGAGCCTCCTGAGGCAGCTGCTTCTCCCAGTCTTGGTGCTAGCAGGTCCCACGTCCGTGAGCCACCCTGTGCCACATTTCACCCTTCCCACTTCTTCATCCCAGCAGAAAACATCTAAAAACTGGAAAGCCTGGAACAAAACTGAGTTGCCCAGCCCAAAAGTGTCTCCATGAGTCTAAATGAACTCATCATCCTGCGCATCCATGCCAGTGCCTGGTTGATGGTGTGTCCAGTGGCAGTGAGCCCCAGGGGGCACTTGGCTCAGCCCTGTCCCTTTGTGCAGCCCTTTGGAGCAGCACCCGTACCCCACGCCCACCTCTCCAGCCCGTGGGACTGACATCACCTCTTGGCACCGTGGTTTGGTGTAGGCAGATGGTGGGAGGAGGTGGTGCTTGGCAGCTCCAGCTGGTCTGCACGTTGCCAGGGCTTTGCCAGCTGAGGTGGGCACAGGGTAGAGAGCAGCCTGTGAAGCAATGGCCACCATTCACCTGGGGACAGTCCCCAGCTGTGGTCAGACCCAGGGTGTGACAGAGGATGGGTCTGGCCAGCTCAGGGACGAGGCTGCCTCTGGAGGGGGCGGTGCCGTGCTGTAGGGACACAGTGCCAGGGGGCTGGAGTCCAGGTCAAGGTGCTGCCAGCGCTGGGGTGGCTGCACAGTGGGTGGATAAAAAAGGGCACCCATATGGTGCAGCCACTTCTTCTCTTTGTGCATCCCCAGCTGCCCCTGTGCTGGCAGCAGGATGCAACCCGTTCTTCTGATCCTCAGTTACAAGCCCTCTGGCCTCCCAGTAGGACATCCCATTGCCCAGGCTACATTCATGCCTTCCTCCCAACCCTCCTCCTCCTCCCCCTTCATTGCCTGTGGGTGCCTGCCCAGCTGCCCCATGCAGGGCTGGCACTGCTCCTGCCTCAAGGAAAGACCTGGCAGAGAGAGAAAAAGCCTCAACAGCAGCTTTATTTGGGGATTTTGCCTCAATTTCTGTTTCATCGACAAATCGTGCCCCAAGGGGAGACCCTGGCCCAGATCCTACTGGCACAGCCAAGTGAGATGCAGTGACTGGGGGCAGCTGTGGAGAGAAAGAGATCCCCCAAAACCCCACACTGCCACAGGGGCCATGCTCCCGGTACTGGCTCAATGGGGCAGGCTTTCCCACCTGCACCCCTCTTGATTGACACCTGCCAATCACCCCTGCCAGCAGCACAGGGCTCAGCACAGTTTGTCCCAGCATCTTGGGTGATGCCCACCCTGGGGGGTGGCCGCTGTCCCCCAGGCAGGGGACAAGGCCACCGTCACGCCGCCGATGCAGCAGACACTCCACCCAGTGACGGTGCATCCCCAGGCTGGGCCACGCAGCCACCAGCCACAGTGGCCAAGCACTCGAGCAGGGAAGGGCCAAGCCACGCCCGGGGGTCCTCGCAGCTGGAGCCGAGGGGTCCCCAGTGCTGACACCAGCTCCCACACGGGAAGCTGTGCAGAGGGACCATGTGCCCACCCTCAGCACCTCATCCCTGCCCTCACCCTCAGCCCCCCAAACCCCTTTTCCCTCCTCAGGGCTTCCCAAAGGCCAAGGCCCCCGAGCCCCTGCTCCCATCTCTTTCCATGGAGAAGTCACAGCTTTTCCCTTTGCTGGGGTCATGCCACAGGGAGGGTCACAACACGAAAACAGTGTTGCCCCCACCCCCACCCTGGATGGCCCCAGCAGCACCCAGAGGCACTCCCAGCTCTTGGTGCCGCAGGGACAGGGCTGGGCACAGCCGGCCGCATCACTGCTGGTTTCACCAGGCAGGAGAAGGCTGCACCCAGTGTCCCCCTCCCCACCCACCCTGCACACAGGGCGTCACCAAACAGGGACTCACCATGTTTGGGCTTGTTCAGTGCCACCCAGTCACCCAGTGACTGTGCCTGCAGGGCTAAAGGGAGCAGGGACACGGGGGATGGCATGCCCCCAACCTTGGGGACAGAGGGGAGACACCCTGATGCCTCCCCCCCGTTTGTGTTGGTCCTACACAAACACAGGTGGAGCAGCATACGGGCAGTGTGATGGTGCACACAAAAGCAGCCGCCAGCCTGCACTGCTCAGGGAGCTGCGGCGGGCAGAGGTAGAGGGTGAGACATGATGCCACCATGTGCTGGGTGGTGGGGGGTCAAGGTGGGGGCACCCCAGGGGCTCAGATGTTCTGGCAGCAGGGTGCTTGCCGGCCCTCCTGCTGCGTGGGCAGCACCCGGATGGGCTCAATGGTGGTGGAAGGGCCGAACTCTGACTCCGGCTGCCCGGTGATCTGCCTCTGGGACACGATGCGGTAGATCTCTGCCAGCAGAGAGAGAAGTGAAAAATCAATTTTTTAGGTAGGTATTCCAGTGGGGGATCTGCTCCCTCCACAAGCACACAGCTCCAGGGGTGCAAATGCCTACCTCTCCCCATCTAGGGGAGCAGGATTCCAACCCAGATCCCACCCAGAACAGCCAGGACCTCCAGCGGGGTCCTGGGAGGACACAACGTCCAAAGCCATCTCTATTCCTGTCCCTCCCTTTCCTGGTTGCCCCTTACCCGAGAGGATGTTGTGGAAAGCCGTCTCCACATTGGTGGAGTCCAGAGCAGACGTCTCGAGAAAGGACAGCCCGTTCTTCTCTGCAAGAACAGCGTGAGCTCAGGTGGGTGCCACGAACTCCAGCCAGATGGGACGGGGCCGGACAGGATGGGGGAAGATACCTGCGAAGCTCCTGGCCTCATCGGTGGGCACGGCCCGCAGGTGCCGCAGGTCGCTCTTGTTCCCCACCAGCATGATGACAATGTTGGCGTCAGCGTGGTCCTGCAGCTCCTTCAGCCAGCGCTCCGCATTCTCATACGTCAGGTACTTGGCGATGTCGTAGACCAGCAGAGCTCCCACTGCCCCCCGGTAGTACCTGGGGACAGGGAGGGGACAGGGTCACAGCAGGGCCCCAGGCAAGGGCCGCAGTTTGGGAGCCAGGAAACTCACGCTGAAGTGATGGCACGGTACCGCTCCTGCCCGGCCGTGTCCCAGATCTGGGCCTTCACCGTCTTGTTGTCCACCTGGATGCTCCTCGTGGCAAACTCCACCCCGATGGTGCTCTTGCTCTCCAGGTTGAACTCATTGCGGGTGAAGCGCGAGAGCAGGTTGCTCTTCCCCACCCCAGAGTCCCCGATGAGCACAACTGGGGGGCACAAATACAGCGTCAGCTCCTCCAGCCACCCAGGGAAGCCACCCATCCCACAGCCCAGCAGGGATGGGAGTCTCCCCATCTGCCCCCCAACCAGACCCCACCTCCTTCTCATCCAGTAGAAGCGGACAGGTGAGGGGTGAAGCAGAGCAGGACCAGCTGCCTCCACTGCTGCCTATAAATACCCCTTGAGAAAATCCCTGCCATCACTGGGAAGTCACCAGGAGTTTCTGTCCCTGGGGATGGGAAAGCACCATACGCACTGATGTACCCAAAATGGGCAGAAAACCAGGGTCAGGACCTGTGTGGGGAGAGCCAGGCCAGAGACCAGGCAGAGCTGGGGCTCCTCTTGCCAACCCTGTGTGCCCTCCAGCCCTGAGGGCACACAGGAGGTCTGAAAGGAAGCATCCTCCTCCTCCTCCGCTGCTGCTGGTCCAGCCCAGGAGCTGGGAAGTCCCTGGGCGTGGGTTAAATGCATTTTCTGCCTGTCCCAGACCTGGCTGGTTCCTGTAAAAGCTGGTGAAACAGGCTCTGGGGAGCTTTATCACACACCTCCCCAGTCAAGTTTGTTGAGTTTATGACTCAACAGGTTTTTGGGTTTATTTTTTAAGTTAATTCCCTCACTGCCGACACCTGTTCATTCCCCAGGTGTACTCAGACACTTCACCTCGCCCACCTGTGGGACGTCTCTCCACCAGGGCTGGACAACAGCAGGGCTGAGGCCACAACCATCCAGTGACCATGGCTGGGAGGACACGGGAACAGCAGCACCAGCAAGGGGCCACTGGGATGCCACACACTGCAGGAGCTACAGCAAGGCACAGCTACACTCAGCCAAGGCTCAGCAGCCACCATCCTGCAAGGATGTTACTCCATGTCCTGGATAACCCCTTCCCACCAGCCCCAGCCTGCAGACACGGCTCCCTCGCATGGTGCAAAGCCTCCAACAGTGCAGCCACATTGACAAAACCCTCAGTGTAGGGCAGCCAGCAAACAGCCTGGCTCCAGGAAGGCCAGCAGTGTGTGGAACAGCTCCCTAGGATCACTGAGGGGAGCTGGAATTGCTGTGTCAGGATAGCCAGCAAATGAGGGAAGGGCAGCTCCTCCACAGCACCGCAGAATGGTTTGGGTGGATGGGACCATAAAGCCCATCTTGTTCCACTGTTTGGTTCCACTATCCCAGGGTGCTCCAAGCCCTGTCCAACCTGGCCTTGAACACTTCCAGGGATGGGGCAGCCACATCTTCTCTGAGCACCCTGTGCCAGGGTCTCACCAACCTCACAGCAAAGAATTCTTTCCCACTATCCCATCTAGCCCTGCCCTCTGGCAGTGGGAAGACATTCCCCCTGTCCTGTCACTCCAGGCCCTTGTCCAAAGTCCCTCTCCAGCTCTGCTGGAGCCCCTTTAGGTCCTGAAAGGGGCTCTGAGGTTTCCCCAGGGCCTTTTCTTCTACAGGCTGAATACCCCCAGCTCTCCCAGCCTGACTCCAGCCCTTGGAGCATTTCTGTGGCCTCCTCGGCTTGTTCCAGGAGCTCCACATCCTTTCTGTGCTGGGTGGCCTCTGAGCTGGAGGCAGCTTTGCAGGGGGGTCTCACCAGAGTGGAGCAGAGAGGCAGATTCACCCCCTTTGCCCGGCTGCTGGGGAGGCTTCTCAGCTGCTGCCCACTGCATGGAGGTCTGAGAGCACCATGACAGCCTGGACTACCCTGGACAGGACAGTAGGAAATGCAGGCCAGTGGCGAGCCAGGTTCGTTACCACTTTCTGAGCCTCAGAGTTTTGATCTGAGCTCGGTCGTTTACTAACAACGGGAAATTGCTGCTTCCCCAGCTCAACTGCCACAATCCCCATCCCGGCAGTGCCTGCTCCGTGGCAGGCTCCAGAGGGCTTTGGACTGCGCCAGGGATGCAGGGTGGTGCAGGGTCCTGCAGCCTGTGCAGGTGATGACCCCCATGTCCCTGAGCTTGAATGGCTTGAGGAGCTGGGGCAGCATCCCCCACCCCAAATGCACAAAAGCATTTGACACATTCTGTCCTCACTGCCTCCGAACACGTCCTGTGAGCACTGTGAACATCCTCGGCACACTACGTCTCACTGCAGGGATGGAAACAGCCTGGAGCTCCTCACAGGGCCCCAAGGAAGGGTCCCAGGAGCAGCCATGCCCAGAGCTGTTCCTCAGCCACACCAAGCCCCTCCAGCAGCATCGGGGCCTTGCACGGCTGGAATGTGCATTGTGCTTTGCAACAACTGATGTTCCCACTTTAGTGGAACTCAGGATAATGCTGCTTCCAGCTGTGACAGTCTCCCTTTTCTCAGGGGAGAGGCTGGGCTCGCAGAGCTGCTGGACCTGGGAGCACTAGCCCAGCTCCATGCCTCTGGATGCTGCATCCCCCCTCGACTTTGCTCCTGCTTCAGGAGGGATGAGCTGTCTTTTCATTGTTCTCCTATTTTTCAAGAACTCCATCAAACCCAGGAGGAGAATGAAGAGCCTGTGGTGAGCTGCCCCCAGTCCTGGCTCCTGTAGGATGACACAGGAGGACCACGTGCAGAAGCCCCCTCAGAGCCACGCTGCTGGCACAGTGTTGGGCAGGAAGCGCAGAACAAAGCAGCTGGGAGAGCTCCTGCCTGGGCATCCTACTCGAGGCACCACTCAGCATCAGAGTTTCCCCCACACAGGTCCCAGACTAACTCCAGGCAGGAGGATTTTCCTGGGCAGCAGCCAGGGGAGGTGTGCAAGGAGCCAGGGGCTACCAGCATGTTGCTGGCTGGAATTACATCGTGTCGGTGGCTAGAATTACTCGGGGCCTTGCGGGCAGGCTGACTCACAGCCACCCACTGGTGAGCTCACACCCTGGATTTTATGGCTCAGGAGGCTGTGGCACTGCCAAGATGTCCTTTGCTTCCCCAGCACCTGCTTTGGCCACAGCAGACCGCAGGCAAGCCTGGCATGCACAGGGATGGGGGATGCTCCACGGGCATGTTGGGCTCCCACAGCCAGAAACGCCAACGCTGGGTCTTCAACGGGCTGCCCCTGTCCCCCACCCGCCCCGTGCACAGCGGTGAGGTCACGGCATGACCAGCTCCAGGAAGGACGTGCCCGGATCTTTCCCCTCCACTGCAGCCGGAGAGCGGCACGGCTTTCTCTCCTGGGCTTGATTCCTCAGCTCCCAGACGTGCTCCCCTCACCCGGTGCCGCAGAGCAGAGCACCCACGGGCGCTCCGGGGCCGACACGGCACCCACAGAGCCCACGGAGCAGCCTCCCCCACCGCCCCCGGGGCCAGCACCCTGCCACGGCCACAGCCACCCCTCGCCGGGCGCTGCGCGCTCGGGCCGCGGCTCCGGCCTCCTCCCGCAGCAGCGAAGAGCTGCTGTGAAGGGCATCGGCACCTCGAACCACCCGAGCAGCTCTAGCAAACCCTCCGACCACGGCAGCATTTCAACCCCAGCCCCGCCAGCACCTACCCTCCTTCCCAGCACAGTGGAAGGCCACAGCAAGCCCCCCGCCTCCCCGGCCCCGTCCCGGGAACTGGGTGTTATATCCCAGTACAAGCCCCAGCTTCCAGCCCCATGCCGGAGGTGCTGCGTGGAGCCAGCCCCGAGGGCAGCGGGCTGAGACCGGGCACAGCTCCCCGCAGGCACGGCCAGCGCGGGCCGGGCAGCAGACCCACCTTTGAAGAGATAATCGTACTCATCGTCCTTGCCCCGCATCTCGCCCAGCACCTCAGCCCCACTCCCACGGGGCCAACTGGGACTTCCGGGCCTTATCCAGCCCTGGCAGGGGCTGTCCCCCGCCACCCATTGGCGGCCACAGCCTTTCCTGCTCCACACCCATTGGCGGCCGGGGCTGCCCGTCAGCACCCAGGTGTGCTCACCTGGGCCAGGTAAGGGGGGCAGGGACAGGCCACCACCTGTGTGTGCTCCTGACGGGGACAGGGACAGGGAAGGCCACGCGCTCCACGCAGAACCGTGCGCGTGCCGTGGCGCTGGGCTGGCACGTCTGGCGGGGTGCGAAGGGAAAGCGAGTGAAAACACGGGGAATCCAGCAGGAATTCTCCCGTTTCCGAGGGGTTTCAGATAACTAGCAGAGGCTGCGTCATCATTTGAACTGATAAAGTTCAAACACGGGACGTAAACTGGGAAAGGCTGCTTGGGGAGGGGGCACAGGGAGAGCATGGCATCGGGGTGCGAGAGGGCGAAGGATGAGCCTGGCTTCAGGGTGGGAGGGAGTGCAGCGGGGCCATGGCATCGGGGTAGGAGAGGGCACAGGGGAGCCGTGGCATCCAGCTGGGCTGCTTTGGAGGCCACGATCTTCAGCGTATCATGAAGGTGGGGACCCAGGGCGTCGACCACAAACACGCAGGAATTCCGGCTCAGTAAACCTGCATTTCACAAGTCCTTTAATGATTGCGTCACGCCCGTGCTGGACACGGAGCTGCTCCCGGCCCCACGGCACTGGCCCCAGCGGCGCCGAGCCCTGTCCCGCCTTGCAGACAGCAGGCACTTTTGCTTGGTCCCGCTGTCACACTTGCCCCATGTCTAGGGATGGGACAGATGGCTAGGGATGAGACAGCCAAGGGCTGAGTGCTGCCACTTCACTCCTTAGGGCTTGGCTCGGCTCCAGAGCAGTCCCTGGTGGGACAGACACCTGTTGGCCAGCCACATCCTCAGGGCATGGCACAGGGTGGCCCTACAGGAGCAACCCCAGGGCCACCCAGAGGCAATCAGAAAGGCTCCCGTTGCTGGCATGATCCTGCCCAGAACCTCCTGGCTTCTTCCCCAGAGGTGCCTTGGGGGTGTCCTGGTCCTTTGCCCTGCAGGTCCAGAAGGGCTGATACGGCGCGTGACAGTGGTGATGCTAATCAGGGCCCAGCAAAAATGAAACAGAGAGAGAAGAGCTCCTGGAACTGGTGCTTCTCACTGTTTATGGCAGAATTTGGCCCCTGTCCAGGCTGTTGGTCCCCACTGCACCAGGACAGGGGTGGCACTGCAGGCAGGGTGACACCAGCCTGTGCTGGTGGCCACTGGTGTGTCCTGGGGCTGTGGGGGTCCCCGGGGGCTTCCCAGGGCACCCAGCGGGCTCAGAGGGCCACGCAGCACGGGCGCCTCTCCGCCTGCGCCGGGGCCGTGCTTGCGAGGTTCTCACTGGCAAGTGACACCGTGTTGCTTTGGCTGCTCCTCTGCTTCTGCTTCTGCACTTTGTAGAAGATTTCTGCAAAAGAAGTGCCAGAAGGTCTGTGTGTCAGCCAAGGCCCCCTGGGGACGCAGGGACAGCTTCAAGCCTGCAGCCCCCACTGCTCGCCCACAGCTCGGCATGCCGGTGGCTCTCCTTCCCCTCTATGCAGCAGAGGGGTGACTTGAGGGGTGCCAAGGGAGCAGCTCCCACAGGGTGCATCCCTGAGAGGCGCCTGGGGAACACCCTGTGCTTGGGCAATTTCCTCTTGCCCAACCTGGGATTAGTGCTTCACCCTGTGCTGGGGCTGGCAGCTCACTGGGCCAGGCTGGTTCAGCACAGCACTGCACGGCACAGCATGGCATGGTATAGCACCGCACGGCTTGGCATGGCTCAGCACAGCACAGCACAGCACTGCACAGCTTGGCACGGCTCAGCACTGCACAGCACTGCACAGCTTGGCACAGCTCAGCACTGCACAGCACACCTCACTGCCCGGATGCTGCTGGCTGCCATTCCTGGAGAGCTGCTCTTGGACTCCATCCCTGTCCCCCCAGGTCCCCACGGCTGGTTTGGCAGGATGCTGGAGACATCAAGTCATGAGCCCAGGACAACAGGAAGGAGAC
Organism: Oriolus oriolus; assembly: GCA_013400235.1. Classification (NCBI taxonomy): domain Eukaryota; kingdom Metazoa; phylum Chordata; class Aves; order Passeriformes; family Corvidae; genus Oriolus; species Oriolus oriolus. The sequence goes on along the minus strand of VXBT01008780.1, from coordinate 21,369 downwards.
TGGAGATTAAGGGGGAGAAGCAGCCCCTGGGGCTTCAGGGATGCCCAGGGGCCGTGAGAACAAAGCTGCGGGTGTGGGGAGCGAAACGCCCAGCACCAAAGCCTGAAAACCAAACCAGCCAGAAAGACAACACCAAAACCAGCCCCAAAGACCTCATGAAACTAGCCCCAAATAGCTCAAGTGGAGCAGGGAGAGAAGCGCTGCACATCCTTTGCCCAGCCCTGCGTCTCTGGGAAGGGACCCTGCGATGCCCTGGGACCCCACTGCACCATGGTGCCAGTGCCTGTACCCTTCAGGATCGTCACAAATGCTTCCTCAACATTGGTGGAGTCCAGTGCCGAGGTCTCAACGAACAGCAGCCCGTTGTTTTCTGCAAGGAGAGGAGCCCCTGAGATGATGCAGACCCCAGTGAGAACATGGCTCCAATCTGGAGCACCTTTAGAGATGTTCAGGTGCCTGCACTGGTGCAGGTCCATGCTGTGGGGGAGGTTCTCGAGCCCCCAGCACTGTGGTGGGGTGCCAGCCTGTACCTGCAAACATTTTTGCCTCCTCCATGGGCACCTCCCGAGCCTGTGCGAGGTCGGTCTTGTTCCCCACCAGCATGACAACAATGCTGGCCTCGGCATGGTCGTACAGCTCCTTCAGCCAGCGGTCCACCACATCGTATGTCTGGTGCTTGGTGATATCAAACACGACCAGGGCACCCACAGCCCCCCGGTAATACCTGTGACAGAACCCCATCATCATTCCATGCTCCAGATCCGCCCCCAGCATCCTCACCCACCGGGCTGAACCACGAAAACGTTCCCCTCCGAGTCCCGGGAGAAGCACGGATTTCAGGCCTCCCATCCTTACGCTGAGGTGATGGCGCGGTACCGCTCCAGTCCGGCAGTGTCCCAGATCTGAGCCTTCACCACGGCGTCTCCCACCAGGATTGTGCGGGTGGAGAACTCCACGCCGATGGTGGTGCGGCTGTCATGGTTGAACTCGTTGCGGGTAAAACGAGAGAGCAGGTTTGTTTTTCCCACCCCAGACTCCCCGATCAGGACGACTGTGGAAGGAAGGAGAAATCCCACTGGACTGCCCCAGCTACCAGCACTGGTTGCATGGGCATCGCTTGCTGTCCGGTGACCCCGGACAGGCTGCAGAAGCTGGGCAGCTGTGTGGGTTTAACCCCCGGTGTGGTCACTCCTTCAGCAACCGGGAGTCTCCATGGCAGCCCAGCTGTGCTCCCTAGTGCTGGTGCGGCCCCAGAGCTGCTCAGGGGGGTCGTGGCTACCGGGCTCTGGGCAGCAGGAGCAGGGTGAGGATGTTGGTGAGCCCTGGCTCACCCTGCTGCAGTGGGCACCCAGAATGGGCGGCACACCGGAGACTGTCTGTCTCCACTTGCCCAAAGGGAGCACTGAGCTCCAGCCAGTAGCACCTGGCAGAGACCAGGTGGGCCCAAGGAGCTCAGGATGGGAGGTGTGAGGTTGTGCCCCCATTTCTCCAGCTCAGGTTTGACCCCCATGTCCTCTGCATGTGCCACCACCCAGGTCACCGCAGCAAATGACTTTTCAATGCCTACTGCTCTCGGGGGTTACAGGCTCTCATGGCATTTACGTCTCACACACTCAGCCCCAGCTTTCACAGCCCCATCCCGCACCTGCAATTTGCCTGGCACTCCACACCTGGAGCCTTGGGGTGAGTGTGGATCTCCCCGGGCCTCTGTGGACCCTGGTGCTGCTCACCAGCCCTAGCCTCACTGCTGTCAGTGGTCGGTGCCTGCTCCCCAGTCCCCTGACCCCGCGTAGCTCTCGGTGCCCATCACAGCTGCAGGGGTAGTCAGCAAGGTCCCACCTCGGGACACAGCAGCTGTGGGGAAAGGGCACCCTAGTTCCCGCAGCTCCTGGATTTCTGCTCCACCCCTTTTGGGGAAGAGGGGGGTCGCATCGAGCGCAGGACTCACCCTTGAAGACAAAGTTATAATCCTCCTCGGCGCTGCCCATGTCGCCCCGGCTGCCGCCTGCCCTCGCAGGGCCGCCCTGGGTTTCCTCCTTCCCGCTGCCAAGCCTCGAGCAGACGGCGGGGCGGGCCGGGCTCCCGGAGGCGCCGAGGGAGGAGACGGAGCGACCAAAGGTTCCTCTCTGTCGGGGAGCGAGCGGGAGCGAAGGGGGTCCAGGGGAGCGCGGAGGGTCTGGGGCAGCGACGGCGACAGAGGCTGGGGTGGCGACAGCGCGGCCGGTTGACTCAAGGGGTGGGACTGGGTGTCGCAGCGCAGGTTGGGCAGGTAGTGTCACCCCTGGGACCGTCACGGGGCGGCTGGAGGAGGAGCCAGGGCCTGATCCCGAGTGCGGGGCAGGCTGGGGCAGCGAGGACAGCACGAGCACTACGGGCAGCACGGACGGCGTGGGCAGGGAGGGGTGCGAGGGCGCTGTGGGGTGTGAGGGCCGCGTGGGCAGCGGCAGCGCGGACAGAACTATGAAGGCAACACGAGCAGCGTGCGCGCCGAGCGTGGCACGGGCGGGGAGGGCAGCGACGGCACAACTGCGGCAGCATGGGCAGCACAGGGCAGCACAGGGCAGCGTGTGGCGCGACGGCAGCAAAGGCAGACCGGGGCAGCAAGGGCAGCGGAGGGCACTGTGCGGTGCGATGGCAGCGAGGGCAGCGGTGCCAGGAGCAGAACCCCCGCTCAGCCCGGCTCCCGCCGGCCGCGAACGTTCCCTCGCCTCTGCTGCCATCGTGTGAAAGCCACGGAAACTGGGACGGGAAGGAGCCCCCACCACCCCCAGCTATCGCAGTGCGACCAGCAGGGCTGTGCAGGGGCTCGGCTCTGTTGTAACCCCTCTCCTTTGACAGCACCTCTTGCAGCTTCTTGTCTTTCCCCAGGGCAATGGGCACCTCCAAAACACTGCCCAGGCACTCCCAGCCCAGCCGCGTTGTGTTACCCCTCAGCTCCCCCAACAACAGACTCAATGGACACAAGCATCAAACACACTTTTATTCCCCCCAGCTTTTGTATTGCCCTCACCTTATTTTTAAGACCACACTAGAGTGCCGGGATGCCCAGGGGGCCACTCACGCCCAACCCACGGCGGTGATGGCGATGGCATCGGAGCCCAGTGGCACCTTGGAGCCCTCCACTGCCTGCTCACGATGCGGCCACCTGCGTGAGCGGCTCCTCCAGGTACTGGACCAGCGCCTGTGCCTGCAAGCAGAGAATGGCATGAGCCACGCTCAGGTGGGTTTTGCAACCTGTGTGCCCACTGCCCACTTGCTTGTTGTAATTTATATTTCAGTTTAGAGCCTTAAAAAGGTGTGATGTGGCACCTGAGCAGGCACAGGGGACAGAGGAGTCTCTGCAAGGTGCAAAGAGTGTCCCACGCATGGCAGCTTCCTCCAGCCCTTCCATCCCAATCCTCTTCAACAGCTCTTTCCCACACCAAAGCAGGGATGCAGCCCTGCAGCCCCCCGGGCCACCTCCCCACCAGCATTACCTTGGCCTTCAGCATCCCAAATCCGACTGTCTCCTTGGCGTACATGCAGAGCAGCAGGTTTGCCACCCGTGTGATGGCCACTCGCCCCTCCTGCCCAGGGAGAAACAGCACCTGTCGCACCCCAGCTTGGCCTGGATCCCCAGCCAGTTCCCCAGGCAGGGCCGCGCAGGCCCCAGCCCCACGTACCATACAGTCCATGAGGATAAATTTGAGGTTGTCCTCATTGAACGCCTGGTGCCCATTCTTGTCGTAGGCCACCCAGATGTTGCTGGCGATGGCCGCGGTGACCCTGGCATCAGTGTCCCCATAGCCCGAGTAGGCAAGCAAGGACCCCTCGTTGTTCAGCAGCCTGGGAAGGACACAGCAGGGCAAATTGCCTCTAACACCAGACCCCCCTTCAGTACCAGGAGCAGAGCAAACCCTCCCACCCAGTCCTGAGCACTGCTCCCAAGACACCCCTGCTTTGCAGGCAGGGGGTGGGGGGGGCTTCAAAGCCAGAAAGCTCTGCAGGGGCACCAGGCCCGAGCAGGGCAGTGCAGGGCTGTGGTGGCTGTGTCTGTTGAAGCAGTGGGACGAGCCTGGGGGACAAACACTGCACTGTGCATGGCCCTGGCACTGTGCACGAGGCATCCCAGCACTGGGCATCAGGAACGGTGCAAGGCCACAGCCCCACACACTGTGCACAGCCCCAGCACCATGCAGGGTGTGTGGCCTCAGTCCCGTGCCTGCCCCTGCTATGGCCCCTCACCTTCCCCAGGCAGGGACAGGGAGCATCCCTGGGCAGGGGCAGGAGCAAGGGCAGCGAGCATCCTCAGGGAGGTGCAGGAGCAGGGGCTGGGGGCAGGGGGAAGGCAGGCAGCATCCTTGGGCAGAGGCAGGCTTCCCGGGGCAGGAGCAGGGAGCATCCCTGGGGCAAGGACAGGGGCAGCATGCCCGAGGCAGGTTCAGGGACATGGGCAGGAGCAGGGACAGGGTCTGGGGCAAGGGCAGGAGTGGTAGGCAGCATCTCCGGGCAGGGGCAGCATCCCCTGGGGCAGGGACAGCATCTGCGGCGTAGGTACAAGGGAAACATCACCGGGCAGGGAAAGCATCTCCCCGCAGTGGCGTCACCCCCCATC
>VXBT01008780.1:0-15498 GCA_013400235.1 Oriolus oriolus | reverse complement strand
GCGAGGGGAGAGGAGCCGGGCAGATGTTTGGGGCCAGCATTGGATGAGGTGGAGGAAAGGAAAGACCAGCCCTTCCACGGGTGGGCTCTGCAACTGCTAGGGAGCGGCAGAGGGCTGGGATTGGCAAGGGCTGGCTCTAGGGCTGGTCCTGGCACTGTGGAAGTGGCGATGCCCACTGGGACAAGGTGTCATGGGCTCTGCGCTAGGCTGGCTGCGTGCTTTGGTTGGGCGCAGGGCACGAGGTCGGCGTGTGAAGGCCCTGGCAGGGATCTCTGGGCAGCAGTTCATGGCGTGGGCAGTGGCTGTGCACGTGTGTCACTCCTGCTCCTTTCCGGTCTGCTCCGGGGAGCCCATTGGTACAGGGGATGTGGAGTGAGGGCTTTGCGCAGGGAGGGCACAGAGCTGTGCGGGGGGGACATGGAGCCGGGCAGGGTGAGGCACGGAGCTGTGTGGGGAGGGACACAGAGCTGGGCGGGGGACATAAAGCTGTGCAGGAGGGGATACAGAGCTATGCAGGCAGGGAGGGACACAGACAGGGTGATCCGAGGCCAGGGCTGTGCTGTCCCCAGCCTTGTTTTTAGAGTGCTGGTGCGAAGGTTGAGAGCTCTGGAGCAGGCATGTGTTTCACTCTCCTCCTGGCCTTCCCCTCTGAATTCCCTATAGTTTGTGTTTTCCAAGTGCAAGTCTTTATTTCCTCCAGATCAATTTGGGAATGCCCCGGCAGGGCCAGCAGTGAGAGTCTTGTTTGCAGGTATAAATCCCAGCACACCACACAGTAAGGAAGAGGTGTCCATGCTCTGTGGCACGCTCACAGGGAATTCAGTTGCAGAAATAGGAATTGGAGAAGACCTAGTTTATTTCCATTGGCTGATAAAGGATTGTTCCCTTTTCCATAGAGCTCTGTCCTGTATTAAATCAGAGTCTGGCTTTCCTTAGGAAAAAACCTCAAATGAGCAGATGAAACCAGTTCAGTCATTCAGGATAAACGGTGTGTTTAGATTAGGCCTGAAGCACAATTGGTCTGGCTTTGGAAGCTTTCAGCTCTTCTGAGGGAATGGCTCTGTTCTTTCTGAGATTTTCTCCATAGTTTGTGATTTCAGAGCTTGTCTTTGCTTTGTTTTGGTTTTCATTAACACCTCAGACATCATCAGCAGCTGGTGACTGTGTGGTACCTGCATGGGCTCTGGGGGCTTGTCAGTTCCTTGTGCTGTTCCCAGAGTGGATGTGATCCCTGGAGCTTTATGTTACTGGTATCAATCCTTTGCCTGAAAAATGCTGTTTGTTTTTCAGTTCAAAGAAGAGATTTCTAGACGGTTTAAAGCCAAACAGGATCAGCTGGTTCTGATCTTTGCTGGGAAGATCCTGAAGGATGGAGACACGTTGAATCAACATGGGATCAAAGATGGGCTCACTGTGCACTTGGTCATTAAGACTCCGCAGAAGTAAGAGTTTGCTCTCGGGGTGGCTGGGCTCAAATGGGGGTTGGGAATAACTGATTGTGATGATCCTGGTGAGCTTTCCCTGCCCCGGCTGTGCCACGCAGCAATGGGGTTTGTCACTAACTTGTCCATGGATGACACGGCTGTGATGGTGTATGGCAGGTACGTGGAGGGGCTGGTCCTTCAGCATGACTCGTGTGTGTGTCCTGGAAGAACCCATCAGAAATGGATACTGGTTCTAGCAAACCAGCAAAAGTTCTAGCAAAAGTTGCTGATAAATTACTTTCCCAGTGAAATTGTGTTGCTGTAGAAGCCAATACCTGCGTTTTCTGTCACCTCCTGCTACTTACTCAGCGCTGAGCCTGTGCTCAGGCTCTCCGAGGTGCCACAGGAGGCACACAGCATGCAGAGCCCTGTGGGGCACCTGTGTGGCCCCTGGAGGCACAGCTGCACAGGCCGGTGCAGACAGTGGGTGCTCCACATTGGGAGCAACCACGGGCATGGGGCAGTGTGGGGGTTCGCTCATGTGCTGCTGCGGGTGCACCCCGTGGCAGTTCCCACAGGGGATGTGGCTCACGTGCACCACGGACCTCGGCCTGAGAACGGGACACAGGACTGACCGCAGGGTCCTGCGGGTTTAGCTCTTCCCAGCACTTTCCAGAGGGATGGTGGGCATGGAAGCGTTTTGGGAGCAGCTGCTGTGCTTTAGTCGCAGCCACATTTCATTGATCTTGAAAGGCCCTTTGCAGCCATGCCTCGGGGAGCTCCAGGGCTACGTCTCTGTGCAGTTCTGCTGTCCCCTGGGAGAGCTGCATTAATCAAGATGGTTTTTTTCCACGTTTTTTTTTTTTCTACCTGTTTTTTTTACAAACACAAGGAAGTGTGCCGTCAGGTTCTGCAGGAGCCTCTCCTTGGATTCTGCCTCTCCAGGTAGCCTGAGAGCCTGATGCTGTTTCTGCTGTCTCCACTATAAATGTGGTATTGGTGAACCATTTCAGAGGGTAAATCAGAGCTGTCCTGGGCTGCTCATTTTTCTCCTGCTAATAGTCCTAGATAAGTGCTTACTGAAGACATTACAGCCTCTTCCTGTGAGAAGAGGCTGAGAGAAACCAAGTGCCCTTTCTCTGGCTTCCTTCTTCCTTTTTTGTTCAGCTTCCCATTTCCTTTGTTTTCCCACTCTTTGCCTCTCTCAGTGGCCACTGGTTTTCAGCAGCAGTTGAGTTAGTCTGGACAGTGGACAGGGACCTTCAGGGTTGATTTTTCAAGTTCTAGAAGAGTGAAAAAGGAAAGGGAGATAGAGAAAATGAATAATTCTTTGTTTGGGAAAAAAAAATCGGGAAATCGTTGTTCTTATTGTCAGAGGTATAATAGTATTATTTGAGGTGAGTAAAGTGAATTTTGTGGTCTAATTGAATGAAAGCTCTTCAACATTAGTCCATGAAAGCTCTTCAACACTAGTCCACGACTCACTGTCGTGACTGCAGAGGCTTCAGAAAATCTTTAAATGTTCTTTTTCAAATTCCTGTAACACTCTTGAGGAGTAACTGTGGTAACAAGGTACTAACCTGGGTTGGTGTATTCAGCAAAGCTGATGTCCAGCACCTGCTGCGTGGTGGCTTACAGTACAGTGTCTGTGTGGGTAACTTGTAACTCCAGATAACTTGTGTTGCAGCAGGAGCCTTGCATCAAAGTACAGCCAGTGGCAGAGCTGGGAATTTGGAGCCAAGCTGGCTAGAAACGTTCCATAACTTTGTGAGACAGGTGCTGGCTGCCTCATGCCTCAGTTTCTCTCTTTGTACAGTAATGCTGATGCTTCTTTTTGCCCCAGAAGCACTGATAGGAATATTCAGAAGTGCACATTCTTGTTTACCCCATGCGCTAGCCCTGCTGTAACCTCCTGTGGTTTCTGTGGGAGCAGCAGAAGGATTTTCCTGTTTGGAGCACACTTATTGCTCACGGATAAGGCTGCAGTAAATAGTTCAGTGGGATTCAAGGAAGAGCTGGATACCACTTGGGCTAAGACCTGTCCAGCGGCTCTGCGTGGGCCAGGACAATGTGTCGGGGGCTGCAGTGCATCAGGATGGGAGGCAGATTCGAGCAGATGGAAGGCATCTGGGAGCACAGCTGTGGATCAGTGCAGGCAGAGATGGGATGGAAGCTGGGGCTGGCTGCTGTGGGGATGACTGGTGTGCTGGGAGCCTGGTCAGCATGGGGTGCACATCCTGTGTCCCCGCAGAGGGCTCCCCTTGCCCTTCCCCGGTACCAGGAGTTTAACACTTTTGATCCTTTGCAGGGTACAAGATTCAACATCTACCGCTTCTGCCTCCAATGCTGCTTCTGCCCCCACTGCAACTGCTTCTTCTCCTGCTGCCCCATCTCAGCCCTCTACATCCAGCAGTGCTGGTCCGGACGCAGGGAGTGGCAGCAGACGGAGCAGCGGGTCGGGGACCATGGGAGGTCCTGGAGATGGAGGCCCCAACAGTGCTGCATCCATCCTGTGTAAGTGGGAGCTGTGAGAAGGAAGAATTTTCTGGGATTAGACCAAGGAGTTGGGGTTCTTGACCCATGTTGTTGTCTTTGCTTGCCGTGGGCTTTGCATGAGTCACTCCCATGGCACACCTCTGTGTCCCTGCTCAAGGTAATGGCACAGGCCTTAGTGAAGTGTGTGTGTGTGTGTCCTTCCTGAGAGCTGGCTGCTGTAGGAATACAGGATACCCCTGGATATGTGAGGATGCAGTTCAGCTGATGTGCCTGTCCTCTTTTTGCAGTTGCCGACAGTTACTGACTCACGCCTCTCTTCCCATGTGTTGTTCCCTATCCAGCTGGCTTCGGTGGCATCACTGGGCTGGGCAGCCTTGGGATGGGCTCTGCCAACTTCATGGAGCTGCAGCAGCAGATGCAGCGGCAGCTGATGTCCAACCCAGAGATGCTTTCCCAGATCATGGAGAATCCCTTGGTGCAGAACATGATGTCTAACCCTGACCTCATGAGGCAGATGATCATGGCCAATCCCCAGATGCAGCAGCTCATGGAGCGAAATCCAGAGATAAGCCACATGCTAAATAACCCAGAGCTCATGAGGCAGGTGAGTCACACCGGGGCACAGTAAAGAGTGTTGAGGAGAGTCATTGTGGACCAACATCAGTGTCTGCACTGCAGAGGAGGAGTGGGAATGCCAAGCAGTGGTTTTGGAGATCTCTTGCTTCCTGCTGTGAGCTCCCCACAAACAGATGGTGGTCTTGAGTTATGTGAATACTGATTAGTCAACCTACATCCTTGCAACTCTTATCTCCCTTTCAGAGCTATTGAATCCATGGTGTGTTGGGAAAAAAAAGGATGCTGGGATTTTCCTAGCATGCTGCTTACAGGGCTACTGTGTTCTGGTTCAGGAATGGGAGTAGAAGCAGTGCTGGAGAAGTGAAGCTACTGCAGAAGCTCTTTGTTTCTCTCTAGTTCTCTTGACAGATTACGTAGGGACCCAGAGCTGTACAGTGAGTGTTTCACTACCTGTATCAGTGGGGAGCACTAGTGTAGGTTGGGATCCCAGAGGGCTCTCATTTTTCCCAGAACAGAGAGGACCTGTGTCCAAGAGGACTGGCATCTGGAAGACCAAAGGTTCATCGGAAGGGAAGCCTGAGGGATCAGTGAGAGTCTGGGTGTTAGTAGCTGTTGGCAGGACTCAGCTGTTTCCTGGGAAGGCTTGTCGGGAGGCTTGTGCTGAATGGGCCTAGTTTCCATCTGCTTCTCGGTTATTCTGCTTTCAACTGCGTCGGCCGTACGTGAAATTCCAGAGCTGCAGGGCTAAATTGTGAATAATCTGTACTTAAGCAGTTCCTCAAATGAGACCTGGGTATTCTTTGTGCAGGGGAGACCCATCAAAAGTCTGGAGAGGGTGGAAGGATCCACCTTCCCGGCTGCTGTATATAGTCCATCCAGTCTGAGTGGGAACATATGGGTGTTGGATGTTTGGATGTCCTGATACTGCTTAGGAACAGAACAGTCTCATCGAGCTGAACCGAGGCTGAGAAGGAAGAGAGCTGAGCAAGGCTGGGGAGGAGCCTGGATCCCTGGGCTCTCTTTGCTTGGATAAATGATCTCTCTGCTCTCTGCCTGTGAATAGGGTTTAATTACCCTCTTTCTCCCGGGAGCTGAGATTTAACTCTTTTGGGGCTTGGCTGCTGACCAGGCTCTTGATCCACTCTGGCCTTTCATGGCGCACGTGGGCCTGAGCTTTCCACCTTTTCCTTCTTCTCCCAGACGATGGAATTGGCTCGTAACCCTGCCATGATGCAGGAGATGATGCGGAACCAGGACCGTGCTTTGAGTAACCTCGAGAGCATTCCAGGAGGATACAATGCCCTGCGCCGGATGTACACGGACATCCAGGAGCCCATGTTTAGTGCAGCCAGGGAGCAGGTACTGGCTGCGTTCCTGTGCATGGGGTGTAGTGTGGGAAAGGGGTCTTTCCCTGTCCCCTGTGCTGGTGGGGAAGTTTTCCTAGAGCGTGGCTCTTCATCCCTCCACTCCAGTGCAGGCACTGGCCGGAAAACACGGTGCAGTGCCTCTCGTGACACGAGTTGAGGTCGGAGGAGAGACCTGCTCTGGCTCCTCCCGTCCCCCAGCAGGCTGGATGCCAGCCCTGACTGGTTGGCAGGCCCTGCCACCGTTAGCACAGCCCTCTGCTCCCTGGATTAGCCGGAGCCTGACGCCTTTGGAACAGAGCTGGATCAGATCCAGTTGGCTGGTAGTGCAGGAGGAGGGAGCGCAGGTCTCCTGGCTGCAGAGGGTTGTGCAGACATACTCGAGTCCGGCATTACCTGCTGGTATGTCTGGGTGCTTTGAAGGGTGTTTTGAAACCCTGCATTTGGGAGCTGAATCTGGGGCTGTGGCCACTCCTGAGCCTGGTCTTTTTCTGAGTGAGGTGTGTTGTGGATTGCAGATTTCTCAGGAGGCGGATCACGGCACGTGTTTAGCAAATTCTGGACTTGGCTGAATATGATCGGCTGTTCCCTGGCTCGCTCAGTGCTGGGGTTGGTCTGCTGGGACTAACTGATTCCATCTGTTTCTTTTTTTTTTTTTCTCCCTAGTTTGGCAACAATCCTTTCTCTTCCTTGACGGGGAATTCTGACAGCTCGAGCTCTCAGCCTTTGCGGACGGAGAACAGAGAGCCGTTGCCAAACCCCTGGAGCCCCACACCCCCTGCTTCCCAGAGTCAGGCGCCCAGCAGTGAAGGGAGCACGGGCTCGGCAACCACCCAGGGCACCCCAACTGTATCCAACCCCTTCGGGCTAAATGCTGCCAGCATCGGCGCTGGTACGTAAGGGAGGGGCCTGAGGGTGCTGCTGGCTGAGCAGGTCACCCAGGCTTCCTTGGAGGGCCAGTCCCTCTGGCATTTGAGCCCTGTCTGGCTGTTCTCCAGAGGAATGGGTCTAGCCTACTTGCAGACACAAGTGAATTATTCCGATGTGCTTGTCGGACGGTTCCTTTGGGAACTCTGCTGTCCCTGCAGCTCTCAAGAGCGGGAGAGTGGCCAGCAGAGCACTGCCATGGCTGTCCACAGCAGTGTTCGCTGCTGGCCGGGGGATGGAGTACAGGCAGTGCTGTCATCTGTCACACTGTATTTCAGGCTCATCAGGGGTTTTCCTTTGTCTTCCCTTCCCCTTGCAGGCATGTTCAACAGCCCAGAGATGCAAGGACTCCTGCAGCAGATTTCGGAAAACCCTCAGCTGATGCAGAATATGATCTCTGCCCCGTACATGCGGAGCATGATGCAAACTCTTGCCCAGAACCCGGACTTTGCAGCTCAGGTAAAAGTGTTGCAGTTGTCTGCTGTTACCAGGCAGGCCACGAGCCCAGTGTGAGGTCAGTCTGCTGCTGGGGTTGGACTGGTTCCTCCTGCAGGCACTGGAGCAGAGTGAATACACAGTTCGGTTGTATTTCTCGATAGCCTGAAGGCAGCCCCACCTCTGAGCCCTGTGTGTTTGCAGAGCCCCTAACACGAGAGGTGGCTCTTAGAGGGACATGGGAATGGCCCTTCTCTTTGCCCATGGCCAAGTGGCCCCTGTTCAACACTGCTGTCAGGAATTGAGCTGTCTTGTTTTGGTCCCCCTTAGCAGGGGAGCATGTTGAAAGCCCAGGGAGGGAGTCAGGGGCATGACTGACCCCTTCTTCACAGCTTAGTGGCGTAGGGTTTAACAGCAAGTGGCAGCAACCCTCTGACCCTACCTACATGTGCTGTCTCTTGCTAGATCATGGTAAATGTCCCCCTCTTTGCTGGGAATCCACAGCTTCAAGAACAGCTCCGCCTTCAGCTCCCTGTCTTCTTGCAGCAGGTAAAGGCCTCTGGCTGGCCCTGTGCTGCCCTCAGCCCCTGGCTCCAGAGCTTCTCCCCCCACTGTGGGACAGGCAGGATCTCAGCTGCTTGGTCAAGTGCACTAGGAAGCATGTGGGCTTGGGGGGGCTGGGCTGAGGAAGGAAGGGGGTTGCACAGGGGAGACAGAGGAAGAACTTGGTTAGACAAGGTAGTCTGAATTAACTCATCTGAATTACTGAAAGATGGATTCCAGATTAGGCTTGTTTAGCTACTTGGAACCCCTGTGCAGACAGTCTCTCACTGTGTTCAGTTTACAAAAATTACGCAGCTAATTGTGCTAGAGCAGCTGGTTCTCAGGTAAATCAGAGTCCAAAGGCATGTGCCCCCAGTTCTAATCTGATTCACCCAGTTCATTTAGGAAACCTGATGTGAGCTCTGTGAGTGTCCCTGCAGGTGAGCCCTGCAGTCTGGAGCCTCGGAGGAGGGTCCAGACACGAAGGCCAGCGCTGGCCGCAGGCAAGAGGCGCAGCTCGGCGCTGGCTCGGGTGTGACAGTTGTGGAGCTCTGTCTGCCTGAGCTCTCACTGGTTGGTACCGTGGTGTCTCTCTGCCTTGGTCCCCAGATGCAGAACCCGGACTCCCTGTCCATCCTCACCAACCCCCGCGCCATGCAGGCCCTGCTCCAGATCCAGCAGGGGCTCCAGACGCTGCAGACGGAGGCCCCCGGACTAGTGCCAAGGTACGGAGTGCTCCAGAGCGGGGCCATGCAGGCAGAGCCGCCGTGCCCAGTACCAGCAGGTAGAACTGGCTGTGGATTCATCCGGGAGACCTGCTTAGGGCGCTCTGTCATGGGGACTTGTGCGGGTGTGTGCCTGCAGGCCTCTCTGAGCAAGCTAATTAGCACTTGCTGCCTGCTTGTGCTTCACTGGGAAGTCCTTGACCCTTTCTTTTTGGAGAAAAGGTTTGGAATGCACTTGGTCCTTCCCCCATCCTTTGTTTGCTGCACTCAGTGTGGACTGAACTCAAGAACCTTATCTCTGGAGGACAGTATGAGATGGACAGACACAAGGCTGGGTGGGTGTGCTGGGGCAGGCTAATGTACTGGCAGCCCTCAGCCCCCTGCTCACTGTCACCACAGGTCATGCTCCATCACAGCAGTTCTCTGCAGGCTTCTGTTAGCTCTGCTCCCTCACAGTGCCGTGTGTGACCAGAACATGGACGCAGCCGGTTCCGTGTTCAGAGCTGCCCTGTAGCAGGGCCTCAGTGAGGGCCAGCCCAGTCGAGCCTGCTGGCGCCCTGCTGCCCCACTCTGGGGGGGTGCCCAGAATGCCAGTGTCACCCTGAGCACGGCCTGCCTTCCTCTGCAGCCTCGGCTCCTTCGGCATGCCCCGGATGCCCCCGTCCTCCACAGGAGGAAGCACAATCCCGGAGAACCCCGTTCCCTCCGCTTCGACGCCGGCCAGTGCCTCTCCAGCTGGGGGTGGTAACCCTCAACAGCAGCTCATGCAGCAGATGATCCAGCTGCTGGCCGGAGGAAGCTCTCAAGTACGTAATGCCCAGCGGGTGCTGGCATGGGCAGGGAGGTCTGCAGGGAGGTCCTCACCCCACCCCACTCAGGGGATGTGGTCCCCAACAGTCTCTTGTGGCTGTGGTGCTCTGGGCCAGGTTTGGTGTTGGGATCTGGCTGGCTCTTTGAACCCTTTGAGAGGTTTAGGCTCAGCGTGCTGGGGACCCTTCTCCCTGCGCTGCTGCCACTGTCAGTACCGACCCTGCACTGACTCTGGTGTGGCTGCTGTGCCACAGCCCAGGGGGATGTGGAGACTGTCCCCACACGAGCCTGAAGCCGAGCTCGGGGTTCCTGCACAGCTGTGGCTGCTGGCACTGCCCGTGTTGGATGCTGCCTCTGCACTCTGACTCCAGGGTCTCTGTCCTTTCCCTCACAGGTGCAGAGTCCCGAAGTGCGATTCCAACAGCAGCTGGAGCAGCTGAATGCCATGGGCTTCATCAACCGCGAGGCCAATCTCCAGGCGCTCATCGCCACCGGTGGGGACATCAACGCAGCTATCGAGAGACTGCTGGGCTCCCAGCCTTCCTAAACTCTGTCCTGCTGCCCCACAGACGTCAGCACATGCATCCATACACATGCACAGGGGATCTTTCCGGAAAGCCCGCCATCATTTTCATATCTGACAGCTGTCCATGTATTTAAAACAAAAAGATACAGCTTAACCCCTGACCTTCCTACTAAGTTAAGATTTCATGTTGAAATGCTCTTTAACTGGCTTGTATGTGGATTCCAGTTCTCATCGTGGCCACAGAGACTTCAGATGTGTATTTTTTCCTAAATATGCCCTGTCTCAGACACTCTTCTCTCTTTCTCTAGATGGTAGAGGCGATACTTCTAGTTACTTACCTGAATGATTGTGTTTTGAGTAGCTTGATTTTAACTGTACATGATTCCCTCCCCTAGCCCTCCTTTCAGGCAAATATTTAAAAAATTGAGCCAAGTTTGGGGATTGGTTATTTCTCTCAGCATCTTATTGGGAATGGATCAAAAGAAAAATTGAAATTACCTGAGAATTTCTGATGTCATTTGTCTTAATGTTTCCTGGGATGAACCGAGCCCGTGTCCCTCACTCACAGGTTACTCCGATCTGGTAGAGGGTTATTAGGTGTGAAAACTGCATTTGAAGTGTGGCCTCTTTACACTTTGGGGGTGGTGTAATGGAGACCAGGGGTCTGCAGCGACCAGGTGTGCTGTTCTTAAGTTTGAGTTGAAGGTGCTGTGCAGAGGAAGGTGTTTGGAAGGTGTGTTTCTGCCCAAGCCATGTGGTTCCTGTTTGGAGGTGTCAGGGGCACTGACTCCTGTGCTCAGTGGGCTCATTTTTACAAGTGTGAAAACTAAAAAGAAAATGGAAAAATAAGCTAACGGTCTTTTTGCTTCACTGGAAAATGTTGAAGTTCATGTTCTTCCCAGTTTAGATCCATCATCCACCCCCCTTCCATTCTGGTGTGTTTGAATGTTCCGACTCTGCAAGAGACTCCCCAGGACCAGCAGGGTGGTATTTCCCAGGAGCCTCCATGGCTGTGTAATTTGCATACACCATTTTTATCAAAGGAAAATAAATGCGCACAACCATCTGTCTCCCTGCATCCCTGTCTCATCCTTGCCTGCCTCGGCTCAGCTGGGCCAGTTCCCAGTTACTTGGGATTAATCTGTCCTGTCCTGTCCCCCGTGCTCAACTCAGGCAGGGGGATGTCACACTCCCTCCCCACCTGGCCTCGCTGCCTTCCCTTGTGGCCAGGAAACCTTTGATGCCTCAGGAATGTGGCTGGAGCTTCCCAAACACTCCTAAAGTGCCGGTTTGGAAGCTTCCTTTGAATTAGAGTTGGCAATTAGCAACTCTTGGAACTGTCAAGAGCTGGGAGTTAGTGTTATTTGATAGCTTTAAGTTTCTTTCAGTGTGGGAGGATTGGGCAGAGAGGGAACAGGAGGTTTGCTGCATACCTGTAAAACCTGCTGCACCCAGCTGGCTCCATAGCTGGAACTGGGGATCGATGGGTGTTCGTGTTGCTGAGAGTGTAGGTGGTGGTGGTGGAGAAAACACAGGGCTGGAAACGCTTCTGCCTCTGTGTGTGCATCCTAATGAGTCTGCAATCCCTTGGAGGAGGATTTAGAAAGCAGCTTTAACCTCTTCTGGAGGCTGTGCACAAACGTGTGGATTGCTTTGTGCAACCTCTCCTCAGATGTAGGAAGTTTGCACAGAGCTGTGTAGGGATGGGACTGGAGGTCCCGATGGCACTGGCGGGGTCAGAGCTCTTCCCAAATGTTACTGATTGGCCCCTTTGCAACTCAGAACAGGCTCCTGAAAAGGCCTGTGTGAACCTTGGGATCTCTTCAGCGTCCCTTGCCAGCACTAAGGTCTGTGTCCCTGCACAAGCCGGCTCTTGCAAGGAATGTGCTCGTGGGAGGATGGATGGTGCAAGCAGGGAAGGGAGGGAGCAGAGGGGGTGCACAGGGTCACAGGGAGTGGGGATGTGCCCCCATGGTGACTTTGAACCTCTGAGGAGCAAAATTAGTCCCAACCGTGTTGTTTCTGGCCAGGCAGAAACAGTCCTTCCACCCCCTCAGTGTGTCAGCAAGGTGTGACATGGTGGTGTCAGTCCCCACAGTGCAAGGGATCTGTGTGTGTGAGGAGATCTCTGTGTGTGTGAGGGATCTGTGCTGGAACAGGGACATGGAGGGATGGAGCAGTTTGGTGACTCCAAACTTGACTGGAAATAAATCCCTGCGTGGTGGAGGAGTCCTGCCACAGTGTGTGCAGATGGCTGTGAACCACTGAGGAGAGTCCACAGGAGTTTGAGAATCCCAGAATGGTTTGGGTGGGAAGAGACCTCATAGCTCATCTCATTCCACACCCCTGCCATGGGCAGGGACACCTTCCACTATCCCAGGTTGCTGCAAGCCCCATCCAGCCTGGCCTTGAACACGTCCAGGGATGGAAGAGCCTCAGCTTCTCTGGGCACCCTGTGCCAGGGCCTCCCCACCCTCACAGGGAACAATTTCTTCCCAATATCCAGCATTAAGTCTCCCCTCTTTTGGTATAAGATCATTTCCCCTTGAGTCATCATTATCTGTCCATCATTTTCACAAGTTCCCTTTAACTCCTGAAAGGCCACGATGAGCCCTCACAGGCCATCCAGTCCTTGGTGTGCCTTGCTTGTTTAAGTGGGAAAACACATTTCTCTTGTCTCTCCACATTGTAGCATCTGCTCTTGTGCCACTTTGGGATCATCCCTTCCCTGCTGCCAGCCCACCAGCCAAGATGCTAAAATAGAGACACAGGGCAGCCTGCAGCCTCTTGTGTCCATCTGATGCCACCTCCCATCTCTCCAGCCTCCCCCAGCAGTCTGGCAGAGCTGCCCATTCCACGCTGCTCCCTGGGGCTTTGCTGTTCTGCTCATGTACTGCGAAGGAGAGTTGGGAGGGTCGGGCCTGTAGCTTCCTCACGGGTGGGACACAGTGAGGCTGGGATCACTGGGAGAGAGCTTGGAGGTGGATGCAGCTGGGTCTGGTCTTTGGTACTCACAGCGGATGCAGATCCGGCCTTCCCAGGCTCTGGAGAAAAAGGCGCTTTGAAGGCTGGTGAGAAGGAGCCTTTTAGTGAAACCTTAATCCCCTCCAGAGCTTTCCCTAATCCCTGGTAATGTGCTGTTCAAAGGCCCACTTCCAAAGGAACGACTGCACTTTCTCACTCCCATATCTCCCCTTCCCCAAGGAATTGCCCAAAGGTGTTCTCACTGACTGTTTCCTCTCATTTTACTCTGATAAATAGAATTAATTATTCTAAAACACAATGAAAGAAGCAATTTCTACAGCAGGTAGTGGCAAATCCAGCTAATTGATTGGGAGAGATTTCTGCTGTCAAGGATATATTTTCACTTCATTCCTCCCCCTTTCCCTGGAGGGGATCCACAGCCTTTTCCCCCAGTATCCCAGTGTAACACTTCCAACTTCAAAATCAGACCTCTAAAACGTGGAGGAGGGAAAGATGGCAGGAAACCAACATCCACATTGCTTTCAAGAAACCATTTTTTTGGTTACCAAGATCCATGGTATGGGCAGTTTCCTGTGGCCACAGCCCTGACTCAGGAGAGGGTCAGTAGGGAAATATCCTGGGGTTAGGAGGTCATGGAGTAGGATAGCTTGGAAAATAGATATATGTGTGTGTGTGTGTGTGTGTGTGTGTGTGTGTGTGTGTGTGTGTGTGACAGCTGCAGCACCTTTGCTCAGCCACAAGAGCCATGAGGAAGGGCTGAATGATGCTCCTCAGCATCTCTGCTCAATTCTGCAGCATTCAAGGGCAGAAAACCATGATTTAGAGCATAGTTGGGCCACGGCCAGCCCTGACAGCTCCCTGCTGCAGGACCTGACCACGGCACGTTTAGGGCCACATTCATGTTTCTCTGACATGGTTTATTTTTAATTCCACCAGCAAGTTGACGCCTGGTTTCCTGTTGCTGCCTGGCTGGTGTTGGTCATGTTCACCAGAGTTTGCTGTGGTGTTCCCAGCTTGCAGGGTTGGCTGTGTCAGAGCCAGCACTGTCCACCAGCATGGAGTCAGTACCCAGGGACAGATTTGTTTTTTGCTCACTTTGACTTTGGAAACAGCAAAATCCCAAGTCTTCCAGGCTGCCCCAGAGCTGAGAGGGGAAGGGTGGTCCAGAGCCCCTCGCTGGAGTTGCCGTGTGAGAGGAGAAGGGAGAGGGGAGGCATTTGTGCACCTGCCCTTCCCTCCAGGTCTGCTGGGCATCCTCAGCTGGCACCCATGGCTGCACCAGGGGCTGTGTCACCCATGAAGACCCATGGGTTTCTAATGTGCACCAAGAGAGGGTTCAGGGTCCCTGAGGGGCTTCCCCACCCTTGGCTGCTGCTGGCAGTGGTGATGCAAGGCTGGTGGCTGTCCCCAGTGTCCTCCCAGTGGCAGCGATGGGGCTGAGCTCCAGCTTGGCCCTTATCTCCTGCCTGGGAGCCAGTGGGCAGCTCCATCCTGGCTCTGGCAGGGGACAGAAGAGAGGCTCCCTGGCTTCCCACATCACCCCAAGAAGAGGCTCAGCTTTTGGCAGATTTTGTGGCACTGGAATCTTCTATCCTGCCCTGGTCGTGTTTTCCTGGATACCCTGGTGGGAACATCCCCATCCTTGCCTGCCTTGGTTTCCCTGCCCTGTGAGACATGTCTGGGGGGCAGCCAGGAGATGGCTCCTTCACAAGGGTCATCGCTGCTTATTTATCCCAGCAGGCAGAGTGGAAGAGTGGTGAAACACGGAGCAGCCAAGGCTGCTGCTCCCCAGGCTCAGGGCTGCTGCAGGCTCGCAGCTCATGCTACCCTGGGGATAAGCCCCACTTATCATGGGGAGTGGAAGGAGAAGTGGGGAAACAAAGCCTGAGGAGACGCGGGAGTGAAGCTGGGCTGGAGCAGGGGAGGAGATGTCCCTCGGTCCCTCGGCTGTTGTGTGTGAGGGCTGCAGCAGAGCAAAGTACGGAGCTGGTGCCTTTGCTGTGTGTGCCACACACCCCCCTGCACAGCTCGCAGCCCACAGGCCCCCACTGCACACCTGGCACACTCCACACCCTGCGCACGCCCTGTCATCACACCCTGCACTCCCCACCGCACACCTCACACGAGCGTGCCCTGTGCATGCCCTGCCAGCTACACCCTGCACATTTTGCACCCCTCCTGGCACCCTGGTCACCCAGGGGCTGTTGCCCCTCCGTTTGTCTCTGCCAGTGGAGCGGTGACACACAGGGGTCAGTGCCAGCTCTGGGCTCTCCTGCTGGAGCTCAGCGCAGGGCAGTCTGAGGCATTTGCATGGGGACTCCCAAGCGCTGCCTCTCCCTCTGGACCCCGTTCTGCTCCTGCTGCCAGAGCAAGGGCAGATCCAGGGAATGTGGCATGGGGGTGCATCCCCATCTGTGCAGCATCACCTAGGCCAAACTCCTGGACAGTGGGTGAAGGGTGGGCGTGGGTGTCCCCTGCTCTGTGGGCGCAGAGCCCAGGGTGCTGGCAGGGACGGCAGCTGGACAGGAAAGTGGCCCTTGGGACAGCAGGGTGGCCTTGGGGACAGCCCTGAGCAGCAGCTGCAGGGACAGGCTGTGAGGGGTGAGGCCAAGGCTCTGCTGGGGCAACATCAGGCTCCCGGCTGGGCACAGGCACACACGTGGCTGCACACACACACACACTCACAC
>VXBT01008772.1:215703-260712 GCA_013400235.1 Oriolus oriolus | reverse complement strand
GCGGCCGCGCTGACCTTGAGCGCGGCCGCCCGCGCGCACGCGCCGCCCTGGGCGGGAGGGACGGGTCAGTGACGTCACGCGCGGGGGTGCGCTGAGGGACGGGCCGGCGCCTTCTTGGTGTTGAGGGCGGAGCGAAGCCGGTCGGGGTGCGGGGAGCTCGTTCTAGGGGTGGTGACAGAGCTACAGAATCGCTTAGGTTGGAGATGGCCTCTGAGAGCATCGTGTCCATCCTGTGACCGAACATCACCGTGTCAACCAGACCATGGCACTCAGTGCCACGTCCAGTCCTTCCTTAAACACCTCCAGGGCGGTGATTCCACCACCTCCCTAGGTAGCCCATTTCACTTTCTGTGGAGAAATTGCTCCTGATGTCCAACCTAAACCTCCCCTGGTGCAGTTGGAGGCCATTTGCTCTTGTCGTGTTGCTATTGCCTGGGAGAAGAGGCTGATCCTCACCTGCCTACAACCTCCTGTCAGGTAGAGAGTGAAAAGCAGTTAAAGAGAGTGAAAAGTCCTGGGGATGTGAGGACAGGGAGAGTGCTGAGGATGTCCCAGGCATGAGGGGATCAAAGGGCCCCTCAAATGGGGCAGTTCTGTTACCACTACTGTGTTTTTAATTACATGGATTCCTGGGACGATTCTTCTGAAATAATATCACTTGACTGAACAAAAAGATTTCCAGGGAAAAAAAAATTACAAATATCTAGGTTCTCTTTTAGTTCTTTATTGGGGCCTGATGGTTGGCTGTTTGGTTTTTGGCAGAAGCTGTGCAGGTGGAGAGTACATTTTTCAGCACTTAAAGCACCACAGCAAAATGAGAGGATTCCCATGGTGGATGTAGAAACTGTAACAGTAGAAAAGCAAAGAAACTGAGCTTTTGGGAAGGATGGTGGTAGGGGCTGGTCTGAGAGGAACGATGTGAAGGAATTGTGTTTTACTCCAAACAAGGTGCAGTTGTTGTTGGAAGGAGGATGTTTGTTAGTAATGTGCACACCTTGGTCCCATGGAATTCGTCACTTCTCTTTTGCCAAGACCAAGGTATGCAGTGTGGCATGGCTGTTAGATGGTGGGAAGCTGTGTTTGCTGCTTGGGAGCAGGACTTCTTTACCCTTTTTCACTTGGACCAGGGCTTGTGTCCAATTTACTGTGTAGCATAAAGGAATGGTAAGATGGCCAGAACCTTGGAAGGCTGTTGTGAAACACACCTTGGCATAAAAATATTGCTCAGATGTTTACTGTATCTGAGCACTGTAAACTGTTAAAAGTGCTTTGGTTTCTTTATTATTCTCTCTTTTTTTTTTTTTTTTTAAATTACAATTACCTCTTCCAGTAATTTGTTTTTGTATTATTTTATTTAATAAATAATTTTAAGGACAGCTTTGCTTCCATACTGAAAGAAGTTATTCCCAGGTGGTACTGTGTATATCTGCAGAAGTGTTCTGTCATCATGGACATGATGCATTTTGTACAAAACAGCCCTCAAACTACTGGGGCTCACCATGTGCACACACACCTGCCTTGCTAAATCCACACTGGAGGTAGATTTTGCCTTTCCACACCTTCATCCTTTTGATTCAGGCTTATGAGATGTCTAATATATCAGACTTTTAATTTAAAAGGAATTTGCATGTGTTTGGGGGAGGGAACAGAAGATCCGAGAATTATTTTGTACAATATTTCAGTGATGAAACCAAGATTAAGTTCTGTATCCTAAAGCAAATTTGTCATGGGAGCTATGTAAACAAAACTACTCTTGTTTGTAGCAAAAAGAACTTTAAGTAAGTAACAGACACTAATGTTTACGATGAGGGAAAACAAAGAATCAGCAAAACAAGCAAACATCTGTCTAGGATGAGGAAAAATTCTCTCTAAAATAAAACAGATTTGTGAGCTGTGCTGCTGCTGCAGCAGCCTCAAAACACAACATGCAAGTGTTCAGCAGGAGGTGAGAGCAGCCAAGGTTTGCTTCTCCCTAGTTCTCCCTGACATCTTTACTCCTCTGACAGTCTGGAAAATACTCTTTGGAGAAGGAAGTAGTGGCAACTCTTAGCACAGCTGTCCCAAGTGCACCTTGTCCCACCCATGGAGCTCCAAGGTGCTTGCGAAGAGCAACTGAAAATGGGGTTTGAGTCTGTCCTGAACCTGAGCATGGTAGCAGGTTCATTACAGTCTGAGTTACACTGGTTTAATATGGGTCTGTCTTAGTCTTTTTAATCCCAACAGCTGTGATTAATCTCTGTATGAGGTGTATCAGGAGTCTAGTGGGTCTGATTCACATCTTTAAATGTAAATTAGGAGTGGCTGTTGGGAGACACAAAAGATTCTAGAAGAATAATTTCTTTTAGCTGAGGGAAGACAGGCAGGTATTGAAAGAAACCTAGACATTTTAAGAGTACTGTGAATAATGTTTTGATGTAGTTGTATGGAATGTGTTTAATTGTGCAGTCTGTGATGGTTATTATCACTGTGATGATTGCAGTCCTCCTGACAGCATGTGTTTTTATGAAGGTGTGTGGAAAATGAGTGAACAGTCAACTCTGGCTCTGCAGCTGCATCTGAATTATTGACCCATGGCATGGGAAACCCAACTTGTACTCACTACTGTGCCTCGCAGAAAGGGCTTCAGATGGGTTTTCCCCAAGCTGACCTGAGGGCCTAGAGCTTGATTTAGAAAGTAGCTTATGACCTTTAAAAATCCAGGCCTAAATCCAGCATTTTGATGAATTTTCAACAGGTGCATTTTTACAAAATATCCAGCATCCCAGGAACTTTCTGAGTGCAGAAATGCTATAGAGTTAGCCCTGAAAAGGACCAAAAAAAAAAAAAAAAAGAAAAAAAAATGAGAAAAAGTCTGTAAAGTGGTAGTATCCAGTCACTGAGAGAAAGCTGTTTCAGCGTATTAGTGGGACAGGTGGAGGTCAGGCCAGAACTCCTGTAACCTGACTTGGCTGCCCAGTATTCCTCTCCTGCTGGGTGTGCAGCAGTGTCATGTGACACTTTGGATCATGTCGCTGTTCTGTTCAGCACAGTTTAAACGATTGCAGCGAGCTGGTAGAGGGTGGAGTTCAGTAGAGGGGAAGTTGACACACTACAGTGAAAAAGAATGTTTGTTGTGCAAAAGCAAGCTCGGGTTTATATGGATTATGCACAGCAATGCTTCTGGGAGCAGAAAGCTTTGGCTTTCACATAATGGCCCTAAATGTAGTGAGTTTTGAGAACCTCCATTCCACTCTGATTCTGAATCAAAGGCCACTTGCCAAAGACTCGTCTTTCACCTTTCTTTCTGTTACTTTTCCCAGCTGCAGTTGTGGGTGGCAGAGAGAGGGCATGGATACCAGCGTGAGTCACGATGAGATGGGAGGGGTGTGTCGCCGGCGCTCAGAGCAATGCCGGCCCGGCCCGCCTGGTGGCAAACTGCTTTCACTCCAAGTGCCTCTCCGTTCAGGAGGTCTGGGAACAAATGCGCTCTCCAGGACTGCAGGCTGTAATCTCATCCCCGTGCATTTTCGCGTTTTCAGGGCCCTGCTCATCCTTCTCGAATAGCAATATTGCCTCCATCAGATACTGTCTTAACAAACGCGGAATTCGTGCTGCAGAGATAGCGTCTGTGTCTCAAACTTCACAGAGTTTCTGGGGGCAAAAAGTTTTCTTCATCTTCTCCCTGTAGTCCTGGAACGGCAGAAATCAATATTCTGACATCTGTAAATCCTTTGTTCCCCTTTTCACCAGGGCTTTATCAGCTTTGGGAGGGAGGGATGGGGGGAAGAGGGCGTTGAGAGAGCCATTGTCCCTTCTCTCGGGAATGATCTGGAACTACTATGCAAATCTTAATTTGAAGACCCTGGGAACTGGGGGAGGGCTTTAGCTGCGAGCTCAGTGGGAGGGGATCTCTGAAGCCCTGCTCACACACTCCTGCCTAGTGCAAGGAGCTGGGAAGAGTCTTTTGAACGAGCAGAAGAGGCGTTTTGTGCTTTGTGCGCTCCTGTGAGGCTTTGCACTCTTTATATCTCCTGTTTTGTGCCTTTTTTTCTGCCTACTTCTTCTAAATGTTTGCATAAGAATTGGCGGGGTGGGGGGGGTAGGAGGAGATCCAAGAGCTGCGATTAGCAGTGATGAAGTCAGAAGGGTGCTGCAGGGTGCAGCACCACTCCTGCCCCCCTCTCACACCTTGGAGTCTTCCACTAAACAGTGGAGCAGCTGCAGTAGTTTTAACACACCTACATCCCGATTGTTAGCATTAGCATATGGCACAGGCACAGTTTCGGTAAAGCAAATTATTCAGCTGGTCAGGAGTGGTGAAGTAGAATAATTTGCAGTTCTGAAATTGTCACGTTGTAGGCAGGTCTTAAAAAGCCACCTCTTACAGGGGCAAAGACCCACAGAGCAGAACCTGCTTTGTGAAACCCTGTTGGTCTGTCCTGGCTTGGCTCTGAGCTCCGTGTCACCTGTTTTGTATTAGGGCAGGGTCACAATAACTGCCAAGTTTCCTGGAAGTTATGTAGGGTCCTCCGTAGGCCTCATGGAAGGGGAGATATCCTGACTTCGTAGCCACATGGATGAACGGGACAGTGGGGGAGGGACAGTTCAGATCCGTATCTAGGCATTTTTGTGTTTACTACTGTAAAGGCAGTCATAGTCCTTTTGATTTCCTGACCTTCGTTTTCAGGTCATGTATTTCGCTGTTTGTTTTTCAAACTTTGAGGGGTTTAATGTTCCAGAAAACTAAAAATTACTTTTGAACACTGACAGCCCTGGAAAATGCAACACTACTCTCTCTCTCCCGAACTGAGAAGATGCGGCCGTTTAAAAATCTCATCTTCTGTCAAAACCATAGGAACACACGCCCTGAGATCTGACTTTATGTTACCTCCCACGTTAAAGCCAAAGCAGTGTAAACCACTGGTGGTTGTCCTGCAAGTACTTTACTGCTTTGTGGAGGGAAAGTGCATCACAAGCGTGGTCTCATGCACAACTGGGTCTGAATCTGCTCTCGTTTTTCCGTGTGTAACTCTAGAATGACTCAGCTGACTGGGGCGAACCCCTGGAATTGTGCTAGCTGGAACCCAGCCTGGACATGCCTTCTGGCTCCTGTAAGTGCCCCCAGCACCTGTGCACGCTCCCGAATCCATGCAGATGCTTTTCTAAGTACACTTGTTTGCATGAGGGCTGGTGTGTGAATGCACGTTCTTCTCACCCACGCCTCACATCCGCATGCAAACACACATCCTCGAGTGCACACAGCCATTCCCTTTCTCTCATACACATTTGTGCACATACACAGACCTTTTTGAAAGCTCCTGTTTTCAGAAAGGTTTTATTTATAGGTCCTGTCTGGTTGTGAATGTGAAAGGGAGAAAGCCCCTCAGAGGGTTCCTTTCATGTGTAAATCAGCCTAGGCTGAGAGCATTGGGGTCACTGAGAGGAGGATTTCACTCTTAATTACTCAGAGAGAAAGCAGGCAGGGGACTTTCTCAAACTAATAGGGTTGTTCTCTGTTGGAGAAATCAGCTTGAGACGCCCAAATTTTTCTTGCATCAGACTTCGGGCTCTGATTCACAGGCCTCTTCTGCCAGTAGCAAGAGCTGTCTATGTGGCACTTGGAACAACAAGTTCAGCTTCCAAAACAGCTTGCTTATTAAAGATGGTTATGCTGACTCTAATAATTGGGTGTTCTTTTGAGACCAACAGAAGAGCTGACCTGGCTTGCTTTGTTTTTATGCTTTTATTGACAAAGATATTATGTGATACATATATCTGTGACTCCATCTGAAGACCACAGTGTTCTTTCAGACCTGAAAACTTACACTTCTCTGCCAAGCAGAAAAATGTTTTCCAGAGATTAGTCCAGTGAACAGGATTCTGAACTTGAACTTGAAACCAGCACTGAATTCCCATTTCAGCCACCGAATGCCTTTGTATCCTTAGCTGTGGAATGGAGTACTCTCTTTAGAGCGGGGCTGTTAAGAACGAAAGTCAGTATGTATTGTGATACTCTTGGTAATAAGGCTGCGAATGCCAAAGTAAAAGGGTGTGTCTGAAGACCTGTGGCTTTTTCCTGGGATGCATTACAAGCACGGGGATTCCTCTGCTGAAGTAGCATTGTCATCTTTCATCCCTGGTCATAAAGCTGAGTCTGGAAATCTACTGCAGAGGTGAGAACTGCCAGTCAAAAGTCACTGAGTTTTCTAGAGGGACTTCAGGACCTGCTCAAGGCATCACACATTAATAGGAGGTGTAGCTGTCAGTAGTTGCAGGGAAGAAATCTGTGTTGTCAAGTGCGCACTCATACAAGCGTGTGAGTGTGTTCTTACGTGGTTTAACTTCATTTGACAAAGAGAAATTTACACCTTCTCATTTGTACCTCCTTTTCATATATGGCCTCCGCTTTTCTGAACAGGAAATAAATCAGTTAAGGGCTGAACATTCCCAGCCCATGCACAAATAACCTCCCGAGAGCCTTGATCAGGGATTCTTGGAGCTGTGTTAGTTCAGGTTGCCTGGGAAGGTGGAGGGGTTTGTCTGGGAGCACCTGTTTGAGGATGCTGGCTCATAGTGGTGGGAGCCATCGGCAGATGAGATCAGCAGTCTGAAGTGTCTGCAGAGGTCAGAGGGAAATGAGTGGGTCATTTCTCTTGCAAATGAAGAATTGCAGCCTTAGCAGAGCCCAGCATGTGGGTCCAGGCTGTTCCTTTTATGAGCTGATGGAAATGGGGCCCAAAAGGACTTCCCTGATGGAGTTCTGTTACAGCCTTTGTTATCTTTCCCTCCTGCAGCATGCACTGGATATAGAATATGGATTGGTTATCCTGGCTACCAGCACAGTCAAGAGGATGAAGGTTTTATGGCTGCATAGAAAACCTTGGGCTGCAGGGTATCCTTATTGCCATTCTAGGAGGAAAGTCTTAGTTTAAGATGTAGAACACATGTATGTTTCTGCTTTAGTGCTCCTTTTTACCCAACCTACACTAAAATGGGTAAATCTAAGGGCTGCTTTAAAATAATGCACATAACTCACTAATGGATTAAAAAGCCTGGATTCTCTTCTTCATTCTGGTGGCAAATTGTCAGTTAATCTGCAAAACCCTGTGAATGCCTATGCCCACTTTTTCTGCACAACACTGAAGAAAGGTAGTGGGGTTTTTTTGTAACATCTTGAGGATTTGGGGTACAGAATGCTTTATATATACAAAATATCGCTGTTAGCACTGTCTGTCAGTGAAATATCGGTGATTGAAACACGGACTTCGCCGGGTTCATGCAAAGCCAATTTTTAATACACAGAGCACATCTTTATATAGTGTTACAAACCCACAGTTCAGCAACTACAAACTTCAACTTCTAAAATGACACACTTAACATTCCTAAAGACTGCAGATTACAATCTCCTCGCCCAATCTCCCGTTAACGATCCTGCTCTTTGTCTCTTCTCCTGCTCTTTGTTTCACCTCTGCCAGACTCGGCCCGCCCGTCTCTCTCAAGGTCTCACACCAAGCAAAGCCATTCTCTGTGGCCGCATTTTGAACCCCCACAGTGAAATCTCTTTTAGTCTACTTTTATGCAACGTTACTTTCTCTGAATTGTTGATTTAGAATTAATTTTAATGTTATATAAACAATGTCAGTTCTCTCTTGCCGTTTGCTGTTTTGCTTCTTTGCAGACCACCGGGGAACTCCTTTAGCTGTGACATTGTAATGGGAGGTGGAGACACCTCGAGGAGAAGGTCGAGACAGACAACAGCAATTACAGTCAATAACATCCTGACTTGCCTCGATTACAGGTTTGTGTGTGCTCTGTGCATGTCATCTTTCCTATGTACAGGTATTTGCTATGAGGCAGGACACTGTTTCCTTTGTAGGAGCTCTACGAGCAGCTTCCTATTATTATCATTGTCTTTTCACAGCCTCAGATAGAGTAGGGCAGGGTAAGGGTTTTAAGGGAAGGCAGCTAAGGTTGGCAGCTAAGTAAATGTACTCAGGGTTTCTCCTCACTGCTGTGATGTTACAGCCATGACAAGCAGCTAATTTTTCTGTAATTTTTCAGTAATTTTCTGGGTCTGCCAGAAATTACGCTAAAGGGAAAAATGAACTTATGTTTAAATTTTACTTCTCAACCTCTACTGTATGTGAAGGGTTGTTTTTTATGGCTTTCATCTCTATTTTCCTTTAGAAACTTCAGGAGAACTGTCCACCCTTCAAATCTGTTTTGATGTGTTTTAAATGTGTTATATGGAGCACATCCACTCTCAGTAGGTTGCAGAAAGAGGCCATAAAATCATAACACATCTTTGGAGGGGTAAGCTTGTTCTTTATTTCTTAGAAGCATCAGCCAGGTTTACACCACTTTGTGTAGGAAGAGCTGCAGGAGAAGATGAATGTTCCTGAAGGCTCAGAGACAGTTTCATGTTTGGGGTAAGGGTGAGGTTAGCTGTGGAGCCTGTGTCCAGGCAGTAATTTGACAGCAGATATAGGCACACAGTAATCAGGCTCTGAAAATTGCAGAGGCCTGCTGAGTTATTGTGAGCTGGAGGAGCTTTTCTGTTTGTGGGCACATGGGTCTGCCTGCCTTACATTGTGCAGGCATAACTGAGACATAAAGGAGGCTGGCAAATTGCAGAACACTGATGGAAGGGGGGACAGGGGACTGAAGAAGAAAAGTTAAGAGTTCAAGCCTAGTTGTGAATTCCTAGAAGGTACTTGGTCTTTAAATGAAAACATTTGTCAAGCAACATACTGATTTAATGTGGGAATTGGATAGATATCTGCAAAGGTTTTTTGGTTTGTGGTGTGATTAGAGGAGATTTAACAGAGAAAGCAGTTTTACTTTCTCTCAAGGTATGTATTTGTTCATGGACCGAAACTATATAGGGCAGGCAGTATGGGTGACATCACACAAAGTGAGATACAGATGATACATATAATGTTTCTACAGATTTGGACTGATTGTAAATAAGGCATATAATGTGACTTCCTTCTGGTAGTGTCTGACCATACCATCAGCACTGCTGTTGGATTATCCAGGGCCTTCATCAGCTACACTTTGCTACACCTGGCTGCTGCTCTGTGTCCCCTGTCCCACAGACCCAGTCCTCTTTTACCTGGGCAATGCACCTGGCATTTCCATTTTGAGCAGCACTGTTCTTGGACCCTTCATTGTGTCCTGTCACTGCACTGGGACCTCAGTGTCATGATGTAGTGCCTTGGCTGTTCTCGGCAGTGGCTGTGATCAGGCTGCACGTCTGTGCTGTGCCCATCACCGAACTGCTGGGACAGATGCATTCCACAGAGCCCAGCCAGCAGCTCTGTCTGGGCTGTGTGTAACCCCTCTTGGTGCCTGTCAGGAATGTAACAGGCTCTGCACAGCAGCTTCATAGGCAGTCCCACTACCACACCTCTAGCTGATGCACAGGCTTGTAGTATTTTTAGATTGGACCCTCATTTCAAGTTTGTTTTTGTTTATTTGTTTTCTTTTTTAAACTTTCAAAAGCTTTTTCTTGGACCCTGAACCATTCCTATGCTGGAGCCTTGTGTATTAGTTAGGAAGGACTCCCAAGTTTTTGGTAGATGTGTGCAGAAAGTAGCTACAGCATTGGTCATTCCTGTAAATCATTGGACTCTTCATGAATTTAATTCCGGGTTTTTCCTTAAAAGCCATCTCCCAAACTGGACGCAAGACAATGGACACCAGCAGGCACAGCTCCCAGTGACTAGGATATTGTCACATATCCAAAAGCCTGGTGAGGAGGAGCAGACATTAGGTCTGAATTCATTCTGGCAGTGAGATTTGGCTGAGAGAGAAGGAAAAGAAGGTCAAAGGCAGCTCCAAGGAAACGGCTTTGGTTTAAAATGCTTCATTAGAGTTTTCACACTGGAAATATAAAGTACAGGAATACAATTACTTGGCAGAGAAGCCACATTTAGTAACAGTCCTGTATACTTTCAGGCTCTATATGGAGGGAGACAAAATACATCCCTGGCCACTTCAGCAAAATTATGGGTTCTTCTTCATAAATGTGACTTTTTTCCAAAATATTTTACATAATTTGGAGGGATTTCTAATCAATATTGGTAAAATATATTCTTTCTTCAGTAGACCATTGCTCTCTACTGTATCCACATAAACTTTGCAGGGCAGACTGGCTTTATCTGAGCAGTGTATCAGTGTCAGTACAGCTGGGAACACTTTTGGGATGCTCACCTCATGTTTTTTCCCTTCCCCTCTCTGTCTGATTTTTCCTGGTGTAACTCAATGAGATAATCATAGACACCCTTTTCCAAAGGGTTAGTCTTTCCTTATTGATTCAACAAGTTCCCTTTTTGAAAACCGTTGTTATCTGCCACTTGGGCTTTGTTGCCTCAGGAAGTTTCACCTGTCCATGCAGGCAGGGTTGGGAATTTGGACTGATGCACATACCTGCAAGACCTGCCAGTGCAGGGCCATGGCAGGTATCACCTGTGAGGAGGTAGGAAATGGGGTACCAGTATGTCTTGTCTGTGTTCTTCTTTTGGGACATAGCTTGACCAAAGAACTGAGCAACTGAAATGTCACAGAGGAATATATGGTGTGGGAGGCTTTTTTAATGGGAAGCCAGGATTAGTTTACATTTGCTTTTTTTCTGGTTTAAGTTATAAGCTAAAAATGTGGAAAGGCTTTGTCATTACATCTCAGAGGCAGTTTTCTTTATTCTGGCCTAGAAAGAAGGGTTTCCCAACAGACTGGCAAAACACGAGCACACATACAGTGCCCTGCAAAGGTAATTCCTTACCAGACCCTGAAACAGCTGAAGTACAGATTGTCAGTCTTGTACACTGCTAACCTCTGTGGCATATTTGTACCCAGGTTCCTTTGTCAGCACTTTGAATAATTTTTATGTTCTCCCCTGGCTGTGCTGGGCAGTGTGTTGACAGGCCCCCGAGTGCACCAGCTGATTCTGCAACCTCCTACCCCTGTCCTACAGGTTTGGCTGCCTGTGTTCGAGGTCTGTCATGATACAGTGGAATTTAATCTGGGATCAGAGTGCTATGAAAAGAGCTGTCTGCCAAAGGGCTGGGAGAAGCCAGCTGGGGCCTCCCCACTTGCATTGGGAGCCATGGCACAGAGCTGCCCTTGTCCTCAGTCTTCATTTGGGGTGGGCTGTAGGGGTGCTTGTGCCTGACTGTGGACCTGGCTGTGGCTGATCCTGATGACTTCCTGGCTTGGCCTCAGACCTGGCGCATCCCTGTGGGCTCACTGATCTCCTGGCTATATGTGGTCACTGCCACCAGACCTGCTCTGCTCTTCTTGCTTGGTCACTGTGGCTCTGTGCCCCTTTAACAGTCCCTGCTGTCCTCACTGCCAGCGCTGCTCACCTTTTCTCCTCAGGCTCCCCAAGCTCCTCTGCAGCAGCTGCTCTGCCCAGCTGCTGGCCTGGACCACAGCACCTCTGTGTGTCTGAGACTCCTAGAGGGGATGGGCAGTGATATGAGAGACATTACTACTGTGACAATAAGGAAAATGTGTCATCAGCTTTGCCTCCCTTCAGCTTCCTGGAAAGCCAAAGCGAAATTCAGGTCTATCGGTACGAGCCTGGATGCCGGGAGAGCAGCCGGCAGGAGGAGCTCGCTGGACACGTCGCTGGATCATTCCCAGGCAGTCACAGATGCATGTTTCAAGGGCATCGCTTTATATCTGCCTTCTTGGGACTTTCTTGCAGACAAACCACCAGCAGCAGAAGAGGAAACTTCGTGGTATTGCAACCGAGCAGCCCCAGTGATTTATTGTAATTTTTTTTTAGACTTCTCAGCTTGTTTCTCCCACCATGATGCTTTTATCTGTCATTATTTTAGGTACTTAGGGTATTCAGGAAGATATTGAGGATGCCTTTTGGTCCCTGGAAGTGGCCAGGTGTTTTATTTTCCAAGAAAGCTAGTGTAAGATTTCTTGGACAGCATCCTAACCACGGAGCAAAGAATTCCAAAACAATGTTTGTTTTAGCATAGGAAGATATCCTCCTGGAGTTCTCATGACCTCTGAGGGGACCTGCAACCAAGAAGCACTGAAATATATCAGTACTACTCTGATTATTAGCCTGACAGTTATTCAAATAGTTCTACCTCCTTGTATGCAGTTCACCTTTGTCTTCTGTGAGAAGCAGGTACAGAGGACAGTAGTAGCTCTTTTGCACTGCACAGTGTTCTCATTAGTTAGGTGCAAAGTATCACTCTGCTTCTTAGGGCCAGTCCTGCAGCCCTAAATTTCACAACCCCCATGGTCGTGCCTCTGCACTACCTTTAAAAATAATTAAGATTTTTTTTTTTTAATTGGAATTCTTTACATTTGTAAATCTGTCCCTCATTTAGTTACTAAATGGGAACTGGGTGCCTTCTGGTCCTGAATGTTGCTGTAATAATTATTTTGATTCTGAATGTGCCAGAAACTATTCTAATGCATATCAGCGTAAATTAAGTCAATAGAGATTCTTCAAATTTATCCTGGTGTTCAAGAGAATGGAATTCATGCACTTCAATTTACAGCTTATTAAGTGATCAGAATTAATGAACTCGCAATGACCTTTTCTGTTCTTGTTTACACGTTTTCTTCCTATTCACTCATAATGTACATGATTTAGAAAAAGCAGAGAGTTGAAAAGGCAGCGTGTGGGTCAGATATGTCCCATGGAGCACAGCATTGTGCTTCAGGCTTTAATCATATATTCAAAGCTGCAGTAAAAAAATGGCACCTCTGTTGATGCTCAGAAACCCAGCTTGATTTTTAGAACCCTCTCTGCGTTATGAAAGCTAGAAAAACATTTGTACTGGGGAACGGGGAAGGTGTTCTTCAGAATCACTGGAGTGTAATAGATGCTGAACAATTCCTCCTTTTTGGTTTGTTTTTTTTTTGTTTTTGTTTGTTTGTTTGTTTGTTTGTTTGTTTGGGTTTTTGAGAGTTATTTTTCAGTGTAGTGCCTTATTTCAACCTGGAGGCTGGGAATAATACAAACCATCGGCTCGATCTTTTGTTTTATTCTGAGATTTGGAAATCACTTGGGATGTCACCAAGAAAACCTCACATAAACCCTCCTTTTCCCAAGACCAACTGAAGGTTATTCCACTGTGATTCAGCTCAATGTTTGAATGATGAAAGTTTCCCTTTGATTTTCATTATGTCCAGGGCTAAACTTGTGAGGCTGTGTGCTCATCTGGTCAGTGTTTCTCTCTGACTCATGGTATAGGATAAGTTCTGTATGATTCATTTGATCAGTTACAAAAATTCCAGCGACTTCCCATTACTACTGTGAGAGAGAACACCAATAATGTGTGAAAATACTGGGAAATCAAAAAAAAGGAATTGGGAATCAGCAGTAGTTTAGATAACACTGCACTTGTGAAGCAACTGGGTGATAGCTCTTGCATACCAATACCTTTATCTCATCTCTGGCTATTGCTCTAGAAAAGTTATCATGTGAGCACACGGAAAGATCTGTCACCAGATAAATACAGGGCTTGTATGCAACCTCTGCAGAACTGGAAGAGAATCGAGATCCGAAGTTAAAAGGAAAAAGAAACGCTGATGTGAGGCAGTTCAGGGTGCCCTGCTAGAGCAGTAGCGGAAGCGTCCACAGGAGCCCTGACAGTGACATTTAGAGAACCCATTTACTCAGGGAGTGGAGGTAGATGGGGCATTGAAATGCTATTGTAAGAGAGAATGAGGGATTCCTGAAGAGGAAAATACTGTGATTGCAGCAGTACATAAACAGCCTGCTTGAGGGCATGCACTTGCCCCAGACATTGCCAGGGGAGCTGAGAAGCTTGGGAGGGTGGCATATGAGGCATTTGTGCGGGGGGGTTGTGAGGCTTATGGAATAAATCCTTGTATGGGAGAGAGCAAAATCTTCAAAGGAATAGCTGTAGATAGTGAACTGCCCACAAGAAATGAGAAATAGAGGGCAGGCAGCCACCTCACCCTGAGCAACTCTGCTGATGGCTGTGAAGAGTGAGGGGGGCCATGGCAGCAGATGGGAAAGGAGGTTTCAAGCCATGTAGGCTGGTTCTGACCATATATGACTTGCCGGAAACTGAGGAACTGATTAGTAACTCAAACAGGCCAGTGTGGAGCCCAGGGCTGGACAGAGCTCCGAGCAGAGCCACACAAGTAGCTTACCCTGAACGTGGTCCCTGCAGAGAGCTGGAACTGCTGTCTGGCTCCTCCCCTCTGTGCTGGTGCAGAGGTGGTGCATCTCAGGGGCTACTGGGCACTCCCTGTGCCTGACGGTACCATGCAGAGACAGGTAGTCCCTGGAAGCTGATGTATTCCTAGTTCTTTTTACCTCTTTTTGCTTATGTACTTGCATGCCAGTGCTAAAAGATGAGAGAGACCCTCAAAGGCAAGCATAGTGAAGTGACACAGTGTTCACTGAGGATTTGTAAAAATGGGGGGAGGAGAGCCCACAGTTACATCCAAGGAAGGCAGAACATGCTGGATTCACAGGACTCAGCTTTATGTACAACTAACATAAAATTCCAGTTGAAAAACAAATGCGGCTTAATATGAGTTTCAAATACTGCTCTTTTTCTGAATTTGTTAGCTTTTTTCTTCTTCCCTTCTTAGTGCTGAGTATTCAAGTCCACAAGACAATAACTTAGCAACAGTGTTAATATTTCCAAGTTTTGTTTCTTTAAAAAGTTCATAGAACTTGTCACAATACCCTAGTAAAGCTCTTTCTGCTGTGCTATCTAATCCAAAGTAGTTTGTATCAGATATATATTGTGGCAGCTCTGTGATAAACTTGGACTCTACCACACTGCAAACACAAAAGATTACTTAAACTTGTTATTGAATTTGAAGGACTCTTTTGTTTCATGGATCCACACGCTCGTACCAAGTTTGTGGTCCCCAGTGGCTCTGTACCTTACACATTTACAAACTTAGGCAAACTGGAATGAAGACATTTCCACCAGTGACAATTTATTATTTTGGTAGATTTAGCCTGTTCTTTTAGTTAAAATGGTGCATGTCAAAAAACACAGTAGAAGATATAAAGTATTGGAGAATTCACTGAGGTCTGGTATATTGACCAAAGGGTCCTTGAGATGTAAAAGTCAGGTTTCCCCTCTCTCACACAAGTCTCCTTAGACCTGATGTCTCAATTCATAAGGCTGCCCTGGAACTTTGGATCAACCTGGTAAAGTTCCTAGAGAGAAACAGTTGTGCAGAAAATTATCAGACTCTTGATTCCCCTGGTGTGAGGCCTTGCAAACTTGAGCCTGAAAACATAAAAGACTGAAACTGATGTCAGTCACACCCTCAACACAAAGATTATAGGTGTAACCAGAGGAGGAATTAATCACAAAATCTCTCTGATCTGAAGTCAAGCAGAGCTCTGGAAACAGCTGCCGAATACCCGAGGCCAGAGACCTCTCAACCCAGGGTCAGTTCATCACCTGTGTTACCCAGTGCTCAAAAGCTTGTTCTATCCCCACCTTGTGGAAAGAGGAAAGCTTACTGACATCCTTAGCAGAAATCGGAGTGTTTTATTTGTGGGTTGTGTTTGGTGGGTTTTTTGGTTTTGGTTTAGGGTTGGTTTTTTTTAAATGTTAAAATGAGTCAACATTTGGCTGAAGGAATAGTAATTTTTTCACTATGACTCCAGGAGAAAAAGATGTTTACTATCTCCCCACTTCCAAGTGAGAACTTCACCTTACAACGGCCGGTGTACACCTTGGAGTTGCAACTAACAGTGATTAGCATCTCTAATAGAACAATGGTCTGTAGTGTCTGACTGCCCCTGGAGCAAAAAATCAGTTTAAACCATTTATAATTCATCTTTAAATTACTTGTCTTGAAAAGGCTATATATTACTGGTGTATGACCATGCAATCTGGTGTCTGTGTTGTTTCTGTACTCATGACCATCACTATTTTGTGTGTTCATTGCCTGATTCTGCTGACATTTGTAAAACATTAATGAAATTTGGAGGTTTTCTTCTAATGTTATGTCCCAAACACATGACTAGCACAGTGGGACTCTGGTGGAGGGTCACTCTGTGTTACTCTGAAAGTCCAGGCGTGGAAGTCCAGGCATGCACATGCAGCAGCTGAACTGGGCAGGGACAGGCAGAGGACACAATGAACTTCTCAGCTGGGTTTTGGTTTCCAGCCCCCTACTCTGTACTGTTGTGTTCTGCTGTGAGAATCCTTCAGTTCTTCTTCCCTTTGGGTCTTTAATGCTAGCAGATGGAAATCCAGCTCAACTTTCAAAAACTCTGAATAATTTATTAAGAACAAAATTGTTGGGTCCGAGAGCTGGTTCCTTTCTCTCTCTCTTTCTTCTTTTCTCTCTGCAAACTGCCTTTCAAAACCAAAGTTTCTAATTACAGATCAGGGAGGCAGGTTTAATCACACAGCAGAACCCTTGATGCAGCATTAGAGAGTGTTATTTATACACCTGAATTAATAGGGATGCAGCATTTCAGTTGAGAAGAATAAGGTGGTTTTCAATTTCACTCTTTTTATGTGAAACAAACCACATCAGATTCATTGGGCTTTTTGACCTAAATTGTTGGGATTCTGAGTAACTAGCAAGTAGCTGCTGTGCAGAGCTAGAGAAAAAAAAAGCAAGAATAGACAGAGAACTGCTTACGTAGCAGAGGAACAATAGAAGCAGGATGTATTGGAAAAAGCTGGGAGGGAATGGAAAGAGGAAGCCATTGGGAAAACTGAAAGGGTAGAAATGCACATATGCAATTGTCTATCCCAAGGAAAACTTTTGTAGAGTGGTGGCATCCACAGAAACTGAAGGGCAATGTCAGTCTCTTGGCACACACTTGGATACCTCGAAATATTATGGTACTTTTAGGGCCAAGAATAGGAGAGATGGAGGTGAAACATGAAGCATGTGAGGGGTCCCTGTTGCAGGGAATGGGATCCCTGCACCCTCATCATCTAGAGTCACCATCAGCTTTTGCTGGAGGTATTTGTTCTGTAGTACTGAGAAGAAGTGGGGAATCCTGGACAGAATTGTTCCTACAGTGCTGTGAACTCCAATGTTACTGTTTTACAGCAGCACAGAGATGCATTTTCCCTGTTATTTTGGATATGGAACTCACATTCACTGTGGACTTCCATCCACAATCCCTGTATCTAACTTGTATATTTTGGCTTCCTGTTTGGTTTCTGCTTAGAAAGTCTGTGAAAATTTCTAGGAGCTTTCTGGACATATTTTTCAGGGTAAAAAGTTTGGCTCCTGTGCCTATGCATCTAATTCTTTAAGTTATGGAATACACTGAGTTGACTGAGATCCTGATTGGCATTGTTTGGGCTCTGAGATGGGTTTGTGTATCTCCCACTTGGCAGCTCCTACATGATGGGGAAGGGGGTCCCCAACACCAGGCTATTCCTTCTGGCAGCAGTTTTGGTTGTGGTTCATAGGTGGGGCACCTCTCCCACAGCAGGCCCTGCAAAACCAAAATATCTGGTACATTAAAATCCCAAAGTGACAGAGAGAGAGGGTTGCTATGCTTCGAAAT
The DNA here is from genome assembly GCA_013400235.1 of Oriolus oriolus. Lineage (NCBI taxonomy): Eukaryota > Metazoa > Chordata > Aves > Passeriformes > Corvidae > Oriolus > Oriolus oriolus. The sequence goes on along the minus strand of VXBT01008772.1, from coordinate 243,212 downwards.
AGCTAAAATGCAGATTCTGTGGGTATAAAGCAAAGAACAGCAGCAAGGATACCAGATCTTATGCTCAGTATGTGAGACTTGGCATGGCCTTGAGCTCCTTGAAGCTGCATTTTGCTGTGAGCGGTAGATTTCTAGAAACTGTACCCAGCAGTCTCTAAGCTTAGCTAAGAGACAGATGCATGCAACACAGTCAGTACCTATATGATATATTACTTAAGGAAAAAAAGTTTATCTACTTATGTAAATTTACATTCAATCCCAAGATAATTTTTTGTTTAGTGTACTTAGACTGTGAACCCTGTCCTCTTGTGTGTCTGCAAATCATTACCACAGTGCTGGGGCAGTGTGTGCAGGGAATAGCAACTGATTCAACAGGTCCAGAGCATCACAGTGCCCTGGCCATTGAATCTCTCAGCATGTGTCTCCAGCAGTGTGTCAGGATCCGAAACTGGGCTGCAGGCTGGATGGAAATTCAGTTGCAGAAAAGAGGTCAGAAGCCTGAGAGAGCAAGCAGAAGAGAAGTGTTCAGCAGAGAGAGCATTAAACACTGTTCCCCTGGACACAGTGGGAGCAGCCAGCTATGCTTCCCAGGCTTTGCATTGCCGACAGGAGGTTTCCCACCAGGCTGCCAGGGAGGAGGATGAGAGGTCTGTGTGCGCTCTCCCTGTGACACCGCTGTTGTTACTGTCACTTGCAGGTGGCTGACACCCGCCATGACAGAGGCAACTGAGGGTTTGATGTTGTGCTGTACCAGACAAGTTGTCTCGTGTGCTAGTCAGGCTGCCCTTCCTGTGGGAGGAGATTTAGAGATTGGTATATTATGTGGGTTTTCTCCTCCAAAAATAGCTACCTGTTGAAGTGGGAGTATTTCAGAAGGGGAGAGGATTAGGAGTGATGACATGCATGGTCATATTTCAGGGCAAACACCTGTAAATTGGTCTAAGCCTGTAAGTAGCAACCTATTAAACTGAGTTCACCTCAGCAGCACTCACCCTGTGTCTGCTTGAGAAGGCTGTATGTATCCAGTTACCCAGCCCTCAGAGTACAGCTGCTGCTCCAAGCTCAGCCTTTCCCCATCTTCTGTACCACTGCAAATGGAGCAGCTATGGATGTTAACAGCTGACAAGACAAAACACATTAAAGAAGTTATGACATATTTTTAACACATCATCTGTATTTCTACTTCTCTTTTATCCCATTTCTGGCCCCTCTTGGAGCTCTGAAATGCTTTTCCTTCTTGTTTTGTTTTTATGAGCTTTTTAGTAGAGAAATTCTTTTAACATTAGAGATGTTAGATCGAGTCTTCCCATGCTATCCCCTCTGTTCAGCAGAAAAGCTGCCAGCAGGGATGTGTTGCCTGGTTTTCTAGAGGGGAAGCACGCAGCTGTTGTAACATCCCATGCCCTTTCCAACCTGCAGGTGTGCAATGAGAAATCAGGATATTAATTGGAATCCTCTGTTATTGCCATGGGCTTCTGGTCTTTCAAAAAGGACTTGACCATGTGGAATTTCTGAATGAACTGCTGCAAACTCCCTTTTAATGAACTTTGCACATAAAAAAGTGCTAGGAATACACTTCCTATAGATATATGGCTTAACCACAAAGTATTAAAAGTTACTTTGTAAACACACATTCTGTACCTGTGACCTGGCAGTGAAAATGTTACAGGGTCACAGAGCTCAATCCAGTTCTCTCAGCAACTTCCAGCGTGATTTCTGACATTACAGTATTTTGTCCTTGGGTTCCACTGTTCCATTATCGTAGAAAATAACAACCACCTCACCAAGGCTCTGAAGACATGTGAGATCTTTGTCTAGTTTGTTTATGCAACTGAGATTGCATAAGGAAAGTATCCTTGTTTTTTGTGATATTTAAATATTCTGTTAGTTGCTCTCCTTTTTGTATCCTATGTGTGTGTGTGTATATATATGCACTTTTATGTAACTTACTTTATAGAACTTAACTTAAAATCTATGGTGAACCTACAAAGTTCTTAGGAGTCACTGCTTCAGGTCAGTTACATATACCCTTCTCCTAAGAAAATTTAAAATTTGCATTAAAAAAAAATTGCATCCAAATAATTAAAAGTGAATATCATCCCTTGTTTACAGATTCAGAAAGTAAGACTTCAGCAAGGATTTATACACATGAGAGAAAAACAGGAGTCAAATGTTATGTAAGGATGTTTCTGTAAGTGTGTGTGTCCTGTGTTTTCAGTAAGTGTTCAGAGATCCTTCTGGCTTCTGGAGTTTGGGAATTACTGAGAACAATCGGTGTGCCTCTGAGATGCTGCATTCATCCCTTCAGGACCGTGCTGATAGTCACTCTCCTGCTGAACACCTTGCCCTAGTTTCCTTCCAGGAACTAAGAATGTTAATTTCTTAAGAAACTTTTGCTAATTGTAATGTAAGCAGTCTAGGGAGAGGGGAAGACTCAGCTGTATCAGAAAGAAGATCTAGTTCTGCTTGTACAGAACAATGAAGATATGGCTGCATCAAAACCCTATTCCCAAATTTTCTCTAGTGTTTTTGGGAAAGACTGCACTGCTGTGGGAAGCACTGTTGGTCTGGGTGAGCTGCTGGCATAAAGCTGTTGATAAAAATGCACTCTGTGCCATTGCCTGGGTAAAGAACATTTCATTTTCTAGTGGGCATTAAGAGTTGTCAGTGTCATTGAAATTTTTTAGCTCTGCATAGTTGTTGTAAATTTCATCTGGGCAATATCCCCAATTGTGTTAGATATAATTACGTTCAAAGTTCTTTTTAATCATTTATTTGGAATGTGTCCCAAGATTCAGCAGTTTTGGATTGGGACAGAAACTGAATTATTTATTATCAATTAGAGGTTGTCAGAGCCTTTGACACCACATTGAGCTGGCATTGTTTGGTATCTGTATTAATGATCGTATAGATAAAAGCATGAAATTATTGGTTGGAAAGCTTTTATTCTAGGCTGAGAAGGCTAGTTTGCATACTTGGCTGGATGCTTCCCTACACTCACTGTCATTATGGCTCTGTTTAATCAAGTCAACGTTGCTTGTGGAATTGCTTGCCCATAAATTGATGAATTGAGTGTAAGAATAATTCCCCCTAGATTGAACCCAGTTGTGACTTCCCTTGCCATTCCAGCCCAGCACATTTATACTCTTCTGCTTTGGCTGTGGTCTGCTACAGACCTTGGAACAGTCTTTGTCACATCTGTTCTTTTCTTAGAAGAGCAATTTATTGATGGCTGTTGGTGCTATGGCAATGCTGGATGCTGAGCCTTTGTTCCCCCAGGTGAGGGGATGGAGCCCATAACCTCACAAGCTGTTCCTGAGCTTTCTCACAGCTCTCTTGTGCACCCTTCTCTCATCCATGTGAGTCTTAACAATAATTGTTCTTATGGTGTTCTGGCACTTTGCAAGAAACCTCATCTTAAGAGGGAGATCACATTACAGAGGAGCATAGTGTGGTCACAGGAACACCACTGCAGAAAGGGAAATTGTCATGGAATCAGAGGAAAGGAGCATGGAGAAGATGCCACTTGTCTCCTTGAGTGACTGTGGAGAAAGGATGCTCATGTGACATTGTCTCATTCCCATATCTTCTCGATTTTGTTGCCAAGGTTAGTATAGCCTTAGTGGGAGAAAGAAGGGGTGAAAAACCCCTCTGAGAACATACTTGCACCATTTTTTGTAGCAAATAGATTTTTTTTCTGCCTGCACTGAGCTGCTGGAAGCTGTGTACATTAGCCCTGTACAGAGACTGATCCAGCATATTACAGGATGTGATTTGAACAAGGTTATAAGAAGTTACATGCTAGATCTGGGGAGAGAGCAGGAACTTCTCATATGATAACAACAATAATTCATAATTCCCTCACCAGTTCTACTCCCCATTGGAGTCAGTTTCCAGTGTCTTCTGTGAATTCCAGTTTCTTGAAATTTGTGTAAATTTCTCAGTGGGATCACTGATCAGGGGTTTTTCTTCTTCTGATTTTATTTTTCCTGCCTCACGATCCACTTACCAAAAGCAGAGTTGTCCTACTGTCACAAGGAATTTTTTTGCATACACAACTTTTACAATTATTTCATTGCAGCAAAGGAATCTGGGACTAGAGAAAGAGAGAAGTTCTCATTTTACTGGGAAATATTGAGATTTCAGAACCATTCCAGAATGTACCACATTTTCGATTGAGCTTTCTTACAAAATTAAACTCTGAAAACATTGTCTTCTTTTGATCAGAGCAGTTCTTCTGATTTCAGTGTCTTTAAACTGAAAAAAAAATTATTTTTTATAGCTTCATCTAACTTTTTACGTAATTGTATATATTTTTTTTTATTCGGAAAGCTTTTCTCAAATATGTCCAGTACATCAAAAATGCCAAAATAGGCATTTTTGACATTATTTAAATACCTCGATAATTTTGTTAAACAGAGAAATCACAAAGTTTTTCAAAACAGTTTGGCTTCAGCAAGCGTATTTTTTCCTTTAGCATTCCTCCACACACAAACACTCATTATCTAGACAAATATTTTAATACTATGTAACTCATTCTTTTCAGATTGGTGACTGTGTGGTAAGAAGTACCTCTTCCAGTGATCTCACTTGGAAAAGCCGAAGCTGCGTGTATCCAACCTCTCAGGCTCAGTACTGACTTCCACAAAGGAAAGTATGCAACTGGAATTCCTGGAACAGACCTCTCTTGAAGTATGTGCTATGTATCAAAGATGCTATTTCTCAAGGAAAAAAACCCAAACCAAAACAAAACCCAAGCCAACCAAAGCCCAGCCTGTAACAACGAATCAACAAAAATAAAGCCACTGTTGTTATAAATAAGCTTTTGTCTTGACTTGCAGAAGGTGCAATGGCCCCTTCATCTGCTCAAATCCTTCTGCTTAGAAAAAAAAAGTGGAAATGGAGAATGTGGCCTGTCGAGCTGCGGCATAATGCACCTCAAATCCTGTGAGCAGCCTTTCTTTCCCAATCTGGTAGTGACGTTTCTGACTCCCAGCCTCCCTCTCCAGAAGCTGACAAGCAGCAGCAACTCTCAACTGAGGCAGACTTGGGAAATGACTAATTAAACAGTGATTGCAGGATTGCTTCCTGCCCTGGGTATCAGACCACAAGGGTGAAGCTTCATAAAGATGGAGTGACTGCAGGAAGCGGTGCTGTGCATACTTCCACAATGGAGGCATTATGGAGACATGCCCCGGAGGCTGCCAGAGACCAAGCTGAATGGATCCTGATACCATCGGGGAATGGAGTACCTGCTAGTTCAAAGCGAGCCTGAATGCAGGTTTTAATCCTTTCTGACAATTGTTGAGAGGAAATGGCCTTTCCTCTGACCTTATCGTTGTAAACAACAACTAGTCATCAGGTTTGTCCTGCTGAGGGAATAGTCAAGGTCTATGCAAGGATTTTACTTCTTTTTTTTCCCTCCTCTGATTACAATGGTTTAATTCTCTAGACCTGAAATGCATTCTCACCCCTTAATATACTGACTTCATGTACATTCTTTCTTAATTATTGAGTCCTTACAGCTGGGCCTGGTTCAAATTAGCTCCTTGGAGCTGTGGGCAGACATCCCATGGCCAGTTTCGGTACTCAGCCCTGTGCTTATTTTTATGATGGGCTGTTGAGAGATGCCTTTTGGATATACCAGTATCCCCAGAACTGGGTGTGAGACAAGCTGACAAACTCTTCTAGCATGACAGGGCTATTTTCACACTGGCCAAGAGGCAGGATGGGGAATTGCTGCTAGGCACCATTAGTATGGCAGTTTTAGTATGATAGAAGGATGCAAACACTTCTGGAATTGCAGAGGTGGGTGGATTTATCTCTGTGGATTCATCTGGCTTTTAGAGCTAAGACAACACAAATGACAGAGGAAACGAGACAGTATCTTTTGCTGCTCCTGGAGTTCAAGCCAACTGTCTGTAAAGAGCTGGACAGAGTGACAATGCAGAAGAGGGCTGACCTGCTGCACTGACACAATTTCAGAGTGATGAAGTCCACTTCCCCCCAGATCTGCGCAGGACTTTGCCTCTGACAGGGCCCCAGTATTGAGATGCCCGTCACGGTGGCCACCTGTAAGGATCCCCTTCCCGGTTGTTGCTCATCAGATGCTAAGTGGTGTAACAGAGATCAGCTGTCAGAGCCTTTCTGAAAGGGAATTTGCAGAGCTATTAGGAGGGCATTTCTGTGCCTGATCGTGGACGTTGGTAGGGTATAGGAGGTTACTGATGGCTTTGTATGAATGGCTTTTTAATTCCAGTGGAGTTTATGGGTAGCACTCACATGTCTGCCTGTTGGTCCCCTGTTCTAAGACGGAGAGCAAGCCAGAAGAGATTTCTTCCTTGTACTGCACAGCCTGGCTGATCACTGCAAAATGAGGGATGGGCTACACAAGTCAGTGTGCCTAAGCTCTCTGCAGTTCACAGCTTTTTTTACTGGAACAAAGGAACATTCCTTCCCTAGGTAAAGACGATGAATTGTAATCTTTTCTTGTTGTCCCGGTTGACCCAGCTTAATATCTGCTTCTCCAGCTTGTAAGGATTCTTGCTACTTGCTTGACAACAGAAACGTGGTGTATTTGCAGCAGGCTGGAAGTCACTGTGTATAGGTTCATATTTCTAGTGAAAATCCTGTAAAGGTCTGCAAATAAGAACAGGTTAAAAGCCGCTTTCCTTGGGTTTGTAGGAATACCTGAGTGGGCTGTGGTAGGCTAAAGGGAAATTGGTGGATTTTCATAGAGAGGATGTCTGGTTTTCACAGCTATGAAAACCTGTGGTAACTTTGGGCTGTGTTTTGTGTAACATATTTGTTAGCAAAGAGAAAAGCCTCTGAGCAACCTCTGAGCACCACATACATCCTCTGCCAAGTGAATGATCAAGGTCAGGGGCTCAAGTGGTGAAGTAAACAGAGCTGGATCTGCCCTGTGCTTTGTCTCTGGGACCCACATGTGCTGTGGCCAAGAACAGGCTGTACCCAAGGCATGGGTTTCTCTGATTTTCATCAGGATGTGGGGCTGTGGGTGGAAGAGGGTGTTACAGTAAATACTTGCAGTCTGTCCTGTAAGCCATGTGAAGTTGTTTCTCTTGCTCCATACCAAAATGAGTTGGAATCACTTTGCTTCCAGTTTTGTTCAGAAAACAACTATGCAAGGCTGTGGCACATGTGTGCCAGTGGGACTGAGACTTAAATAAGTGGGAAGGATCTCAAGAAGATCTGATGTGATATGCCTGAAGGAATTTCCTTTCCTGGGGGTTGACCCCTGTGGTAAGGTTGTGTAATTAGGCTGCTGGGAGATCTGGTTGCTGGATATGGTGTCTACTCCATAACTTTCAGGAGGCCAGCAGGTTGGTGGGGCAATACCACCATCCCAGGTGTCTTGTGTGTGCTCTTTGAATCACCTGTGCATTGTCTGCATCAGGGTCACATTGTCACAAGACTGAAAGAAAGGCTGTTAGAGGAAATATCCCCTTTCAGTTGGGATGAACAGAGAATTTTGTGAGAGAAATGGTCTCTGTCCATCCCACCCCTTCTCCCCTCTGAGATTTACTTGTTTATATGGTCGCAGGAGGTAGCTCTTTGCCTTGTTGTGGTGTTACCTGTGCTAAGGAGGATCATAAAAAGCTCAAGCACTTATTGATTCAGTAGTGGGAGCTGTTTCAACAGTGAGAAAATGGTGCCTGTCCCTCAGTTATGGAATACCTGTCATGTTTTCTCTTTCCACTCTGAGGTTCCCTTTAAGACTTTTAAAATTATTTCCTCTGCCTTATAGAGCTGTAACAAAGGATGAGTGGCTGGATCATTGTGCCAACTTTACCTGAGTAAAAGGGGCCACAGACAGGCTGAAAGGGCTCCTGTCAGCAGGCTACTAATTGCATGTGTCCATCAGCAGGTTGTCCTTCTACGAAAGAATGTTATCTTGAGATGAATCCATAGGCAGCACAGAAGGATCTTGTTGAGAGAGGCAGAGCAGGGAGCTGTAGAGTGGTGCTACTTATTGGGATGGTGTCTTCACAGCAGGTGCAAGAGTGAAAGAGCAGCACTGGCTATGTGAGAGCTGCTCTGCCTTTCAGTGATTGTGTTAAAAGGGAGCACACTTTGCTTTTCTTCCTCACAAGGGACCACTTGCATTGTGTTTTGCACTGCTTTGCAACATTTCTGGAAGTCTGCAGTAGCTGCTTGGAATTCTGTGTAAATGAATGCTGCTGTTCCTGCTTGTTTTGTCCACGCACATTACACCATGTACTGTCTGTAAAGAAGAGCAATCTTTGTTTCAGAGCTTAATGAATGCCATAATGGACTGTCTTGGCAGCCTGCATACCTGAGGATTTTATTTTTCCTTCTGCATAGGAGCAGCCCATTTTGCTGTTCTGCACAACCCAAGTTCTGGAGGTGTCTTAAGCTTCTTTGTACTGTTCAGATGTTACCCGATGTGGCCTGTCTTGAAAGCTTCTCACTGAGGCCAGGGAAAAGGGCAATTATTTAAAAATATTTGCACGTGGTTAGACTTTTTGTTGATCTACTGAGAAATAATCACAATCACTTCCAGATTCTTTGACTGAAAGAAAGCATCACCAGAGCTGACAAGGTCTTGTTCTCAATATGTTGCATACTGTAATTAGGATGTATATTGCCATCAGCACCCTGAGACCTCAGGAGAACACGAGCTGAGGATTTTGCTTGTCTGCCCTTACTGAATGCGTGTAAGTCTCACGAATATTTTTGAAGCAGGTCAAGTACTTGCCGTTGCAAATCTAGAGGCCTTAATGAAAGCAATCCTTTGAGCAAGAGTGAAGGTGGATTTCTCCTTCCTTACAAAAAGGTTCAAGGAACGCCAGAATAAGTTTGAAGGGGTAGGTAATGTCTGTGGAGTGAATTTTCTCTCTGAAGTTGGGGAGGGGAGGTTCCTATTCATTCAGCTGCAGACTGGCACTTAGCACGTCTGGGGGGCAGAGGAAGAGCCAGGCAGGACTGGGACAAGAGTGATATACTTGATATGGAAATCGAGATGCTTCCCAAAAGCAAGTTTGCTGATTATATGGCAGCAAACAACTTGGTGTTAAGGGGTAGGGTAGAATCCTCTTTTTTAGTAATTGTAATTATTATTATTAAGAGGCAATTACATTGTTAGAGGAACACCTCATGGACATTATTACCCAGCAAAGCGTCACATGTAATGCTGCGAGGAAGTGGGGAAAACAGTGAAACTGAGGCATGTCACCCCCTTGATGCCTCCAGAATGAGGCAGGAGAAACCCCAACACTGCTGAAATTCAGCTTTTGTCAAAAATGGTTGTGGGATCCTCTTTAACCTGCCAACACAGATGTGCCTGAACCCCCAAAGGAGAGGGCTGGGTAGAGAAGCAGGGTGTGAAGTGCAATTCAGGTGGAGTGATGCTGGAAGCTGATAAGGCTACACATCCTATCCTTATCACTTCAGATCCTGACTGCCAAGATATCTGGTCCAATATTAATCCTACTGGTTGACTGACACACAAGACTACTGAGGACCCAAGAGGTCCTGAGCTCAGTGTAAATCCTGGGAATAGAAAGAGGTGTTGATAGAAGAACTTGCTGTCCATCTGGACATCTGTCCATGAGGACTGAAAAGCCTGTATTTAGCTATTTGTGTCTTTGGATGTTGGAAGTGGTCAGGAATTTTCCTGTGCTGTTGAACCAAGGCTACATCCATGACCAAGGTTCATTCTGTTTCTTGGAGCTCATGCTGCCATTTGCTGACTTACACTGCTGGAGCTCCTTTTCATGGTTTGATTGCAGCTTGATGCTAACTCTGAGCAAAAACCTGGTGAGATCCCAAACATTGCCACATTCATCGAAGAAGTTCCCTCCTCCTAAGGCACATGCAGGATCACTAGTCCTTTTTCTGCACTCATGATGGTCAGGGGGCTGGAGCTGAGATGCTGCAGCTCTGTCTGCTTGTTTACAGGAGAGGGAAGCATGTGTTTTGGTAGAGATGTGGAGGAGGCAGATGTCCTGCCTCCTGTTCCTCAGCAACCAGAAGGTTTCTCTGTTCTTTAAGGCTACATATGTCCAGCTAGACTTCTTTTTAAGAAAGAGACAGAATAACTTCTGCTCTGGCCTCAGTGCAGGAAAGCTTACCCCCCAGCTCTCTCTCCTGTTACTTTGCTTGGTGATGCTTTTGAGCCAGGGAGGACCTTTCCTGTAAATGCCTGCCTGTCGCTGTGAACTCTTGCATAGTAATTAGAGGAAACAACTTTGGGCTCCCACCACTGGTTATGCAACAGGGCTGGATTGTTTGTCACCACACCACCCAGCACCAGCACGCTGGTGCCTCTGTTCTGAAACCCCCTCCGTTGCCTCCATCCCCTCTAGGCATCTGCTTTGCAGATTGCAGGAGTTTCTGTCCCACACTCAGCTCCCAGGTAAATCCTGTCTGGGACATTTAGAGGGAAATTGTAGCTCCTTAGCAGAAATGGCCCCAGTTTCCATGGCAACTCTCCCCTCACCCTGTTTTGAATGCTGCCTCGTTCCCATAGAAAGTTGCCCATTAGTCTTATCAGCAGCTGCTGCAGGAGCACGCCACCTCCAGAGAAGTTGTTCTTTGCTGGGCTCTTTATTCCCATAATGAGCAGCCAGGGGGCCACGGGTGGCCTGTGCTGCGGCCCCCGAGCAGGGCCCTGGCAGTGCTTGGGCAGGGCAGCGCATCCAGCACAGAGCTGCTCTTGAGGGAGCGAAGGGGTGGTTGTGCCTTTCTACCTTCCCATGGTGAAAGTGGTGCTTGGGGCTCCTGGGAGGTGCATGGAGCAGGAGGCTGAAGGGCTGATGGGGCTGCTCTTGGGGGATTTTTGGCGAGCGGGAAGGTGACAAGCGAATAAAAAGGACACAGCATTTTATTTAATTAGAAAAACCAAACTCTCTAAAACTAGCCTCCGAAGGGCCTCCGTTGTCATCAGCCACACAAAGAGCTGTGACAAATGAAAGGAACTGAGCAGAGAAAAGGCTGCTTTCTCTTTGTGTCTCTTTCCCAGCTTCTGTTTGCTTTGCTGTCTCCCTTGCTCCCATTGATCAGGCATGTGGAAACATTCCTCCTCCTGCACTCCCATTGTGGCCGCCCGGTTGCCAGGCTGCCGTTGGCTTGAATAACTTCACTAAGCCAGGCCTCTCCAAAACCATGCCATCCGGCACGCTGGATGCGGAGCCAGACACTGTCCTCCCACCCTCCTCCCCTCCCTCCCCCCTCCCCAGCAGTGCAGGGGTGCAGTGAGAAAATGTGCCAAAGAACAAGGGAGGTAGCGCAGAGCCCCAGCTGTCCCGATGTGGGGGAGAAGCACAAGCTTGCCCTAAGAAAACAGGGGCAGCAAGGAGGGGACAATGGGCAGCCTGGGTTGCTGCCTTAAAAAGAAGGTGGGTGGTGGTGGTGGTGGTGAGGGCTGTTAGCCCAAAGTTTCTGAGCAGACAGGAGACAAAATGGTACGTTTCCCAGGGATACAAGCTAGTAAAGTGCAGTGAGGTAAACCCCAGCCTTGTTTCCCATGGAGGGGAGAGGTGGAGAGGACAAAACAGGAGGCAGCAGGCAGCCGGCTGGGAGCAGTTCATGGCCAACTCTCACTGGCTGTGCCACAAACATGTCCTTACAGCACGTGGGGCACCTTGGGCCAAGCTCATCACTGCTTCTGGCTTGTGGAGGATTTCTTGTTGAGGTGACACCACTGTCTGGTGCAGGTGACAGCTCTGGCCACAGAGTGTGGCTGCATTCCTGGAGAGAGTTCAGGGGCAGGCCAGGGTCTGTACCCCCAGGACTTGCTCCAGGGATTAACGTGGGGTAGTTCTGGTGCTGAAGACACTGGACCAGAGCACTAGCCAGTGGCCCAGGGACCTGAGGGGCTTGTGCTGTCGTTGCAGAGGGGCTGACACCTGCCCACAGTCCTGCTGCCCACAGCCATTATTATGCCGAATACAAATCCGGCCTATTGTTCTTAATGCTATTTTTCACCTGTGAAATAGCAGTAAGCAATCTGTGCTTTCAGACATGCTTTTGACTCAGCATGGCCGGGGTTGGATCCTCAGATGGTGTAAAGCAGCCCTGGCCCATGAGCTCACAGCATCACCTGTGACCCCTGTTTAGTGTTCACCCCGCCGGCGGTTGTGTCCCAGTGCTCTGGATCAGAGGAGCTCTATGACCACGGGCTGAGGCTGCAGCCAGGCAGAGGATCCTCTCCGGGTGCCACCGGGCCTGTCTGCAGGGGTGCCCCAGGAGCTGGAGGGAGATATCCTGGGGCAGCTGAAGCCTGAGCCAGGCTGGGATTGCTTTGCAGAGAGGTCCTGGATTTGCACCGGGTTTGTGCTGGTTTGAAGGGCAGGGACTGCTGAGCTCAGGTGATTAACATAACAATCCCGGAGCTCTGCCTTCATCCTGCGGCTAAAGCCTGGTTTGCTCAATCCAATTTCCAGCCTCTGCCCTTTCTTTAGCAGGCTAATTACAGCGGCAGGACAGTGGAAATGACCTTCTTAAAGCCACAGTGCCCCTCGTCTACTTACCTGTCAAAACATAGGAGATGGAGCACTGGTATCATTCAGAGAAATAACGTGTTTAGATACAATGAGTGAATGTACCAAAGTGCAGAGCTCTCCCTTGAAGTTCCCAGTGGGAACTTGTGTGTTGTTACCAGTAGTGATGTGCATTTGTAAAGCTCTTTCCAAGCAAGGTCCACTGACCAACAGAGCAATGGAGGTGCAGGTTTGTTCAAATTTAAAGAGTAAGTGTGCACTATTACACTGATAAATGTGCAAATGCTATCATCTCACACAGAAACCTGTGAGGGCACTGGGCTGGAAAGCTTCTGCAGTGCTGGCTTCTCTCATTAGTCATCCTAGCCTCATTCTGTCTGTAACACGGAGTGCCTGGCTCCGGTGCAGCTCTGGCCTCCTCCTGCACAAACTTGGATGCGGCCTTTGGGCCCAGAGAAGCTGTGAGTGCTCTGATGGTTGGTCCTGCAGATACTACAGCCCTGGCATGGGCTGGAGCAGGAGCCTGTGTGTGGAGCCTGCTTGGGGGCTGCAGCTTCAAATGAAGCAGCCTGAGAATCCGCAATCTGCAAGAAACCCTTGGGCTCAGCACATGATGCTGATGTGGCCATTGACAGAGCAAAGGATGGGTGCTCCCAGCGTCTTTGCAAGGGCTTGTCCACTGGAGCAGAAGCAAGTGATTTTCGAGGATGTTAGGGCTTGTTTCTGTTTGAACATTCTGACCAGCTTTGTAAAGACCAGTGCTGTAGGTGGCCTTCATATTTTTGAAACTATGTCAGCAGCAACACAAATCAGCCCCTTCCCAGAGGATAACAGAAAGTAAAAGTTTGTGCCTGACCAGTAGCTTGGCATAGCATATTTCTGTTGTGGTGCTGTTGAAATTGTCAGTGATACCTTGTTAAGGCTAAGTTTTGCTTAGGATTGGCTTCATTTTGTGATTTTAGACTCAAAAAGAAAGAGGCAATTTCCTGGTTGCAGGAGGACCTGTGAGGTGAAGCCAGTCTAATCAGTAGAGCAGCTGTAGCTAAACTGCTTCTGGAATTGAAAGGATGGTTTTGCTATCTCTCCTGCTTGGAAAGGAGGAAATATGGTGAGCATTGTGAGGTTTAATGTAACAAAACAGGCCAGGAATAAAATTACCTGGATAGCTGATACAGATGTGTCAGTCACACTTTGCCCCAAAGCCACTGCTGATTGCTGAGATACCTGTCCCATCAGGCATTGAGAAGAGGTAGCAAAACAATTTTCGATTCATGGCAGTCTTGGAGACCTGCTGCACACAGCAAATTTGATGCTGTGATAACTGACACTGTTTGTGACAGACAAATCTGTGGCTTGTGTAGTGAAGCAGTTCAGAAGTGCCTGCTATCGCATACCAAGAGGTTGTGGAAATGGTACTTGCTAGGAAATATGTTGCAAGAGGATCCCACCTACCGAAGGCATCTACTGAAAGCCATAGGAGAGCAATGAGATATTTGAGAGTACTGGGAGACTTTTTCTCCCCCCCAATATTTTTCTTTCCAAAGGCGTAAATGGTCTGATTCTATTGAAAGCTACAAAATAGGGGATTCTCAAGAAACAAGGTGAAATCATGAAAACTAATACTTCAGCACTGAAGTATAAACTAAATATATCTGAAAGAGGAGAAAACAATTACAGGAAAGGCTGCTTCTAGCAAACTGCTGGGAGGAGGGCAAATGCATCCAGGGCAAAAAGTCTAGGATAAATATAGGGAACGGTCTTGGAGGCATGACCTTGCCCATCCTTACTACAACAGCCTTTTCCTACATTTTGCTGCTGGGAAGATAGTAACAGAAGTTGTTCTATCTCTAGCATGGAATGCAGGGTTGTAGGAAAACAGTACAGTTGCTTGGTCCTGTGCAGACTGATGTGGCTTTCCAACAGGGCAGGGATCACATTTAGAACTATGCACAATAAGATGGACTCACCTGTGTTACAGTTGATGATGGAGAGCAGCTGGTTGCTTCAAGTGAGTCAGATATGATTTGAAATTATGCCTGTGGATTATTTAAAACCCTTAAGGTAAAAAACAAAGTAACTCTGTTACCCACAATGCAGGTGCACTCTGAGAAGAGACAAGCTGAAGCACACAGGAAATGTTTCTTGAAAAGGAAAAATAATACCTCTGTAATAGGACTTTTTTTTTGTTTGTATTTTCCTGTGTGAGCTGTCCAGAGGAGACTTCCTTGTTGGAGGAAAGTCCTGCTACCTCTGAAGAGCAGGGCTCTTGTGGGTTGTCACTGGTCGAGTGGTGACAGTAGGCAGCTTGGCAGAGTCTGTGTGTAGACTTCGCAGTATTAAAAATCAAGGCAAGTGGTGTTAGCTCTTCTCCATGTGTGGTTAAATGCTTTCTCTGTAGCTGGTGCCAGGCACTGTCGTGGCCCACTGCTCACAAATGCCTTTGCCAGGTGGAGGCCATGTTTGCTTTTAGTTGAGAGACTTCATTTTCTGTGTCACTTCTAAATGATACTTAGGCTCCTCTTTCAGGAAGGGGGTTTAGAAAATTGAATCCTGTGACACTTTCAATGGGGGAATTCACCAATCTCTCTTTTTTCCCCTGTGGTCTGGAATACATGAATAACCTAAGCGTATGAGAACTACCCTGTACCACAGCTATGTCAGTGGAGGATCTTGTGTTTTCTTCAGATTTTATAACACAGTAAATTACTTGGCTCAGTCAAGTAATTTATTTAAATTTAAGAATTTGCCTTCTTCTCAGAGAGAAGCCACCATGGTAATGCTGTTTTCAGCATCACACACTGTCCTCAAACAGAAGTCAGAGACCTCCTACTTGAGTTTGTATAGTAATTGGTTGCAGTGCCACTGTTTTAGTCCCATGGTGTCTACCAGCAGAGATTGTGCAGTCTAATTTTGTAAAGAAGAATTATAATAAAACTGTAGGCAGTGCTTCCTGCAAAGAATATCTCCTGTACACAGCTTTGTACAGGATAAACTGTCTGGCTTAAATATAGAAACAGTGTTCTTCTGTCAGGATCCCTAAAAGAAAATGCATTTGAGTTGGTGTTTGCTGGCAGTGCATTTTGTATGTCATTGACTTACCTATCTAAATTCCAAGTGTAGTAGTTAAAATCAACATTAATTCATTCTCCTATGATATATTGGACTGATGGAAATCATTACACATTTGTGAGGTGTGTGTTCCACATCACAACATAGCAGTTGTCTGTCAGGGTCTGGCTCACAGGTACCCAGGGTCCCTTCTGTACACTAGGCAGTGTGCTGAACTTCCTGCAACATTTGCTGTGAAATCTCCTTAGCTCCTGATTACTCCCTTTCTTTTTCATTCATGAGGACCTTGAGTCAGCTACGTCTGTGGCAGGCTCTTAGTAACAAAACTTCTGTCTGAAAAGTGATATGTCTGGCAAAGCAGCAGCAGCTCTTGCAAGGTCCTTCCAAGCAGGTTTCTCTCACTGCCATCATTCCCCATGCACATATACCATGCACCCCATACCCATCCCAGGATTTGCTTCCTTCCTTCTGATGATTGACTCTGTTATTTTGGAGCACAGGCTTACAGAGCCAAGATGGAGGATCTCTGAAGGAAGTTTTAAGTGTTCAATAAAAGAAGGAATGCCGAGAGAAAAGAAAGCACCGACCAGAATGGCATAATTCTCTTTCTCTCATCCCTTTGAGGTTCTCCTGTCTTCCCTGCCTGCGTGTGACCTCCCTCTTCTTCCAACCAGCCTCCTTCTTTTTTCAGTCTTCCTCCTGCCCCTCACACTCTTCATTCATTGATCTCCCTTTAGGCTTTATTAGTGACTCTCCCTCCCACCCTTTCTCTCCCTCAGTTTTTCTGATTCTCTAACATGAGACAATTGAATGAGGCCAGACTCCTAAGCCGAAGCTGGGGGTGAGAGGGAAGAGGTGTTAAGATTTAATGATATTGCCTCTTTAAGGAATCCCTAATTCCTAACACCCATCTCCTCCCCCACCTGAGAACCAATTAAAACTCAATGAATTCAAGTGGAGGCTTTTGTGCATCACATGTGCTTGACTAACAAAGCCTTCTCCATGCTGGAATAAAAGCTTCTATTCAGCAGCCAGTTTGTTCTAATTCAAATCACTTCCACTCCAGCATCCTCTCTTTCCTTGCTGCTCCTGAGTTCCCAGGCTGGGCTGCCACCCGCGCAGCCCTGCCCATAGCTTCATGCTCCACCTTGCAGAGTCCTACTTCGGTGGCAGTGAAGCAGAGGATGGGAGATGACCTCTACATGGTTAACTGGGCAGTCTATGCTCATTGTGTCCCTGTTCCCAGGACCCTCCTAGGCTGGGGATGAGCCCACGTGGTGCCCTGCAAGAGCTCCAGCCTTGGGAGCTGTCTCAAAAGGAGCTCTTCCTGTGCCCTTGGGAAATAGCTCCTCTGTGTGTAGACAGAAAATTACCTTGTTTATGAGCAGAGCTCAGCCTTCCTTGAAACGAGTGAAAACCTCCTCCTTTTCCCTTTGCTGTAGGGGTCATGCAGATGTAGTGACACCTGAAGTAGCAGGGGAGTCCAAAAGCACACAAAGTCTAAGTGAGTCCAAGTAGTTTGTACTTCCATCTTCCTCAGGGTATAAACTGCGCTACCTGGGAACCTGAGGGTAGCTTCTGTCCTCTGTTGTGTCCTGAAAATGAGCTTGGATAAGGTCATCTGGGGGACAGAATACATTTCATGCTGTTCAACTTCCAAATTTAAAAAACTTCACTCAAAAGCTTTGCAACTGCAGATCTGGAGCTTGGGTGACTTTATGTAGGGAGACAGTTCTCTGTCCAGGTGTTAGCCAGGTAATCTTCCAGGTATAAAACAGGCTTTGCTAAGAGCTTCTGCCTGTCCTTTACTGATCAGTGATGCCTGAGCTGGTAGCAAAGCTAGTGCATGACATTAACTGGGTTATCTCTTCTCTGTTCCTGCAGCCTCCTGTTTGTAGAGATACTTTTGGGGTTTTTTTACTCTTGTGAGAAATCTCTGGTAGGAGCAGGTTGAGTGCTTTGCTGTGATCGCAATGAGGTTTTTACTCCTTCTAATCTCTCCTGGGAGTGAGCTCCAACACTGCGGGCCAGCTGCCAAGGAAGCTATCTGCTCTGCTCCAGAGCCTTGTTCTGGTATATGGCAATTCCATTGCTCCTGAAACACGTGGCTTTCTCAGGGAGTCACAAAGGAGGTACCCAGCTCTTGTGTAGATGGGACCTGTCCCACAAAGAGCTCTGGCAATTGAGATTAGCTCTTGGAAGCTGGTTTCATATTTGCAGAGGGACCAATGCTTAGAGGAGTGGTTTGGGTGTACAGGCAGTTAGGGAACTGTGATGTCTGACAACAGGAATATTGCATTTTGAACTTATCTGGAGTTTGCAGGGTTGGTAATTCTTCCTATCACGCTGCTTTGCAGCTGTCCAGCATGGCAGGGAACAAGTGTTAACACACGTCAGGGTGTGTTGCAGTCTTCTAGTCAGCTTTTATGAAAGAAAGATTAGAGCATCCCTTAGAAGTCCTGTTCCTTGCTATAGCTGTGATCTCTCACATCTTACCAATAACCCCAACTCTGGTCGTCATTTAGAACTGAATATGTTTTACTGTTCCCAAAAAGCATGTTTGGATCTATACTTGTCTGTCTCACTTGTGTGTTTATAGATTTGGACATGGAACCTTCCTTTGATGTCAAAAACCTCTTAACTATTTTATAAATTGGCACCAATTTTTCATCCAGATTTTTTTCTTTAAGTTGGCCTCTTGTTGCAGTGATGTGCAGAGTTAAAAAAAATTGCGCTGTGGATGGATTTTCCCTTAGCAAACCTAGTCCTATGTCTACATAAATGCAAAAGAACAGGGACTTGGACAATATGCAAAATGCAGGGGGTGCTCAGACTAACACAAAAATCACAAAGAACTGTTCATTAAGTGACAAGTTAATTTCAGGTAATGCCATGTGGTATTGTGACAGTAGAATCTCTGTCCATCAGTATAGTGAAGGGGAAGAAGATCAGAATCAAAATCTGGTTTTCTGTTGAAAAAATACTGTTTTCCCTTGAGTTAGAGAGGGCTGATTATTTGAGGAAGATAGAAAGTATTTCCCTTTACAGCTTTGAGTTATTTTCTGCAACATGTTCTGTCTGAAGATCTTGAAACTTCTTTTTTTTTGTTTTGTTTTGAGGTTGGGAAAAAAACTCTCAGTTTTCAAGTAGTAAAAGAGAGTTTTCTTGGCCCAAATCACCTGGCCAATTTGTGAGAAAGAGGTAGGAGCAGCACGAACAACTTACGACTTTACTGAAGAGCTCACTCCTCTGGAGCCTCCTGTGAAATGGAGCAACTGTGTAGCAGCGCTCTATAAGGTGGGGGCTGACAGTGCTGTTTGCCTGCTCAGGGCCTGGCCCGACTTAGTTGGATCCTGGGCTTGTCTGTAATAAACTTGTGTAATTGAAGAGAGCAGAAGATCTGAGCTCCCGTGGTTGTGTGGCTCGGTGGGCAGAACAGCCCCTTCCTTCATGATGCAGCTGAACTCTTCTTGTGTCGAACACTGACCTTCGTCTCAGGGGCTCTGAACTTCGTTCCTGTTTCTTGTTAGTGAAATGAGTTTGATGGTCTCAGACTTGCTAGTAAATGGTCTCTGCTTCAAGACAAAGTGCAGTTAGTTTGGCAGGAGAGTCCCAGGTCTGACCTGAAACTAAATTACAGCTGACCCTGAGACAGTGAGGCCCCTCTGGGTCAGAGACAAGGGCATTGTCAGGACACTGGGAGCTTGCACTGTAATTAGCAGCAAAGGTATCAAATACTTCTGTTTCCAGCATTCCTGTCCTTAAAGCAACACAAGCATAAAATCTTCAAATTTTTCCTACTGCAGCCTCACTAAAAACAAATCAAAAGGGAAGTAAGGCTGAACAAACTTTCACTGATTTGCTTTTTCTCTGTAAATCCCTCCCCATCTTACACTGTCTCCCACAATCCCTTGTTCTCCCAGCATCTGGAAATGAACTTACCAGACACTGCACTGCTTTCAAGGCTCCAGAATGACCAACACACTTGCGCATGCTTTGCCTGACAGCAGGAGTGTGTAAGAGCAGCTTTCCTACTTCAAAAACTTGTTTTACGCCAGAGCTGCTCTTCTAGTAACTGTCTGTTCTGTTCCCGGGTTTCTTCAAACACCAGAGAGGCCCTTTTAGATTCACCCTTCAAAATGTGATTTAAATACACTTTCTGTTACAGGAACATTGCAACATTTGAGAGAGGAAAACACTGCTACTGTTTTCCTGGGTGTCCAGCAGAGTGCAAGTAAACAGAGGCTAGGATGCATTGCAGCTAAAAACATAGAGAAGGTAAAAATTACTGAGCCTTATGCTTTCGACCTGGTCACCTGTGCTGCTAACAAACCTAGACCTTGTGTGTGCACCATGGGACACCATGAGCTTGTTTTGCAGAAAACGCTGTCTGCTGAGAGCCTCCCCAGGCCTTCTTTGGAAGAGGAATGTTGACTCAAACATTTAAAATCAGTGGGAAGTTCTGGAAGACACCTCACTATTTCCATCCATCACAAGTGGGTAGTTTCCAAAACCCAGGGGTGTCTGTGAAGCAGTAAACCTGGTTACCTCCAAAAGGGAAGTGCTGGAGCAGGGCAGGACATACTGCACAGGGCTTCCAAAACCACCCGTATAATCAGATTACAAGTCCAGTGAGTCAAGATGTCTTAAGCCAGAGTATGATCCCTCTATTTCACGTGTAACTCATGAGAGTCCTTTCTTCTGATGTCTCTAAAAGGGCACTGATCATTCCTGCAAACAGGAGTGCAGAATTGCTCATTGAATAACTGGGAATATGGCAAGGAGATGGAACTAAAATCTTAGACACGTTTTTGTCTAAGCCCTAAGCGGTTTTTAATGTTACTGTTCTCCATTTTGATTCATGTATCTGACAGAAAATTTGAATTGTAGAGGTTACTGTTTCATTCATACTTTTACTGAAGGGATGGTTTCAATATACATTTCACACCTCTGCTGTGAGAAAGGCTGCTCCTCTGTGTCCCTGCTTTTGAAGGAGTATCTCCATGTTGTCTGTCTTAGCCTTGTGCTAAATAATGCCTTGGACAGCTACTTCCATCCCTGAGGGAGCTGGTCCTTATTTGTTGCAGTGCCTTGGCCACCAGCCAGCTGGGAGCTCTGAGGAATACAGTTTGTGAATCACTACTTGCTCCTGGTGGGAAAAAGGTCAGTGACTCAGTTTACTTCAGCTCATGGAACTGCATGGGCATGAGGTAGGTGGGGAAACTTATGCCTGGAACCAAAAAAAAAACCAAACCGGAGAAAAGAAAACGGCATAAGGACCCTAAGGTAGCAAAATCAGCCTTGAGGGAAATCCGTAGCAGGCAAAGGCGTGAAAAGATAAATGCTTAAAGGCTGTGAAAAGTGAGAAAAAGACGGGCAAGAATGGACAAGTAGTAGCATGAGCAAAATATTTCCCACTAGACTTTGAGCAGTGCAGAACGAGAGCTTCTCTTCAGCTAGAGGTCAGCTCGCGTGGTGTGTGAGCAGGGGGAATCGCTGTGTCTTGGGATCAAAGAACAGATTTTTAGCCTTTTCCAGTTCCAAACACATTTAAAAGCTGGTGAAGGTTGCTGAAACTAGAGTATTTAGTAACAGCCATCTCATTTCACATTCCCTAGCCTGGAAGGATTGGGAGCCTGTAAGCCTGAGTGAAGATGTTGTGCCCCGGGGTGGGAGAAGCCCTCCCTCTCTGGTGGACACCACTCCTGCCCCAGAGCACCTGTGGTGGGTGCACTGCTGTAGAAAACCAGTTTTGAGTATAACACACACTGGGTGAGTTTGTGCCTTGCAGTAGCCTGTTCTACAGCAAACAGGAGAATGACCAGAGATGACCAACCACAAGTGCACCTGGACCCTGGCAGCCTCTCACCTCCTTTCCCCTTCAGCAGGGAGGAGGCTCAGGCAGCAGTGACGTGTACAGAGCAGCTAAGCCTCTCCTGCAATCTGAGGATGGGAGATTTGCCTGGGAAGACATTGGTGTCCGTCTTGATTAGGATGTGATGCCTGATGTAAGTCATGTGACAAGTACAAACAAAATACCTTGGCAAAACCTTGAGGAACCAGGACAGGCTGAGCTGCTTAGGAAGATTTACAGAGTGTATTTCTGTCCTGTACACTTGCCTTGGTCTGAACCTTTCTCTTCTCAGGAGCTCCAGCATGCACCCTGGATTTTAAAGATGCTCTTTTCTGTTTTTTCCTCCAAATAATCTGCAAACCTTCTCAATGTTGTGCTGTTAAGTTTACTTAAGTTTACTTAGCCCCAGTTACTTTACACCATCATAGTACCTGAATGCTATAATGTCATCCTCTGAGAAGTGCTGTTGGGATTTGTGGAGCAGAGGTCCCATCAGCTTAGATTAGAAAACAAATCTTGAAATGGGAGAGTTAAAAGCCAGTGCAAGTGCTATAGCAGAGGTAGGAAATCGATTATGTCCTGAAAGAGAGAGGATGAAGAAACAGCTTCTGCTAGCTCAGCTCCTGTTCATGTGTTGAGCCAAAAGTTTGTTTGCTCCTGTGAGTGCTTCCTTCTGGTGCTGCTCTGGGATAGTGCCAGGATCCAGATTCTCTGCCTCCTGCAAGCATCTCAGCGCGGAATCCAGTCCTTCCCCTGAGCCCTGTTCTCCCCTTGTTCCTCTGTTCTCTTGGACTCTACCTTCTTTAAGGCAGATTTTAGAGGTCCTTGACATGGTGCTGACTTCATCCCCAGATTACTAATTCACACATGCGTCAGACCTGCAGATGATGTGCAGGTCCACGGATAGTGCAGCATCACTGCCTGAGGAGCTGGTGCTGGAGGCCCAGCAGACTGGGTGGCCAGGTACCAGCAGTGTCACTGCAAGGAGACATTGGAAAAGCTGTGTTGGCTGTGGTGTGTGTTTGGGGCTCACCCTGCCCCTCCTCCACTGGGACACAGGATTTTATTTTAAATTCAGAACTTTAATACTTTTTAAAAATGTAAATACAGAAACCCCTTTTGTATAAGGTGTCTGGCAGCTCTCAAACCCAATACAGAACTTTTTCTGTTACCCCTCTTCACCCAACTCATTCCCAGACCTCTTCTCAGTCCTGGTGGTATTTGGTCAGCCCAGTCCCATGCTGCACTGTTACTTGCCCTGATATGAGCTCATGGACCAAAGCCTTTAAATTTTTCTGTTATTCCTCTTCTCTAGGCTCCATCTTTGCATGTAATGTGCAAGAACAAAACAGGATGTGATCACCAAACTGACATTTGCTTAATTTATTCTTAAAAATTTTCATGAATGGGGATTCCCTGGCCTTCCTGGCTGACCTCTCCCATCTTTAGCCATCCTTATAGTTGCTAGTTTCCCCTGATATCTAACATTTATCTCTTTCTGTGTCAACTGAACCTGTTGCCTTACTTTCAGTGAGCACAAGAAACAATTTAATTAATCTTCTTTAGAACAGTCCAGCACATCTGGTGGATTTTGGTTGCATCCATCCTCATCTCTCTTTTCTAATGGTGGGGAAGTGAGTCCCTCTGTATCCCACCATGAGAAGCTCTGACTTTCCAGGCGAGGAGGGGAAGAGCAGGAGGCAATGCTGTGCTTCTCAGCTGGGGAAGAGCCTCTTAACCGTGGATGCTCTAAGAAAAGTCCCTTTTCCATAGGAAATGAAGACTGGGAAGGGGTAAGGTAGGAGAAAGGACAGAGCAGAAAGCGGTGACTGGGACAAATGGTAACTAAGAGGTTAGAGGGAAGGTGGAGCTCAGGGCACTTTCAAGGAGAGAAGTCTCATTTTTTGAATCTGTTGTTGCTTTCTGTCACTTTATATGCAATCTTTGGAGTATTAAAAAAAAATAAATTGGGAAATGAAATTGTTTTCAGCTCCTCTTTGGGGAGGGGGGATCCTTTCCAGGCTGCTGCAGAGAGGTGACACCTGGACCGGGCTGGTGCAGTGCTGGGTACGCTCCGTGCATGGAACAGCTCCTGTGTTAGAGCTGAGCAGCCAGGGCTTCCTCCCTCATTTGCTGGACTGATTTAGATAGGATCATGGAGACTAGACGCCACGTAGTAGTTTTTAGAGTTTGTAGAGAGGGAGAATAGCAGGCAGGGCTCTCTGATTTTTCCCTTAGCCATCATTTCCAGGACAGTGGGTAGAAGCCTGCAACCTCCTACTGTCCTTCAGAGATCTCTCTGGTTTTGCTATTTTATGCTGAGTCCCTACACTGAATTTACTATGCTGCAAGTTCTCTTGATGCTTTATTTTCCACCCCCTGCAGACTTCTTTCCCTTTTTTTCCCCATGAGGCTCCAATCCCTCTTGCTGTTTTGTGGTGATTGGGGTGGTCTCCTCCTCTCTCCTCCCTCACTCTTCTTCCAGTTATCCCAGTTGTCTCTATTTACTCTTCCTACTCCCCTTTCTCCTGCTCTTTATTAACACCTATGCTTCTCTTGCATGCCACCCTGTTCGTCTTCTGTATTCCCACCCATCCTGTTCTTCAGTGCTCTGCACCATGTAAACAGTCTTCCCCCCCATGAATCTTGCTCCCTGAGGTTTCTTATATGAAGTAAAGAAATCCTTGGTGCATTTGCAGTCATTCGTCTCTTCCTATTGCTGGCTCTGTCCCTCCCCCTACCTGAGTGGAATCTAAATAATTTAATTTCCCTAAATAGCTCCTCTCTGCCTGTGTGCCTGACTCTTGCCCCAAGCCAGCTCCTGCCAGGCTGGAGGTGGCTGGAGCAGTGGGTTCCCTTCAAGGTAGACAGCCCTGGCTGCCTCATGCATGGGCTAGCAGGGTTTTGCCCTCAGCCTTTCCAGAGGGTCAGCATCCCTCCCAAAGCAGGCATGAGCACCACCAGCAGCCACTGCCAGAGCCTGGCATTGCCCCCAGGCTGCTTATGGAGCCACAGTTAATACCTTCCAGGTTTGCATCTTCAGCATTGTAATGTAAGTGTTACAAAATTTATTTGAATTCCAGATGAAATTTGTTTAACTGTCCAAACTAAATGAAAAGTGAAACTTTTCATTGTTCCTGACTGCCAAAACCTCCCAGCTAGAGACAGGTCTCCAAGACAGTCTCTCCTTAAGCTTTATATGATGAAGGAGGAAAAGAGGCGGCTGCTCTCCCTGCCCCTCCCCTAAACCTCCACTTTTTGGAACCTCCCTCTTGCCATGAATAACTCCAGTGTCTGC
Organism: Oriolus oriolus; assembly: GCA_013400235.1. Classification (NCBI taxonomy): domain Eukaryota; kingdom Metazoa; phylum Chordata; class Aves; order Passeriformes; family Corvidae; genus Oriolus; species Oriolus oriolus. The sequence continues at coordinate 218,506 of VXBT01008772.1, read as the reverse complement.
CGCTGGTGCTGGGCAGAGCTTTGCCAATCATCCTCCTCAGCAGGAAGCGGACATGATTTTGATAGTGTCACTCTACCACACAGGAGACTCTGAATAGCAGCAAGAAAACTGAGCAGTTTTGTTAATCTCACTGGTGTTTGGCAACCTCTCAGCAGCAGCCACAGAGGCACTACAGCTGTCTGTCTGCAGCCCCAGGAATACAATGCTGCATTATTTTATATTCAGCAGATCATCTTTCTAATCATAAGGTCTGGAATGTTTTATATATTTACTTCGCTGTGAGGAAAGCTTCCTACTGTCACTAATCAGCAGATTTTTCAAGACCCGCTGTCTTGTGCATTACAGAGATAAATGAATTGATACTTACAAAGCACTTCGGGGTCTTAAGGCAGAAATACAAAATATCACGTGTATGTTTTGGAAACAACCTCGGAATAAGTTACAAGGTAGGTTACTGTGTCATTACCAGTGATGCAAGTCCAACCACATCCTCCATCCAAATCTTCCTGAAGGCTCAAATTTTTTTCTTCTGATCTTAACAGATGTTAACTCACATCGATCCTGTTCTCCCCTCTCCAATATTACTTTGGTGGAGAAAAAGTGAATAAAGTAATAAACATAATGAAAAAAAAAAAGACACAATGAAGCATTTTAGCAGTGTCCCTCAGAGTGCTCAACTTGTACTGTCTTAAAAATAACACATTTAAAATTATAGTAATGCACTGGGAGCAAACGAAGAGATGTTATCCTTTAGTGAGTCCATCACTGAGCTCTTCTTTTTTTTCCTCTTTCTTGTTTTTAATTAGCATTAGTAGTGTGCCTAAGTTGGGCAATTATGGAACATAAAACCTATGCCAGGTGACTTGAAAGTGTTAGTTAGTTCCCCCTTTGAAGTATTTTCCCTCCAAATGGGAGAGAGCAGGTGTCAGGAAGGAGCAGAACAGCGGTGAGTTTGGGCAGCGTGGCAGGCAGCAGTGGTGGTTCTGGTAGCCCAGCTTTGTCCAGGTTTCTCAGGATATGCTTCCACTGGCTCTGCAGTCCTGCCCGTCACTGCCAGCTGCAGTACTACTTCTGCATGTTGTTATTTATATTTCCCTACTGCACCAGCCCTGCTTGCCTCTCAGGGCACCTCCACCCAAAGTGATGACTCCAGCCCTGTGGAATGAAGAGTGGGTTATTCTGGAGAAGCAGCTCTGCCCAGCACCAGGGGCAGCAGGAGCTGGGATGCTGCATAGCTCAGTTCCCAGGGGCAGCTACCAAGTCTCTGGTGTTGAGTGTGTTGCTGTGCCCAAGCACAGGGCCAGAAGACAGGATAGGGTCACTGACCCAGCTCAGGAAATGGAGTGGGTGAGTGGTGGTTTGGCAGAGCTAATAGGCAGAGGATGAGTTTAATTCAGAGTTGCAGCCCATGTAACAAAAGATACTATTGCAAAATATTGTTAAAACAAAGGTATAGTTCCTCTCCAGGAAGCAGATGATGTGTATTGGGACGTGGAAAAACAGTCATGAGAGAAGGAGAAGAAAGGTCAAATGAGGATGGCACTGACCTGAGCTGCCAATACTTTGCTTTAGGCAGTGAGAGGGTACAAGGGGGGACCCGTGCTGGAAGGAGCAGAGCCAGGGATGCCTGTGGGGAGTATTTCACAGCACAGTAGCACATGCTTGGGATCCAGTGATACCTTCTTGCTATGAGAAGGGCTCACAGCACTGTCACCAGAAGTTTTGAGCACTGCTCTGTTCTGATATGCCACAGATACAGACAAGTGCCTTCTCCCAGCGTGATGCTTGGTGCAGTCAGGCAAGATTTCAGCTCTCCTCTTGACTCAAACTTTACAGGTATTTCATTTGTTCCTCGCTGAGCTCCTCCAGCCACCCGGGCTAGATTGCCCAAGAGCAGAGGCAGAGTGCACAGACCTGCTCGAGAAGCAGCATGTGAATGAACTTGTGTGGCAGTGGAACTCGGCTAGGGCTCGGCACGAGTCTGTCAGCCTGAATGAGCAAGAAACTGCGCGGTGCATTAGGGACCAGCCTACCCTCTTCCCGGCTAGCCGCGGGCAGAGGAGAGCGGCTGGGCTGTGCATACCTGGTGCTGCGGGGGCTGTACGGGGCTCCGCGGTGCCCGGCAGCAGCTCTGCCCCGGGTCCTGCAGCCTGGGCACTGCCGTGCGGGGCAGCAAGCGGTAAGGCCGGGAAGCCCCTGACCCCCGCACGGTCCCCGTGGGCTTCCAGGGGGCACGGAGGTACCAGGGCTCCGGGAAGGCGCCTCGACTCCCCGCTGCCCGGTCGGGGTCCTGGGGTGAGCAGGGCAGTCCTGGTTCCGACCTGGAAGCGCCCTCGGCGGCGGCGAAACACCGGGAGGAACAGGGCCGGTGTCTCCGGGGTCTGCCACAGCGAGCCCAAGCGCACCGGGCCGGGCCTGGCTCCACCGCCCTTTGTCCGCCGCCCCGGGGCAGGTGCGGGCGGCGCGGCCGGGGACAAAGCGGCCGTGGGCTCCTGGGCTGCTCCCGCCACCGCACCCGGGGTCGAGTGTTCTCCCCCAGCGCGGTGCAGGCGCAGCTCCCCGCACTCGGCCCCGGTGCCGCCGGCGGGTTTTATGCGCAGGGCGGCCGGCGGGCCGGCGGGGGTGGGAGGAGCCGGGCAGGTTGTGCCCGCCGGGCCCTCCTCCCTCGCTCCCTCCCCGCCCGGCGGAGAGGGGTCGGGGGAGGGGGCAGCATGGCCTGTCCGTCCGGCCCCTTTTCCAGCGCTCATCTGCCCCGGGAGTGCGGCGCCGCTCCTCGCAGGGAGAAGAGGTCCGAATGGAGACA